>JAAEAF010013546.1:0-311601 GCA_011037195.1 Triatoma infestans | reverse complement strand
TGTTACGTATTTCTGGAGTTTAAGGGGAGTTTTAATGCAGCGAAATACGTAACTGTTTGAGTGACAGTCTTGAATTGATAGAGGCCCCTCCCATCACAAAAGAGACAGGACGTTACTTACAATTTTGGTCACCTAGAGCACTGTTGTACCGTTCTAGCCTTAACACAGGGTATCAGTTGCTCGTTGTAGTCACCTAGCTAAGTGGCAGGGCCCCAGTAGTTGTAACCATATTACTACCTCAAGTTCCGTTCTATCTCGTTGAGCTGGTGTGACGCCCAACGAGACCGCATTTTTCGTTCGGACTGAGCATCTTACACAAATCCGTTTATATTGTGTGAATCATCTTGTGAGATTGCACAATTATCTTCTAATAACATTTTTCTAGTGTATGTCAAGTTCGGTGGCGTATCATTAAATCGCTGGATCATAGTTCTCTTTTACGCCGTTCAGTTGCTGCCCTCGTGGGTAATCTTCTCAGCAGTCTGGTAAACCTTTAATTTACAGTCTCACACTCAGTAAGAGCTTATTCAGCAGTGATAATAGGAGTCACCACTCTAAATAAAGTCAAAATCTGGCGGATGCACGTGGCGTATATTAACATCTTCTACATTCAGAGTAAGATAATTTTCCTCTTCTTTCCTCTCCTTGATATCTCTACTCTGTTCATTATTAAGTGTTAATATAAGTCGGCAGAAGCCGTTTAAGCGATTATTGCAATCGCCCTGAAGGTAATAGTTCATATTATTTTCTCTTGTCTCAATACCTTCAGTCTCAGCTCAACATTTATTTTATTAGTAATCGTTTATCTAATTCCAAGCTAAGTGACTATTCACTGCAAGCTCCACTTGTACAGTCTGGAGAGACGGAGTCTCTACACTGGATAGAACGAGTTCGAATTAAAGGAGGTGTACGGAACTATAATAACTTCAAGGCAAGTATACGCACCTTAGCTTTTCTTATTAGCCCTCCTAGTGCTCTTATATTTTCTCTCAACCTAGGTTGAGACTATACAGCTCCGCCTGTCACCTGCACAGTTCCTACATAGTTATTCTTATGCCAACAGCTTTGCAGCTTCGCTGCTGGTCCTCCATCGGAGGTGAGATCATCCTTCATCAGCAACCTGTGGACAGCCCTGGAAGGGATTGCCTGCCCTTCAGGCAGTCAGAAGAGTTCCCAGGGCATACCCACTAGTCAGTGTGCGTTTTCGGGCTCGGACGTGAGGCGGAAGAACTGGGGAGGTGCTTTGTTCAACAATAAACTTATTATTATTTTTGAATTGGTGCCTTTTCTGTCTTGTTGCCCCACCCTTCAATTCCTTACAGCAAGACCTGCCTATGGTCTCCGTACGGAGTTCCTGCAGTGGTCTAAACATTCCCGGAAACCATCTAGTGGTGCCGGATGAGCTCTACCGAGCACGCAAATACGTAACACTGCATCTACCAGAGGAACCTTTTTTGCTTCTTCTTGGCCCTTTTGGTTACTTTACTTTTAAGTAATCACACCTACTGCATTCATTAGAAGAATTTCTTCTTATCCTTGGCCCATTTGGTCTTCTGTGGTTCCGTTATTTCTTTAAGTAACCATACCACATACTGCCACTATAATAATCACTCATTAATTGATTTTTTGAATTTTAGTATTGCTGTTGGCTTAACCACTTGTAGGATTTCTTGAAGTAAGCTATTTTACATAATTCTTGTTACTGGCCTGTACGTTTGAATCTTGTTTGTGTACTATATGTTATCGATATTTACGCATTAACATAAAACAACTATTGCTATTACTTGGTTGTTTCTATTATTGTCATTTAATTAGTTGTGCTCATAGCTTGGTCCTATTTAACCTACATCTTCTATATATCTGATATTTGGGTTTTCGTTATATTTGTTATATCAGTTCAACATGGCTAATCCTGTTAAACTTTCAGGTGTTGCTTTTGAACGACTTTGCCGCTCGGCCTTGCGCCGTCTTAACAAGCTTCAGAGCGAGGTAAATGACGCCTTGCGGAGCGGTACTGCTACTAACGCAACCTATCAGCGTCTGAGGACTTCACTTACAGAGGGTTATACACAAAAATTGACGGCCTTGGAGCCCTTTAACTACTCTTCTGAAAGGGTGCCCGACCTGAGTGAGGAACGATTGGAAGAAGGGTTAAACTCTATAGACGATTTGTATGGTAACATATGTTCACAATTGGATAGTTTGATTGCCAATTCGGAGCCCTTAGCCTCTTCCACTGTAATAGGTTCGGCCCCTGCTGTCCCTACGCAACCATCTTCTTTAAGTGCCTCTACGGCTGGGTTTCCCACTCAGTCAGTTCCAAAATTTTCAGGCAACCAAGCTGACTGGTCCAACTTCTTTTCGCGATTTTCCTCAATCGTAGATTCCAGTGAAGCCTTATCTGTATTACAAAAGTTTCAGTATCTTATAGATTCTCTAACCCCGGAAGCACAGCGACTTATTTCTCATCTTGAATTCAGAGCTGAGCAGTATCCTGTAGCGTTAACATTACTTAAGAATCGCTACGAAAATCCTAGGCGCATGGCTTACAATCATGCAACAGCCCTGCTTAAGCTTCCTCAGCTGAACTCTAAGTCAATAGACAGTTATCAAGATTTCTTAGATCATCTGTCATTACATTATCAGGCCTTAGTAGCAATGCCAGAGGTGGATGAACATTCTGCTATAGTCATGACATTACTTACATCCAAGTTGGATTCAGCAACTGCTATGAAGTTTGAAGCTCACCATCGCGCTTCTAATTCCGCTACTGCTCTTCCAAAGCCTACAGAGCTTCTTAAATTTTTGCATGATCAGCTACAGATCAAACAAGCTGTAGAGCCAGCTGTGCACACTCCAGGTCCTTCGATGGGACCCACTACTCGTGTTAAGAAGGTTGCCTATGCCACTACAACACGCACATCACAACAGAGTTGCCACCTTTGTCACTCTGTTGAGCACAAACTGCAAGCTTGTCCCACTTTCACTCAAAAAAGCCCTAAGCAGCGTTTCGAGTGGGTAAAATCCAACAAAGTATGCATCAATTGTTTAGGCAAGCATAAAAATCGCTGCTCTTCTTCTTTTACATGTCGAGTCTGCCATAAACAACATCACACCTTGTTGCATTTTAGGCTACCTAATAATAGTACTGTAGCCAAAACCAAGACTTCCGTGCCTACTTCTCCGGCTCCCCCCTTAGCAAACTCAGCAACAACAGCTCAGTCTGATCACAGGGCATCTCCGGTTTCAGTCCCAATAGCGGCTGTTTCACCTGCTAACAATACTGTGTTGCTAGCAACTGCCTTGGTAACCTTAAGAACTCCAACTGGAGCCTATCGAGTAGTGAGGGCTTTGATTGATACCGGTGCCGGAGGCTCATTTATTGCAGAACATTGTGCGCAATTATTGAATTGCAAACGTTCTAAGGCACAAGTAACTGTTCAAGGGGTAGGTCCTACTTCGGCCAATGCAAAGGGAACATGTACCCTTTCAATTTCGAGTGTAAGTAACTATACAATTGCTGAGGCTCATCCGTTTATTATATTACCTAAACTTACACAGCCTACTCCTCAAACCTACATCTCCCCTGAGTTGCGTCAACGCACCAGGAATCTAATTCTGGCCGATCCCACCTTCGATACTCCATCGAGGATTGACTGTATACTGGGCGCCGAGTTATTTTCTCGGATTTTCACTTGTGAACCACCTGTTCCTACAGGTCCAAATTTGCCAGTAGCCATGCCATCAGTGTTTGGCTATATCATTATGGGCTCCGCCCCAACACTCCAATCATGCTCCGAATCTAGTTCAACTTCATCTGTCGAATATGACAACAAGGTACCTGCCTTTCATGCAGTTCCATCTACTGAGCTCCATGCCTTGATGGAGCAATTCTGGGTTACCGAAGAGCCACCTGCTGCACCTTCTCGTGTACCCCCTGAAGCTGAACAGTGCGAACAATATTTTCGCACATCTACTATAAGGCACCAATCGGGGCAATACCAAGTAAGACTGCCTTTCATTAAGGCAGATACTTCATCTCTACGGGGTTCTCACGGCCAAGCCTATACTCGTTTTCTCGCTTTAGAGAGACGTTTTACTCGAGATCCCGAATTTAAACAACTGTACGTGGATTTTATGAGCGATTATCTTAAGCAGGGACACATGGTTGAGACTTCCTCACCTCCCACATACTACATTCCACATCATGGGATTTTTAAGAAGCGCGGAGACACCTCAAAAATTAGAGTGGTCTTTGATGCCAGCGCTAGACCAGCTGGGGGCACTTCACTCAATGAATTATTATATCCGGGCCCCAAACTACAACCGCTACTATCAGATATCATCACGCTCTTTCGTAGATTTCCTTATGTGTTTTCATGTGACATTATGCAAATGTTTCGACAAATTAAGGTCCATCCAGATGACTGGTGCTATCAAGCCGTTTTATGGCGCGATAATCCTGGTCAACCCTTGAAACCATATCTTCTTACTACAGTTACCTATGGAACCAGGTCGGCTCCGTATCTCGCGTTGAGAACTCTAGCCCAGTTGGCAGAGGATGAGTCTGCAGGGTTCCCTAAGGCATCTGAAGCTCTCACCACCAGCGTTTTTGTTGATGACATCTGCGTTGGCGCATATACTCTCTCAGAAGCCATTGCCTTGCGTGATGAGGTTATTGCCTTGTTGGCCACTGGCGGATTTACACTCCGCAAGTGGGTATCCAACCACCCATCTATTTTAGATGGACTTCCAACTGACCATTGCATAACCACTGTAGCGGAAGTATCATCTCCTATAGCTCTTCTTGGGACACACTGGGATCCTAATCAAGATACAGTGAGTATATCGGCGGAATTTAAGTCTCGCCCTGCTTCGGTATTGACCAAACGTCGAATGTTATCTACTATTGCTCAAATCTTTGACCCATGTGGTTGGTTGTCTCCTTTTACGATGACAGCGAAGTGCTTTATCCAGCGCCTTTGGGTTTTACCCTTGGATTGGGACACCCCTCTCGAGTCTGACCTTGTTGAGGAATGGTCTGTTATCTTTTCCTCTTTTAGCTTAGTTTCTAGCTGCTTCATAAATCGGCCTTTGCCACATACGTCTGCAAGGGACCCTGTAGCCCTTTATGGGTTTTGTGACGCATCCAAACGGGGCTACGCAGCCGTATTGTATCTGTGCGCAAATGCTTCTACTGGCCCGCCCGTTCTGCTGGTATCTAAAACTAGAGTAGCTCCGCTTAAAACCCAGTCCATTCCGCGACTGGAGCTCTGCGGCGCTCATTTGTTGGCCTTACTGACCCACCATTATTATACGTTATTGTCACGTTCGCTTCACATATGTGACCTACATCTGTGGACTGACTCTCAAATTGTCTTACGGTGGATATCCATCGAGCCGCACAAGTTAAAGACCTTTGCAGCCAATCGGGTCGCCCAAATTTCAGAATGGGTACCCATGGCCACTTGGCATCACGTTACCTCAGGTCAGAATCCTGCCGACTTGGCCTCCAGAGGCACTACTATGTCTCTGTTATCCTCTAGTTCACTATGGTGGCACGGCCCTGAGTGGCTTCCTTTTCCTTCTAACTGGCCCTCTGATATCCCTAATCCTTCGTTTACTCCGGAAGAATTAGAAGTGTCTTTACCTGCTAAGCCGTTGTGCACAGCTGTGCCGGCGCCTATTAATTTATTTGCCGCTATATCCTCTTGGCCTACACTTCTTAAGGTGGTTAAGATTATCTCAACCTGGCGTTACAAAACCAGTCCTACGTTTATTTCCTACCAGGTTGTGGTTGACCGTATCTGTCTATATATCCAACGCCAATCTTTTGGTCCCGAATTAAGGGCCTTACAAAACGGAACTCAGGTGCCCGTCAGTCTTAGACGGTTGCCACCCTTTTTAGACCCCAGTGGGCTAATTCGAGTTGGAGGCCGCTTGGCTCTTTCAACTGTAGTTCAGCAGCGGCATCCGATCCTGCTACCCAAAGCACATCCTTTGGTTGCTCTTCTTATCCGCTATTATCATATAGCACATCTTCATGCTGGACTCAATCAGGTTCTGTTTCCCTTGTCGCAGCGTTTTTGGATTATATCTGCAAGACAAGCCATTCGAACTTGTATCTTTAAATGCGTTACATGTTTCAGAAGTAGACCTTCACACGTACCCCCCCTTATGGGGCAGTTACCAGCGGCTAGAGTCAACCCCGCGCCGCCTTTCTACCATACTGGTATGGATTTTGCAGGCCCATTTACTGTTCGAAGTTCGCATTTACGAAAGGCTCCGCTACTTAAGGTTTATCTTTGTTTATTTGTGTGTTTTGCCTCCAAAGCAGTTCACCTAGAGCTCGCAACGAGCTTAAGCACCCCAGAGTTTATCAATGTCCTTAACAAGTTAATAGCTAGACGAGGTTGCCCTGCCCAGTTGTATTCAGATTGTGGTACTAATTTTGTGGGCGCATCAGTTCTCTTGCGAAAGGCCTTACAAGCCTTCCTGCAACTGTTAAAAACCTCCCCCCAGGTTGAGGAGTTCTGTAATCTACGAGGTATTACCTTCAATTTCAACCCTCCTGCAGCACCCCATCAGGGCGGATTGTGGGAACGGGTAGTTCGGTCCACGAAATTCCATCTGAATCGTGTTCTTAAACAACAAATTCCCACCTTTGTCGCTCTTCAGACCTTGGTGATTCGTATTGAAGGAATCTTAAATTCTCGCCCGATTACTCCTATGCCTAGCGATCCTTCAGATTATAGTGCACTAACGCCTGGACATTTTTTAATAGGTCGGCCACTAATGGCTTCTCCTGAATCCGACCTAAGCTTACTACAATTCTCTCCACCTTCTTATCGGTTGCTTCAAGCTACCATTCAGTCATTCTGGAATCGTTGGAGACGTGATTATCTCCCATTGCTACAACCGAAACAAAAGTGGACTGTCAATCAGCCAAATTTGAAGGTTGGCGACTTGGTGCTTTTAGATGAACCTAACACTCCTATCTCAACATGGCCGCTTGCAAGGGTCCTAGAGGTGTATGAGGGCTCGGATGGGGTGGTCAGACAAGTTAAGCTTCGAACTTCACGTAGTAGTTTTGTTAGGCCAGTAACAAAACTGTACAAACTACCTATAGATTGAGTGATTCAGCGGGCCTTTTTTCTCTTGGTGGTTTTGCTCCACCTCCCTTCCATTTATTATTATATATACTAACCTCTCCACGCCTCTCTGATGACGGAGACGTGCAGGGGAGCGTGTAATTCTCTTCTCTCCTTCGAATTTACTCTTTTTCTTCTCACCCTGCACTGAGTTTACGAGAGGCGGGGTCTGCATAAAAATATTCTCTCATTACTCTAGTTATTTATTGATTATTATATCTCCCTTCCCTCTCCCTTGTTGTTTTTGTTTGGTGTTGGAGATTTACAATGTTTTTATGGAGCCTTGCTCGCTCCTTTGATTTTGCGCGTTTGCGCCCTTAGTTAAAGAGCGGTTGCTCTTATTGGTAAGGTGTTGCCGTGGCTTATATCCACGCTTCTTCGAGCCCAATGGCTCTGTCTGGGGCTTTATCTTCTGGGCATTTCCTGCCCCCCCCCCCAGTGTTACGTATTTCTGGAGTTTAAGGGGAGTTTTAATGCAGCGAAATACGTAACTGTTTGAGTGACAGTCTTGAATTGATAGAGGCCCCTCCCATCAAAAAAGAGACAGGACGTTACTTACAATTTTGGTCACCTAGAGCACTGTTGTAACGTTCTAGCCTTAACACAGGGTATCAGTTTCTCAATCTAATCACCTAGCTAAGTGGCAGGGCCCTAGTAGTTGTAACCTTATCACTACCTCAAGTTCCGTTCTATCTCGTGGAGCTGGTGTGACGCCCAACCAGACTGCATTTTTTGTTCTTAGTGAACATCTTACATAAAGCCGTTTATATTGCGTGAATCATCTTGTGAGATTGCACAATTATCTTCAAATAACATTTTCTAGTGTATGCTAAGTTCGGTGGCGTATCATTAAATCGCTGGATCGCAGTTCTCTTTTTTACGCCGTTCAGTTGCTGCCCCACGTGGGTACTCTTCTTAGCAGTCTGTTAAACCTTTAATTTACAGTCTCACACTCAGTAAGAGCTTATTCAGCAGTGATAATAGGAGTCACCACTCTAACTAGAGTCAAAATCTGGCGGATGCACGTGGCGTATATTAACATCATCTACATTCAGAGTAAGATAATTTTCCTATTCTTTCCTCTCCTTGATATCTCTACTCTGTTCATTATTAAGTGTTAATATAAGTCGGCGGAAGCCGTTTAAGCGATTATTGCAATCGCCCTGAAGGTAATAGTTCATATTATTTTTTCTTGCCAATACCTTCAGTCTCAGCTCAACATTTATTTGATCACTAATCATTTATCTAATTCCAAGCTAAGTGACTATTCACTGCAACCCCCACTTGTACAGTCTGGAGAGACGGGGTCTCTACACTGGATAGAACGAGTTCTAATTAAAGGAGGTGTACGGAACTATAATAACTTCAAGGCAAGTATACGAACCTTAGCTTTTCTTATTAGCCCTCCTAGTGCTCTTATATTTTCTCTCAACCTAGGTTGAGACTATACAGCTCCGCCTGTCACCTGCACAGTTCCTACATAGTTATTCTTATGCCAACAGCTTTGCAGCTTCGCTGCTGGTCCTCCGTCGGAGGTGAGATCATCCTTCATCAGCAACCTGTGGACAGCCCTGGAAGGGATTGCCTGCCCTTCAGGCAGTCAGAGGAGTTCCCAGGGCATACCCACTCGTCAGTGTGCGTTTTCGGGCTCGGACGTGAGGCGGAAGAACTGGGGAGGTGCTGTGTTCAACAATAAACTTATTGTTATTTTTGAATTGGTGCCTTTTCTGTCTTGTTGCCCCACCCTTCTATCCCTTACAGCAAGACCTGCCTATGGTCTCCGTACGGAGTTCCTGCAGTGGTCTAAACGTTCCCGGAAACCATCTAGTGGTGCCGGATGAGCTCTACCGAGCACGCAAATACGTAACAGAAATCTATAAAACTTGTCAATTACAATTTTGAAAACTGGAGTAAGAGAAAGTTGTGTGAGTGTTTCGCACCAGATATTTTCTTATACAGGAGAAAATTTGTATTTCCGGTAAAAAATCAGTTTCGAAAATCTGGCAAGATCACAATACATTCTCTTACTATGGAGGGAGTAAGAGAAAGTAATAATGAAATTCTGACCCCGAACGTTACATAATAACATCTTTTCTAGGTGACGGCGTCACTCTAAAGTGCCATTTCGATATTATCATCTACATAATATTAATAAGAATTTAATATGTGACCACAATTCCTAGTTTGAAGAAAATTAGTTTACCGGAAGTACAGACTTCGTACATTATATTTCGGATGCACATATATATTTTTTCAGTTAATATATGAAATTTGTAACTAGGTAGTTACCGTATAAATAAATAATAAATCAAAAACTATTTAAATTGCAGTAAGTGAAAGTCGATTGAGTGTTTCATACCAGATTATATAAAGTAGTTCATTTTTTTTTAAATATTTATTTTGAAAAGTTGAAATTTATTTCTCTGTAATATTGAGTCGTCTCTTATTAAAGTTACTTTGGCAAAAGTGATTAAAAAGTAATCCACTTATTAATCACACGAACTGGGAGTTCATCCGTCCATTTTGTTTTTGTTTGAAAGTAAAAAATGTAATCTTAAGGAAAAGTAAGTTGAACAATCAAACATAATTTTTTTTGTTAACTTTAAGAAAGAAAAATCTGAACTAGTAACACTTACAGATCTCTTCATACAGGAAGTATTTTCATGAAACATGGAATATTTAAATTAATATTTTTTTTAATTCAAGGCGCGTCAGTATCTTTGGTCATTGGCGCCCGGTGCCATCTCAGTGCACTGCCGGCCTCTGTTTACTCCGGACAGTGTTCTCTCGTTACAGACAACTGTCAATCACCGTACAGTGAGTTGTAAGAGGCTCCTAGAAAGAAAAAATCTAACGGCAGCACAGCTGGACTCGAACCCGGGACCTCCGCGTGGTAGTACATTGCGCTAACCACTGAGCTAATTCCTTCCCTATTAATATTTATTGTTACCCTTATTACTACTAGATTGCAAACATTTTATTGAATGAAAAAGTGCTGACATTTGAAATCACATAATAAATCCTATTTGTTGGTTTTGTTTATATATTGTATATCAGTGTTAACCTTGACTAACCATTTATTCAATTAAGTATCTAAATGTCTTTACCTATTGTTTACTATCATAATCTGCAACCAAAATATCCGAAGGGAAATATGTGTTATGTGCCCTACTGAAACAGAATTGCAAAGAATCTGATGTGTAAACACGTACAGGACTATTTACTTTTTTTTTACTTTCTCTTATTCCTTGTAAAAGGAAGTATTGTAATCAAAAGAAAGTATTGTAAATTTTCGATATCGAGTTTTCACCGGAAGTACCCATTTTGAAGTCTTCTGTGACCAAAAAAGTGGTTTTCAGAATGTACTCTATGTGTGGGTATGTATGTGACAAGCATAGCTCAAAAACGAAAAAAACGCATTGATATTCCGTTTGGGTATCAGCGTGGAATCCGACAATACGTTGTCTGTCAAAATTCCTCGACCTCTTTACTGAAAGAGGAAGTACCTCTTTACTGAATTTTTTCTTCTTTTTTTTCACTTTTTTTGCGATTTTCTCAAAAATAGATCCAACGATTTTCATCTGAATAATTATTCATTAGAATTAAATATCTTGTTGAAATTCAGAGTTTGCAACAAAAAAATCAGATCACCGGAAGTGCGTTTTTTCTGAATAGGTTTTTCAGTTTTCACGATTTTCTCACAACAAAACACCGACGAATTTCATTAAATTTGGTATACTAACTATAAAATTTGTCAATTACAATTTTGTAAATTGCGGTAAGAGAATGTTGTGTGTCTGTTTCACACCAGATTTTTTTACTTATATTTAATACAGTTATATCGTAGTTCGTGGAAGATAACACACCGACAATCCCATCAAATGACAGGAAAACATTTTTAGTGTCCAAGCCAGGCTTCGACGTCTTCTGATCGGGTCCACTTTCTAATGTGGAAATTCTTTAGTTTTTAGCAATCATATTTGAAATTTGAAAACGCACAGTAAAGGTGTAGAAATTCAACTGAATTACTTCCAAAGTGTTATCCCCCTGACATCATGTTTTTGTTTATATTAATGGATGGGATTAATAGTATTTACATTATTTGTAAAAATTAAGGGTTTAAAGCCCTATTAAATCTTCGTATCTGACTTTTGGAATGAACCTATAGATTGAAGGATAACAAACTAATCGGTTAACATAACTTTTTTTAGTCAAGCTTTGCAATTAAATAGAATAAATTTAATTAAATAGAATCGCACAATCAGAACAGTTAACTCGCTTTTTGCATGTTCACACAGAGAGAGATTAAAAGAAAACAAGTAATTACGTGCTGGTAGAGCAAAATGAATCACTAGGAAATTTGTGTGTTTGAATTTTATTCAATTTACTAAAGTCGTAAATTATGTAAATACTCTGTTTATTTTAGACAAAAAGACAAAATCTGGTGTGAAACACTCACTTGACTTTCTCTAACTGCAGTTAATATAATTAAAAAATTAACAAATTTAATTTAAATTACATGTTTACTTAGCCCTTAGCCCAGTTGAAGTAAAATACATTATAGTATAGAAGAGAGTGAACAAACTGTAATGGGATCCGAATCATTTAAGATTCGGACATTAAATAAATCAAAAGTTAGTTACTTTCCACCTAGGCCAGACTACGAAGTGAGAGTTCGATTCATTTAAAGAGAGCGACAGCTAAAGAGTTTACGATCAGTTTACAACCAGTCAACAACCTATCTACTACCTTCTTCTACCTAAGCCAGTCTGTATCTTTATATTTCTCTCGCTACCTAACTTCTGTTTTACTGTAAAGTCTTCCTTGCAATTTGTGTGTGGTTTTCATTATACAGTGTTCAGCAATATATTCTAGTCTACTTCTCTAAAATCCATTCTCACTAATTCTCTCTTCTGTACTCCTTCTATACATACAAACCTACATAAAATTTAAGATTTAACCTCTTAGGATTCCTTAGATCAGTTTTTCCAAAAAATAAAAATTTCTTAAATGAAAATTTTACGTTTATATTTGTGGTTTTGGCTTTCGAAGTTTAAGAAAATGATTGTAGTAGTTTTAGAAGAAATTCCAAAACAATTTTGAAACCTATTCTGTAAAATTTCACTTCCGGGTGACTTATTTTCTTCAAATTTGGAACTCTGGCAATACTTTTAATATATCGTATTATTATATAGATTGCAGAATCATAAATTGTATTGAAGTTGTATTTTACTGCCGTATCACTCTAGGACGCCACGGCAGCTCTTCTGGTATTTGCAGTTCCTGCCACTCGAGACGCCAACTAAAATGGTAGGTTCTGTCATTCTCATAATTGATGTTGAACAGTTATTAATAATCGCTTGTATTCGATGCCGTTAATCAAGGAAAAGAAAGGGTGGAAGAGACGGTTGAGGGTCCATCCTTTCGTTGCAGATCGCAACAGACATGCATTGTTTGCGTGAGAATGTCAGTGAAATCCTTCGATGAGTTGTTGGTAAATGCAGAGGTGAGTTGGAAAGAAGAGATACTGTTTTTCTCTGCTGCCGTCAAGTTCTCTTCTCCAAAAATTCCACCACTTTGACTCTGCGTGACAGTAAAACACCAGATTTGGACTCTGTATGACAGTAAAACTTCTTAAGCATTAAAGGCACGAGTTTACACTGGAGAAGTGGAAGAAGCGGCACCGGAAAGAAATCAAAGTATATGTACTGGTCTGTGATCTGACAAGTGAACTGAGAGGTCATAATTTGACTTGTGATAATTTCTTCAGTTCCTACAACTTGGGACAGCTGCTTCTAAGAAGGAAAATTGACAATGATAGAGACTATCAGAGGAAACAAGCCAAAACTTCCGCAATCAATTTCTAAAAAAGAGAAATATAATTCTTCTCTTTTCTTTACAGAAGTGACAATGGGTCCAGTGATGGACGGTGTTGTCTGTAACGAATGAACACTGTCTGATGCCGGCATTTCTTCATCAACTCACGATTACAGTAATCATTCCCATATTGCAGGTTTATTTTGCATAAACTTGTCTGTGTCAAAGTTGTTCATGTTGGAAAACAGTGCAATACGGAATCTCGGAAATTTATCCAGTGACTAAGCTACACTGCTGACATCTGAATATGAGATATCCGTCCTCATATAATGTTTTCTGGTTTTAAGCTGCTCGCAGCGCTGTGAGACGTGCAACGATGCCAGTAGAAGAGAAATGCGACTTAAAGTGGCAGTTCTTGTTGAGGAATTTGACACTTAACTTCCTGAAAAACATTTGAGTTTCCAGATTGAAACCGCGTCAGTGGTTTGCCGGAAACCGACGTTTTGCCCATATTGCAATGTGCTTCTTCATGGTTGTTACACCTTGAAAGCTAATTGAGCAATGAACCTTGGTAGAAAAGGGGCGTAGCCCCTTCCTCCGTCCTCTTGGCTGTAGGTGATGGGCGGTGTTTAATTTTCCCATCCTTGCCCACGGTTGGCTGGCGGGTGACAAAGTCTAAGATTCCCATCCCATTGCCTTCCTGTCTACCATGGTCTGCTCCAAAAAATCCTTTTCAAAGCAAGCCTCTTTTCTATGAAGGTCACTAAACAAGCTCATTGTCATATTGGCGAAACGTCATTTTCTAGCAAATCACTGACGCCGGTCTTAACTCTGGAAAATCAAGTGTTTTACCATGAAAATGGCCATGGAAACCTAAAAACATCAATTAACTTTCTGTGGGTATGTCAAGTTTGAACTTTCTGCGATTTTATAAAAACCATTCTTTTTTGAACTCAGGTGATCTCAAAACGTGTTGAATTTGATGAAAATTCTGTATCAAAAATTTGACCCAATTACAGTCAAATATTTCTCGTTTTACCAATAGTAAGGGCGAAGTAGAAAAAAGAAAATAAATCGTAATCTCATTGCCATAATAATAATAATAAAAAAGATAGAGATTCAGCTGGTTGTGAGAGCGTCAGAGAAAGAGAGAAAGAATATTTGTGCAAAACTAGAAAGTCATGTACGATGCTATATTTGTAATCCTCCCATCAAAAAACCTTTGTGTTCAGCGCTCTTTCCACATTTCACAATGTTTTCCTAAAACAAAATAAAAAATAATAATAAAAAAACCAAAAAAAAACAACTCCTTGCAGCAGCTAAATCTACACTCTCTGACTAAACAATGAAATATATTTTAGGTTTTACTTTATTTTGTGAATTAACCGTAAATATTATACACGAAATAAAGAAGCTAAAAACAAAAAATATATATCTGCTATTTGCCCCGCTAGATTGCTAAAACACCACGCTCTTTCATTAATAAAAAATATATAAACATGTTCATATTTAGGCAATAATAATTTGTGGAAAATGGCTACTTACAATAAAATTTCTAACTTCACTGGCCATACTACCGAGTTACTTATTTTATTAAATATATACAAACAGTTAATGTGAAACACTCACACGACTTTCTCTTACTGCAATATACATAGTTCTGATTTGTTTATTTCTTTAAACAGATTTTATCTAATTATAAATTTCATATTTAATTTAATAAAAATGTAGATATGTCGTCCGAAATAAATATTTTTCCTTTCTCTTACACCCATGTAGTTAAGGAAGTACTGCATTTGTGGCCAATATTCGAAATTGAGTTTTCACCGGAAATACATGTTTCGAGGTCTCCTAAGAAAGAAAAAAAAAAAAAATCTGGTGTGAAGCACTCACACAACTTAGAAAAATAGCAGAACCCTAAAAAAATACTTTTCATTAAAAACGCATAACCGGTCATCTAATTTTCTTAAAACTGGGGCGGGTGTTGGTGTATTGGTTATGAGCATGGACTTGTAAGTGGGAGGACCCCAGTTCGAGTCCAGCGTATAACTAAATTTTATTGTGGTAATATTAGGGGAACATATCCGAGGGGTTAGTCTTCTTGCATCGACTGTTTATCGATTATAGAGTAAGATAGATCGATGGAGAACTAACTGTTAATGAGTAGTGAATAAGGTCTACGTGTAGCTAGATTTAGTGTTGTGTTGTCGAGTTATAGAAATTAAAGATATAGTATTTACTTTAAAGTGTTCCTATTTATTACCCGTTTTGGACAAATAAAATATTTACTACATTATATTTGTTTAAAAAATGTTAATAGTGAAGTAGGTGCTTCCGCCCCCGTCCACGACACCTAATTTGGTCGTTGGACGTTAAGCCCGCCTGAAAAAATAGGCATTACTTTACTTTACTTTTACTTTTTCTTAAAACTGAGAATTTCAACAACATAATATAATTCTAATAATATTATTTAAATGATAGTATTGTATAATAAACTGAAATAGCACTTTAGAGGACAACCTAACCCCATCCTTCTCCCAAAAGTGTCCTTAAATTTAATTTCCCGGAGAAATGTTTCAAATAAAAATTATAGATCTTTGTATGTGCAGTTGATATTACAAGTTGAAAGAAAATAATTTGGAGCCATTTTCGAGAAAATTGCAAAAAAGTGAAAAAAAATAAAATTGAGTAAAGTGATACTTCCGGTTGAGGAATTTTGACAGATAACCTACGTCAGATCCCATGGTGATACCCAAACGGAATATCCAAGTTTGAACTTTCTGTGATTTTTCGTTTTTGAGCTATGCTGTTCACATACATACATACACACACGCACATACACCACACATACACCACACACACCCACATACACACAGAGACCATTTGCTAAAAACCACTTTTTTGGACTCAGGGGACCTCAAAACGGATATTTCCGGTGAAAACTAGACATCGAGAATTTCACATGTTTACAATACTTCCTCTTACTAGGAGTAAGAGAAAGTAAAAATGTTTTTAGCGAATGATCTGTGTGTGTGTGTGTGTGAACAAAATATCTCAAAAACGAAAAAATACAGTAACCTCAACTTGGTATTCCGTTTTAATATTACTATCACATCCGAAACAAAGTTTTCGGGCAAAATCCATCAACCTTTTATGACTTTACTGACTTTTTTTTAGTTTTTCGTGATTTTCTGGAAACCTGTGCCAACGATTTTCTTTAAACTTCCTATACTATTTACACACATGAATTCCTATTACATTTATTTGTAGCATTTTCCTGGGACAATTGTTTTGGAAGCATTGCTAGAGAATTCTAAATTTAAAAAAAATTTGTTAACTCGAAGTTCTACATTACGGAATGAGGTTTTTTGGAATTGTTTCGAAAAGACTATAACGATTTCTTTTAATCATTGGTAAGCTAATCGCACAGATTTAAACCTATCACTTTTATTTAAAACAATGAAAATTGATTGTTGTGGAATTTGTGGCGTTAAATTTCAAATGTTATTGGAGTTAGTTATTGTTATTGGAGCGCCCTACAGGACTACAATGTAATCACTTCTCAATTTGCCAAGTTAGTAGATAGGTACTTCCTGCCCATGCCACCAGTGTTAGCACAAATATGTAAAATTTCATTTTGAACAAATTTTGTCATTTCAGTGAACATAGTGAAATTTATAAATACAGGGCATGAAAAAACTACACTATACCGGAAAAACACTCATATCAACCAGTACCTAAATGAGTGCACATATCCACCATCCTGCGCAGATCACTATATTGATCAAACGCTTTAACGGCAAAGCAGAGTCTCTGAAATAGAACGTCTACAAGGATAGGTAAATCTATTATTAAACTACTCTCTTTAATATGGCCAAACAGCTTCCTTGTGTCAGGAATCCGGAAAAATTAGGGGGAAAAAAGTGAGAGAGAACATTACAAAAATCCTGACCAGCCACAATATAAGAACGAACGGATAGAAAAATGTTCCGAATGCATCCATAGTTCAAAGACAAATTTCACTACAAAAACGTGGGTTTTATGTCCTTCGAAAAAAATACTGGTCACAATCGACTTAAAGAACATATACATTGTATCAAACATAACAAAACTATAAAGTCTGCATTTGCAGGACATTCATCACAACTGGGTACGAAATCAATTTTGAAGACAGCAATGTCTTTGCCCAATAAACAATGATTGGGAACGTATCGAAATTGAAGTGTTTAAAATAGAGATGATGGACTCTGTCTTAGCAGACTTTAGATGCTCTGTGCTCAGAGAACGGAGAGAAAAAGAAAAAGGAAAAATAAATTAACGATTTTACAGAGCAAAACAACGCGGTAAGTTCAGCAACAAGGCTGCAGGAGAGGAGACTATAGCCAAGCATACGCATGGAAGAGAAAATTAAGCCCACTTTCCTTTACAAAAAGTGGGGAAGTTAAGCTCCATGCATTTGACTACGCACCCTGTTGCCACTGTTGCCAGTGTTGTTTCAGCATTATAGGCAACACTACCCTGAAATAGCCTATTGTAACTTGGGCGAAACTTTGGTTTATAACAAACCATTGACTAGTTCTCAACCTAAGTATTTCACATGAAAAACGTAGTAGGAGATGCCTTCCAATTGGAAATGTTAAGTGGAGGAAAGGTGGTTGCGATGCTTGCGGCGTTTTAGGGGCTTCTCGAAGCGTTTTTAGGCAAAGTGAAGGAGGAAATCTTTGGATAAATGGTTAGAATGGTTGGATTTAGAGTAGGAATTTTTTATAACACGATTATTGTAGCCGACGGACATCAGGGATTTTGTGGTCAGTATGAAGGGTTTGGTTGGAAATCAAATAAAAAAAGGAGCGTTAGTTCGAATATTTTATACTATCACAATACTTCAACTTACTGTCTGTCTAAATTGTGTAGTTAAAGTGTCTATATTTTCTATAATTATTTGCTACTTTACTACATTAGTTAATCATTTCAAATTACATTGTTTTTCACAAAATACTTTTTTGAACACAAAATAAAATAGTTTTTCCTTCATAGGTTTTTTTTGGGGGGGAGATAATGGGAAAATTAGGTAACTCTTAGCAATTTGATTCTGTTAGATTGGAAATGTTAGCCAAAAGACAAAATGAAGCAATTACAGGTAATAGGCCACATGTGTATAAAAGAGTAAAAGGGAATTATCCTTTAAAAGAGCAGAAGGGTAGAACTCTAATTGAAACAACTAGGTTTAGTTAGGTGTTTATACGTATGAATCGAATGTTTCTGCCGACTCATATTACTTCTCAAAGGTTAATCTTACACAAGCACAAGTAGTGCAAAAATAAACTAGTTTTAAATCGATTTTTAAATGTTCACTCTTCCAAACAACCATTATCTAGTCAAATAAATCTGCAATCTTGGCTCAGTTAGTTGTTTTTTTTTTTGTTTTTTTTTTTTTTCCACTAGTTTTAACATTTACTTTTACGCGTGTCATGAATTTTAATGATGAATATTTTACAGAGTTTAGTCAAGTCATTAAATTTGCTCACACTGTTAGGAAATATTGCAATCGTGTTTAATTTTCATTAGAAATAGATTTCATCATAAATTTCACCTACTTCTTCAATTTACAATTTAATTAACAAATTTTCTTTAAAATTGCAACGTTTAAAAATGTTTAGTTGTTGCTGGCCATAAAAAAATAGATGGTAGGGGTTATACCTGTATCTCTGAACAGACTTGTGTAGGAGCGGTATATCTCAAAAACCAACAAATCTTGTGGACTTTAATTTTTTTTTTTTTTTGGCAAAAATATTTCCAATTAAAATCCGTTTTTAACTATGCATTTTAAGTTTAAAGATAATTGTTGCAACCGTTTACAAGATAATTACCAAAAAAAACAAAAATAATAGGTATTTATGTTTGTACAGTATACGAAGTTTAGAAAATCTGGTGTGAAACACTCAAACAACTTTCTCATACCCCAGTTCCCAAAATTACAATTGTCAAATTTTATAGTGTGTGTACCAAATTTAATGAAATTTATCGAAAACTGAAAAAACTATTCAGTAAAAGCGCACTTCCGGTTTACAAATTTTCTTGGAACTCGGAATTTTGACCATCTATTTATTTCTAAGTTTGTTTGGATGATAGAATTGTATAATCAACTATGATAGCACTTTAGGGAAAAACATAACCACACCCCTCCCGTAAAAGTGTCCTTAAATGAATTTTCCCATAGAAATATCTTATATAAAAGTTGTAGATCTTTGTATGTTAAGTTTATATACGAAGTTTCAAGAAAATCGTTGGCGCTATTTTTGAGAAAATCGCAAAAAAATAATGAAAAAAATTATTTAGTAAAGTGGTAAAGTAAACGCACTTTCGGTAATCTGATTTTTTCAAACTCGGAATTTCAACAACATATTTTATTCTAATTAACATTATTTAGATGACAGAATTGTCTAATAAACTGAAATAGCACTTTAGATGAAACCCTAACCCTATCCTTTCCCCAAAAGTGCCCTTAAATGAATTTTTCCTGAGAAATGTTTCAAATAAAAGTTGTAGACCTTTGTACGTGCAGTTGATATTTCAAATTTGAAGAAAATCGTCGGAGCCATTTTTGAGAAAATCGCAAAAAAGTAAAAAAAAAAAAAAACTAGTAAAGTGGTACTTCCGGTTGAAGAATTTTGACAGATAACGTACAGTCAGATCCCATTGTGATACCTAAACGGATTATCAAGTTTAACTTTCTGCGGTTTTTCGTTTTAGAGCTATGCTGTGTTCACATACATACACACATGCACACACACACACCCACACACACACACACACACACCCATTTGCTAAAAACCACTTTTTTGGACTTAGGGGACTCAAAACGGATATTTCCGGTGAAAACTCGCAAATCGAAAATTTGACACGATTACAATACTTCCTCTTACTAGAAGTAAGAGAATGTAAAAAAATCGTAGGAGAAAATGAAAAAAAAAACTGAATAAAAAAAGCATTCTGTAAATAAAGTAATGGGTTTTGGTCAAAAATCTTCGTGTGAGATGCGGTTGTAGGGGAGAGGATAGCGGAGTATCACATACAGAACAAAAAAACATACAGAGGCTGAGATAAAATAAATCTGGTGTGAAACACTCAAACGACTTTCTCTTACTCTTGTTAAAGAGATAAAGCTTGTACAAATTTAAATTTAAACTAACTGACAAACCCCCAATACCCCTCTAAAATCACCATTTTTTTTTTTTTTAGAAAAATGTTTCAAATAATAGTTATACGTTTCTATCTAACCAGCAAGCGTTCCAACTTTAAAAGAAAATCGTTATAACCGTTTCCGAGAAAATTCCAAAAAACTCAAAAACCTATTCTATAAAATTGCACTCCTGTTAAACGATTTTCTTTCAAATTTGGAACTCTATCAATTCTTTAAATATGTATTAATATTATGTCGGGGACAAAGCCATATATTATACTGACGTCGTACTTTAGAACAGTGCTCCGCAACCGGTATACCGTGTGCTGCCGCGCCTATAAGATAGTAGTAGGTATAATGCGGGGTGGCCAACCGCGCGCCGCATGTGTCCCGTCGTGTATAATAAATAAATAATACCAAAAGCGGTGAATAAATTTGACCACTACTTTTATTCAATTAATATATGGAAAACTCTGATTGGATTCGAAATCCTTTTGCAATCAATGGTATAAATTCTGCAGATGCACTTTCTCTGCAAATTTGAGAGGAATTAATTGAATAGAGTGACGATGGGACGCTAAAACTTCACTTTGCCAAAGTTCGGTTGGATGCTTCCTGGATTTCGGTTAGGAATCCTCGGATTGTAGGCCATGCAATTTCAATTATACTCCCGTTTTCAACGTCATAATTATGTGATCAAACTTTTTCAACAATATTAATTAAAAATGAAAAGCGGACGTGCTTAAATGATCTTGATCAGTATCTTCGGGTTGCACTTTCAAAAATCGAGCCGAATATAAAGCATTTGTGTTTATTGAATCAAGCACAGGTATCACATTAATTACCTTTTCTTTTTACATTATGTTATATAAGTATAGTTTTTAAGAATGCATAAATATACATAATTTCTTTTTATTTGATACATCTATATAAATATGTATATATATGCATTCTATTTTGTCTATATACATATTTATTTTGGTGTGCCGCGAAATGTGGGGAAGAACTTTATTGTGCGGGGGGCAAGGAAAGTTTGCGGAGCACTGCATTAGAGGGAAGCCAAACGCCAATGTTCTCCCAAAACTCCAAAAAAAAAAATCAATTTTCCCGTGAAAATGTTTTAAATAAAAGGATAGGTATTTAAAGTTGATACTTAATAGTATGGAAGGGAATAACTAAGTGATTAGCGTACTGGACTCTCACGAGGACAACTCGGGTTCTACCTGTGCTTCCCTTAGATTTTTTCTTCCTAGGAGCCTCTACAGCTCACTCTCCGGTGATGGACAGTGTTGTCTCTAACGAGAGAACAATTTCCGGAGGCCGGCAGTGCACTGAGAAGACTCCGGGCGCCAACGGTATAGATTTTGACGCGCCTTAAATAAATAAAATAAAAAAAAGTTTATATTAATAGTTTAATGAAATTGTTGGAGCCATTTTCGAGGAAATCGCGGGGGGGAGGACAATAAAGTCGCACTTTCGATTGGATTTTGTGCAAATCGCTCGTGTACACATTGGACGCCCTCCACCTTCTAATGGGAATCAAGGGTTTACCTAATTTTTTAGGAAATCGTGTCATTCGGAACTCTATGAAGCCGGTTTTTCCCAGTTTTTTGTTTGAATATTTGTTAAATAAATTCCTCTAAGGATATGTTAAATCCCTGTTTATTTGTTCAGAATAAAACTCTTAGCTCCTGCAGAACCGGGGACAGAATCGGCCTGCTCCTGTCCAGGAGGTCGTAAGAGGCGACTAAAGGACTACGCAGGGTTGGCATACAGTCGTATGGGCTTAGGATATTGCTGGGCCATTGTATTTAAAGGAGGGAACCAAGATTTGGATTTGCACATTTACGTGTGCGGTCTACCGCGCGATACATTTGGAAGCAGTTTCAGGTTTATCCACGGTGGCGCTGATGATGGCCTTCCGCAGATTTTTGGCTTGACGTAACAGACCGACCATAATCTATGGTGATAATGGAACCAATTATAAAGGAATGAATGCAGCTCTTCAAAGAGTTGATTGGAAGAAAATTACTGCTGATGTGACTTAAGAGGGCAATAAAAGGGACTACCCCCTCTCTAGATTTAGGACACAGCCTATAGATTGATAAATTATTATATTCTGATGGCGGCAAATTTAAATTCGGATAAATACCGAACAGAATATATTGCGTAAGATTCTGGTAAAAACTACTCTTACTTTGGAAGAAATACATAATGTGTTATGTGAATGTGACTCTTATAATAATTCAAGACCACTCACATATGTTTCGGAAGATAGTAATGATCCCGTACCCATGACTTCGAATATGTATCTACAAGAGATTGAAGAGAGTGAAGTTCCTGATTTTGAAGCAGTGGATTGTAAGAGTCTAAATAAAAGGGTGAAATATAGGAGACGCATCAAGGTGATTTACAAAGGGGGTTTCGTGCTGAATACCTAGGTCAACTTGTATTAGCACATAGAAACAATAAGAATACCAGGGAACTCACGGTGGGAGAATTGGTTCTGGTTGGATCAGACAATCAAAGAGAGTCAATCGGCCTTTAGCTGTTATAAAAAGGATTATTCCAGGGAAAGATGGAAAATATCGAGTGGTGCAGTTAAAGGCAGCTGAAGGCATTATTTGTCGACCTGTACAAAGAGTGTACCCGTTGGAGATGTCACCTGTTGCACTAACTAATCAATCTGAGTAGGATGTGGCTGAAGAAGAAGATATGTCAACTGATGCTGGTGAAGAGAAAATGAAGAAAAATCAGCAGAAAAGTTTAAAAACACGTAGTGGACGGAAGGTGCGTTTACCTATCCAGTTTCAATAATTTAAGATGTTCTGCTTAAGAAGTGAAGAACACTTCCCAAGGTGGGAGTAGGTGAGGAAATTAATGAGGCAGAGGCAACACTGCGAAGTTGAGAACAGTTGTAGTAGTTTTTTTTTTTTAAATAAAAAGTAGAAGTATGTGTTTAGCATCTTTGTTGTTTTTTATATTTTCAGAATTGTATTTAGAGTGGAATAGAAGTATTAGAGACAAAATGGTTTCCTTTTATTTTTATTTTATAGAGTTTGTCTTTTTGTGTATTTTTTGTTTTATTTCGATTCTACATTAATGAGTTAGGTTAGGTTTTATTTATTTGGGGAGTGAAATATCAAGTGCCTCCCTACAGAATGAATGAATATAAGGTGAATGTATTTATTAGTGAGTATATTTTATTAGCGTGAGTGTATCTAATAGCGTGGGTGTATTTATTAGCGTAACTGTATTTATTAACATGAAAGTACTTATTGGCTTAGGTGTTGGCATTAATGTTTTTAAGTTAGTATTTTATCTGAGGGTCGCAAGGAATTTTTTAAAGAAGTACTTCACCCTCGATTCTAGTCTATTAGGTTTTATTTTACTAGTTTGTTTAGTTCATTTTAGAGGGTGGTAGAACCTTTAAAAAGAGTATTCCACCCACATCAGAAGCAAATAACCCTTTAATATAACTTTTATTAGTGATGGTGGGGAAAATATCGTTTGCTGGTCATGCAAACACTATATAGATTTCATACCATGTTAATACGCGATAGTTGAAATAGGTAAAATTGAGGCAAAACAAAGTGAGACTTGAGGGTGGCTAAAATCCTACCATTCTAGTATCCCCCCCTCAGGTGAGAAAGGAATAGGATGGCGTCACGCGTCATTGTCAGCTCTCCTCCCCTCCCCCGTCGACTGGCCTTGGATGGCTTAAGTGAGGAGGAGATGGCAGTCATGCTACAGTATCCCCTGGTTCAATGCTACTTCTAATGGAAGCTACGATGGATATCGTGGGGAGAAAGAAAGGCGCCTCCCCAGCTCGAGCGGCCTTAAATAACTACTTCGGCGCTAATGACCTAAGCTGTCGATGCGCAAAAAAATAAATAAATAAACTCTTGTCAGCCAGTTACCATCCAACTGGCTTTATAGTTTGAATCCTATTGATAACTAGACCATGCAGAAGAGATAAGGGATTATTATTATATGCTTCTTTCTTATCTTTCTTTGTTAATTACAAAAGAAATACTTGTTCACTGAAGGGTAACAGTGCACATATTTTTCATATTTAATAAAAACAACTTGTCAAAGTCAGTTATTACATTTAGTCATTAAATATTCTTTGGCCTTTTGGAATTATAAGATTAAAATTCTGTGTACTTCTGTTGAAAATTGATTTATATAAATATTCATTTCGCACATATAAAGGAAAAAAAGCTAAAAGTAACATGTAAATAATTTGGCAGTTGCCCTTTGAGCAGTGGTATTAAACACTTCAGAACAGCGGCGGCCGTTGGTTAATTGAATGTCCTTTTAAAATGAATTCAACTTTTCATTTTTACTATCTTTAAATTGTTGTTACCTAATAGTAATAATAATAATAAAAATCTGTTGTGAAACACTCACACAACTTTCTCTTACTCCAGTTTTCAAAATTGTAATTGAGAAACTTTGTAGTAAGTATACAAAATTTATGAAATTAGTCGGTGTTTTAATGGAGAAAATCACAAAAACTGAAAAAAAAAAACTTCAGTAAATACATACTTCCGGTTCACTAATTTTCTTGAAACACGGAATTTCAACAACATATTTAATTTTAATTAATATTATTTAGATGATAGAATGTGTACTAAAACCACGAAATAGCACTATAGAGGTAAACCGTAACCCCACTCTCCACCCCAACACCCCACCAGCTCGACACCCCTTACACACGCCAAACCCCCCTCTTTCCAAAGCCAACGCTTCTCGCCCAAAATAAAAGTTGTAGCTCTTTCGCTGACCATGTGCATGATATACTAAGTTTCAAGAAATCGTTTGAACCCTTTTTGAGGGAAATCACAAAAAAAAGGAGTGAAGAAAAAAAAAAACATCAGTAAAGTGGTCTTCTGGTTGAGAAATTTTGAATGATAACCAGATATTTGACAGATAATTTAAGGATACTGTCGGATTCCATGGTGATATCTAAACGGAATATCAAGTTTGAACTTTCTACGGATTTTTCGTTTTTGAGCTTTGCTGTTCACATACATACATATTCACGCAGACACCATTTTCTAAAAACCACTTTTTTTTTTGACTCAGGGGACCTCAAAACAGATATTTCCAGTGAGAAATTCGATATTGAAAATTTGACACCATTACAATATATCCCCTTACTAAGGAAGAGAAAGTAACAATAATAAAATCTGCTGTTAATGATAATAAAAACACACGACGGCAATTTACACAGTTGTATAAACAAATTGAATTTTCACCGGAAATACTTTGTTCTGAGGTCCCTTGAGTAAGAAAAAAAAAATGTTTTTAATGTGTGAAAAAAATATCTCAGCAAGGTCAAACTTGATATTTCATCTAGATACTATCCCGCATCTCTGACCAGGAATGTTTCAGGGGAAAATCCATCAACCGGAAGTGCCATATTACTGGATACTTTTTTTTACTTTCTCTTACTCCTAGTAAGAGGAAGTATTGTAATCGTGTCAAATTTTCGATATCGAGTTTTTACCGGAAATATCCGTATTGAGGTCCCCTGAGTCCAAAAAAGTGGTTTTTAGCGAATGGTCTGTATGTGTGTGTGTGTGTGGGTGGTGTGGTGTCTGTGTTGTGGGTATATGTGAACAGCATAGCTCAAAAACGAAAAATCGTAGAAAGTTCAAACTTGATATTACGTTTAGGTATCACCATGGGATCTGACGGTGCGTTATGTGTCAATATTCCTCAACCGGAAGTACCACTTTACTAGTTGTTTTTTTTAAGTTTTTGCAATTTTCTCAAAAATGGCTCCGAAGATTTTCTTTAAACTTGCTATATCAACTACACATACAAAGAGCTACAACTTTTATTTGAAACATTTCTACAGGAAAATTCATTTAAGGGCACTTCTGGGGAGGGGTGGGGTTATTTTTCTCTAAAGTGCTATCACAGTTGATTATACAATTGTATCATCCAAACAAAATTAATTAGAAATAAATACATGGCCAAAATTCCGAGTTTCAAGAAAATTAGTAAACCGGAAGTGCGCTTTTTCTGAACAATTTTTTCAGTTTTCGACGAATCTTATTAAATTTGGTACACAAACTATAAAAGCTGTCAATTATAATTTGGAGAACTGGAATAAGAGAAAGTTGTGTGAGTGTTTCACACCAGAATTTTTTCAGTTTTTCGTTATTTTCTTTAAACTTCGTATACTATCTACATACATACAGTACCAATCACTTTTATTTGAATCATTTTACTGGGAAAAATTGACTTTTTGTGGGGTTGTGGGATAAAAAGTAACATTAAGCGGTTTCTCTAAAGTTCTACTTCAATACAGTGTATGAATTTTAACCATGCAACGACATATAAAGTTGCAATTTTTAAAGAAAATTTCTCGATTAAATTGCATTAATTAGAAGTAAGAGGAAGTCGTGTGAGTCTTTCACATCAGTTTATCTGAAACTTTTTTCTGAAAAAAAATGATTTTTGGTGGATTCTGATTATTAAATGGATAGACAGCATGATTTCAATTTCTAGTGTATTTCTCACAAAATATATCTATATGAAGTAAACAAACTTATTTTACTGTAATTTAATAATTATATATTCAGAAGTACCAGGCGAATGACAATTGGTGTGCGCTTGTTCCATATACGAACACATTAGGAATGTGTCAGATTGCTGTCACATTAAAACGGTATAATAGAATACAATTAGCTAGTTTGAAGTAATAAACATCTCAGATTTGATTTACCTATATTTAGAGGTAATGCTCACTTTGAATACTCTTATATACTCAAATAC
This sequence comes from Triatoma infestans, assembly GCA_011037195.1. NCBI lineage: Eukaryota > Metazoa > Arthropoda > Insecta > Hemiptera > Reduviidae > Triatoma > Triatoma infestans. The sequence continues at coordinate 284,658 of JAAEAF010013546.1, read as the reverse complement.
ACTTTGAATCATAAAATACACTAGATTTTTGATAATGCTAATTTTTGATGTTATAATACTAATAACCGTTATAAATTATAATTTTTATTTTTTCTTATTCGGCTATTGTAGGAAATATTGCAGATTGTTCACCTCCAAAATTTTGAATTCCAGTTTTCTTCGGAAATACATGATTTGAGATCACCTGGGTAGTATATAAAAAAAAGAAAGTATTTTTAACGAATCGTATGATTGTGTGTGAATATCTTAAAAAAAAAACAGCGGGAAGCTGAACTTTATATTTCATGTAATTATCACCTCAGCGTCTCACAATAAAGTTTTGCTCAAGATCTATTACAACAGGAAGTGCGTCTTTACTGAATGGATTTTTTTTTTTCAGATTATTTATGATTTTCTCAAAAATGGATGTAACGATTCTCTTTAAACTTCGTATACTACCTAAATACATAATAATAATAATATCCAATTGTAGAAGTTGTTGGCCGTTAGAAATAATCTGATGTATCTCTTAGTTGGCTGATCGGCCGGGGGTATCATAAGAAAAACACTAAAAAAAATTTTTTTTTTAAAGTGTTTTTTATTAATGGCCCGACGTTTCACTCATAGACCGGTACATCATAGACCACAGTCATAATTGAACATGTAATATAGCACACAAATTCTGTATTTACAAGATAGCCCCTGAAGAAGACAAACAATGTTTGTCGAAACGTCGGGCCATTAATAAAAACACTTTAAAAAAATTTTTTTTAGTGTTTTTCTTATGATACCCCCGGTGATCAGCCAACTAAGAGATACATCAGAATAATATAATAGTAATAATAATAATTGGGGGGGGGGGGGTGGGAAATGCATTTAACGCACGCCGTGCCGGACTCCCGGAGACTACCGGCTAAAACACCACCCCATCTGCTTGGACACTAGCTGGATTCGCTGATTACAGCACTACATCAGGCTAGGCCTCTGTCCTATTCCCCTAGGGGTTCCCTCTTTTCCTCTCCTCCAGGTCCTGTTTCTTTTAATAAGAATTCCCCTCACGTATGCGCGGGGAGACGCCAGCTGGCCTCACTGGATAGCATCGTCTTTACCAGCGTGTCTGTGGTCTGCCGTCCTATCACCACCTCTAGGTCCGTCCTCAAAAACGCTGCCAACGGTCACAGCAAGATGGGTGCGAGGCATCATCTTTACACCACGGGCAGTAGAGGCACTCCTCGCCTCAGCTTTCTCCATCCTCTTCAGGTACGCCCTGAAGTATCCATGGCCGTTCAGGAGCTGAGTGAGATAGAAGTCTACCTCCCCGTGCGGTCTTCTCACCCATTCCTTAACTCCCTTAATCAGCCTGGCTGTCCATCGACCCCGATGATCGTCCTCCCACGAGGCCTGCCAATTTCGGAAGGTTCTTTTTCTTTCTTCCTGGCCAATCTTTTCCTATACGCCTCCTTGTTGAGCGCACCTGCCCACACTTCGGCTCCATAGAGTAGTATCGAGTGGGTAACGTCACGCGTACTGGCCTGTGGACCGCCAACGTTTGCCATCAACCGGCTCAATACAGCAGTGTCCTTCGCGGCCTTATCCGCTGCATACTTGCTTGCCGAAACTCAACTTCTATCGATGACTAATCCCAAATAACTTACGGTATCCTTAGAGGTCACGGCTACCTCTCCAACGCGCCATGAGATACTCGTGGGGATCCTCTTTTTCGTTAAAACTACGATCTCTGTCTTGGACAATGCCAACGACAACCTATGCTCGGCCATCCATCTATTGATCACACGCATCACCTGATTCAATTTTAGCTGGGCTTTATTAGTATCGCGAGCAGCGATAAGCGCAGCCACGTCGTCTGCATATCCGACTATAACCGTTTCCTCTGGCAGTTTACCCATCCTATTTTGATACGAGAGCGCGGTGCGGCAAGCAGATTCACTGCTGCGGTTATTTCTAATTTGACAATTGCCATCCTTACTTGCCTGTAATTGGCAGGCGTTAAAAATGCCTCTACTCCTCCTTTATAGGTAGGGATTAATGCTTTTACAGCTTCCACAACTTCCTCGCTTGTGGTAAATAAGTCCAAGTCCAGGATTTCCACTGCGGATTGCGGCACCAGCATTTTCACTGTCTTATTTTCTCCTACTGCGGTCTGAATGGATTGTGCAAAGGCCTTGGCTTGATCGCTAGCCCCATCCTCATCCAGCTCAATAAGGACCTCTCCGTTTTTGGTTTTCCATACACTGTGTACGTCAACAGTGGTTTCTTTTACCTTGCAGCGGATTTCTTTTAGAATATCCTCATATTTTTCTCCATCTGCGACCGGGATCAGTACGGCCCCTGTTCGAGCGCGCTTTTTCCGGATTCGTCGTCCCTTCTTTACATTCCCTTTTACCCCTCTAGTTCCTGCAGGATCTTCTTTACCCTGCAGCTTCTCACTATAGTTTAGCCCACTCGGAAAGATTCCAGTGGGAGTATCAGCCACATCAGTGGTAAGAGACTCCTCTTTCTTCTTCTTTTCTTTACGGTGCGCCTTTTCTTTTTGCTTCCGCTTATTTGTGGAGCGCCCTGATAATTATAATAATAATAATAATAATAATAATGCATAAGTCCACCCCGGAACCGCCATTAGCATTACTTTGGGGTGGTGCCTCGTGTACATGTACACCCTGTGAATACACAACAATTCCCAGGTCCGTCTCAGCGACGGTCCAGCTCCCGCTTCTTAGCTAACAGCACATGTCTGACGTAGTAGGAAATTTACGTAGCCATCAATTTATCCACAATGCTGTCCGGTGAAAGTGGGCCGACCCTCTTCTGTACGTTCCTCCTATCGTTTTCCCATCTCGCCCACTCGAAAAAAGTGTGATATACTTCATCATTATTCGAGTCCCCGAAGATGCAGGCCGGTGTTGACCTTTAGCCCATTCTGTACAGATATGAGGCGAAGTATCCATGGCCGGTGAGAAGTTGGGTCAGGTAATATCTACTTCCCCATGGCATCTTCCGGCCCAGGCAGCCGGGTCTTCAATGAGGCGGGCTGTCCGACGACCTCTACTATCCTCTCTTCATCGCTCTCGCCAGACCTGCCCTATATACTCGCTCGCCTTTGCCTTTGCCACGAGCTTACCTAAAGTGTCCTTTAGGAGATATGCCATTCTCCTGGCCTGTGCCTGCAGATCTATGGGCGCTACACCAGCCACCACCAGAACAGCTACTTCAGAGACTGTCCTGTACGCGCTGGCGATCCTAAGTGCACATCTTTTTTGTACTGCGGCAAGCCGCTTGCGGTACTTCTCTTTGTGAAGTGCGTCGGCCCAGATCTCACAGCCATACAATAAAATTGCATTAGCCGAGGACATTAAAAGTCGACGCCTGCTTGCGGTAGGTCCCCCTGAGTTCGCCATTAATTTACTTAATGCCGAAGTTACCTTAGCGGCTTTCGTCGCGGCATGTTTTAATTGTGCGCCAAACGTCAGCTTAGTATCCGGCGCACCCCAAGATACTTCACATCACTCCTCGTGTCCATAGATAGATTACCTACTTGAAAGTGCACATTGGTAGAGATATGTCTCCTGGATATCAGAAGAATCTCGGTTTTCTCCTTGGCCAGCTCCAACCCGTGGTCCTCAAGCCAGCAGTGAGCGCGCCGCATGACTTGGTTCAGCCTAAGTTGAGCATCTTCTATGTCCCTTGCCACAATAACAGCAGCGATGTCGTCCGAGTAGCCAACCAGGAAAGTACCTGGTGGCATTTCCATACATAGTATTCCATTATATACGACATTCCATAGGTCTGGGCCCAAGAGTGAGCCCTGAGCGGCACCACCCGTAATCCATTCCTGCCGAGGTCCTTCTATGGTATCATATCTCAGCTTCCTATTATGCAAATAGCTATCCATCATACGTAACAGGTAATGAGGAATGCGAAAATCTCTCTCTAGGGCTGTCAACATGTCCTCCCACCTAGCTGAATTAAAGGCATTTCGAACATCCACAGTTGCCTGCAACACAATCTTCCTAGAGAAGTGATTACCTTGTTGGGCTGCATTAGCAGCTTTTACTACCTCCCCGATTGCTCCTAGAGTAGACCTACCTCGCCTGAAACATATTGGCGATCTGCTAAATCACCTGCTACCTGAATGGCCTCTGTTAGCCGTACTTTAAGCAGTCGTTCAAGTAGCTTACCTGCAGTGTCTAACATACAGAGTGGTCTATAAGCTGATGCAGAGTTCACGTCTCCTTTTCATTTACTTATCAATACTAACCGCTGTATCTTCCAAGCATCGGGAAAAACCCCATCTTCGAGGCAGCGGTTGTACATGTTAAGGAACATCTCCGGGCAGAGCCGTACATTTAACTTAAGTACTTCCGCGGGAATACCGTCTGGTCCAGGGGCCTTCTTGTTTCGGAGCGATTTGACTTCGCTACTTAATTCCTCCAAGGTAAACCTAGGTATCATCATCATCTGCTCCTCAGGGATCGTACGCGACATTCTTTCTCTTATGGGATGATATGCGAATAACTTTCTAACTATATCCTTCATTCTTCGAGCATCCAATCTAGGACTCGGTTTTAGATCCCAATTTACGCATAACTATTTTATATCCCAATCCCCAGGGGTCTAGTTCTACTTCTCGACGAAGATCCTCCCATTTCTGCCGCTTGCTATAGATAATAGCCCGTTTTAGGACTCTTCTTGCCAACTTAAACTCTTCAAGCTTCTCCGTGGCATTTATACTGTTTCTTCTCCTAGCTCGAGTGGTTAAACGTCTAAGTCGTTGGCAGTTTCTTCTGAGCGCAGCAATCTCCTCTGTCCACCAGTATGCTGGAGTCCTCTTTCCACTTACTACTCTTCTCTCAGGCATTGATGCATCGCAGGCCTGCCGAACTAAACGCATTGTGGCATTTATTATTTCTTCTGGGGAACCCTGCGCAGCCAAAATAGCCGCATTATTCTGCTCAATAACCAAAGAGAAGGCTTCTTCATTTAATTTGGCTAAATTCCAGCCGGGTGTATTCCTTGATGCGCAACTCGCTTTTTTATATCGTTGCCCAAGATAAAAAAGGATATACTGGTGGTCACTTCAAGTACGCGCCAATTTTTTACTCGTCGCGCAAGTGCGTCAGATACTAAAGTAATATCTGGGATCGTGCCTAATTGCCCCGCTCGCTGGAATGTAGGCGTTTCGCCCTTATTGGCCACAGAGAGGCCCAACCTGGCCGCCATTTCGAGTATATACCTTCCCCTGGCATCCACAGCAGGCATACCCCACTCCGGGGCTTTAGCATTGAAGTCGCCCGCAATTATCAGTGCCTCTCTCCATTCGTGGACAGTATCCTCTAGCACATCTATCTTTTCTCTGAAAGCGTGAATGCTTTCGTTAAGTGTGAAATAACAACTCACATAAGTAATACCCGAGCATCCAATCCACACAAAGCCTCTTCCAGAGCCGTGGCTATCGACCGATGTAATAATCGGATCCGGCGCCCATATTGCCGCAGTACCACATTCGTCCGCGTACCTTGTCGGACTGTCCCGGTTACGGTATTGCTCACTTATAATGACCAGATCCGTGTTCCATTCCGCCCAAAGGCAATCTAAAAGTGCGTCAGCCGTCCTACTTCTGTGTAAGTTCCCTTGGAGTACCTTCATACTTTGCTTAGTCTGCGTGCTCTTTCCAGGGCCTGCCTAAAAACCTCGCATCTCCCTGTTCCCGCAACATGCTTCAGTGAGCCTAGAGCCAATCCACGTTCCTCACACAAAAAGCACTTCGGGTCTACACTGCACTCCTTTTTGACATGACCTAATTCACCACAGTTAATACAGACTCCGTCCATTTCCGGTTGGGTCCTTTACACTCCATTTGCCGGTGGCCATAACCAAAACATGCATAGCATCGCATCACCGCTATTCTTCTTTTTATTCTGCAGCTCACCCATCCAATTTTGATGCGGTTACCCGCCAATAATTCATTAGCCCTCCGTTCGCTTAATTCTACAATAGCCATCTTCTGCTCTCGAAAGTTTGCTTTACTTACAAAGACCTTGAGCTCCGCCGGCTTCTCCCCTAATTCTTTGGTGATGGCATCCCGTACCTCGTCCTCAGAGGTGTAACTATCCACGTCTCTAATTTCCGGAGTGGCCATGGGTTCGAGGTGGCGTATATTTGCCCTATCTCCGAGCGTATTCCTCAAAACTTCACTGAAACTTCCTTTATTTGTAGCGTCCGGGCCGAGCTCGAGCAGGACTTCTCCTGCTCTGGTTTGTCGGATAGAGCTTATCTCAATACCCGAGTTTACTGGATTTATACCCCTCCAGATCTCCCCAAGAACTTCTGCGTATGTCTTACCGTCAGCAGGTTTAATTACTAGCGCCTCAGGTCGCAGCGGGCGTTTATTCTTCCTTCGCCTCTTCCTTTCCTTCTTAGTTGTCGATCTTTCTACCTCAGTTTCGTCAGTCTCCCTTTCCATCTCTTTTTTCCGTTCCTCCAACTTACATGCTTTCCGCGGCCTTACCACGGACCAAGGGCTTTGATCATCTTCCCCGATGTCGCCAACCTTTCTGTGGATTGAGGTTGCACTTTCTGTATTTCAGTGGTAAGTTTAAGCTTTTTCTCTTTTGGCCCCGGAAGTGGTTCCGAAGCTCCCACACTTACCGGCGTTTGCCCTACCCTTTGGGGTACTTTATCAGCCGTTCGCCATTCCCTATGATGCCGCTCTATCGCATCCAGAGCATCTTCCAATTCCACCAACCTTTCTTAATGTCAACACTGACATTTTTCTGTCTAGTAGTTGCTGCTATCATCCTCTTAATGACGTTTCTACATCTATTGAACTGTTGTTCTTCCTCCTTAAGATGTCTTTCCGCTTCGCTCATTGATGAACTACTACACTGACGCATTGGTGGTATATTAGCCTCAGCACTAGCATTTTCCGGGTTTTCCCCATTATTCTTCTTTCCTTCCCTTTCACTGCCTTTTTCTACATTCCTTCATAATACGGAGTATAATTACAAGTAGGTGTACCATGCACATTCGGAGGTGTCCTTCTCAGCTTTGATCTCCTTATAAAAAGGCTTTCATCCTGTTTATCCTGTTTGTCATCCCCCCCATTCCCCATAGGTCTTGTTAATTCATCATTCATAGATAAATATTTGGTATTTGCCCCAAATTCAGGCACAGGGTCGCGTTCTCGGACCACAGCCGAGGCTACAGCCAGCAAACATGCCTCCCGCTTCCCTGTGCTCCATATAAGGGGTCTTCCCATCCACCCGTCCTTTTCCCTCTTTGAGCGGTGCGCCAGTCCCAGCAGCAACCGTCGCCGAGGGTTCCGTAGCCCTTCAGCATAAGCCCCCTCTGCGCAATCTCCTGATCAGCTGAGCTGACCTAGGCGTTTCCCCTGGTTTGAGGTGCGCTGCTCCCCAAACCTCGGTTTACCCGGGTCCGAGCCACAGCAAAGAGGCGTGTTGGATCCAGAAACCCGCAGGTGACTCTCACCTCAACCTCCAGCTATGGCCTTTGCCGGGTCTCCGTTTCGCCCATGTGGAGAGAAACATGGCCAGGTATGATCGGAAAACTTCATATATACAGAGGCACAGAAGATAAAGACTCTGTCCCGGACTCTGGCCGTACCCGGATTTAAGGACTAGGGACGGTAGCCCTAGACTGTATTACATGTCTGTGTGCTTGTGTCAGTTTTTTGTAGAAGGTGTACTCTGTGTGTGTGTGTGTGTGTGTGTGTGTGCGGTGTACTGTGCTAGGAACCCGGACGAGCGCAAAAACCCCGGCAGTTGCGCACAACAACTGCCCCTTGCGGGAATAATAATAATAATAATGATGTTGATGAAGATGATGACGATGATGATAATGATGATGATAATAATAATAATATAAAGAGAGATAGATAAAAAAGTACAAGAGAACGAAAAACAACGTTACTTTATGTATATATATAAAACACTTTACGGCTTGGAATATTCCGTCAGCCGAGGTCGAAGCCAAAGTCGAGAAAGGAAGAATAGAAAATAAAACTAGTTGTAATTAAGATTTAAAAATATTAATAGACTTAAGTAACTGAAAATTTAAGCTCAACTCTTTTAAAGATAACTTTAAAAAAACTCTTTATAATAACTAAACTTTGTAGTGCTTACAGACTCTCTAGTGCCACCTGTGTGGTGTTAGAGAAAGTGTACCTACTAAAAACCACCTTGTGTATGAAATTATAAAATTATTGGGAACCGTCTTTATCTTTCAGCTTTCAGTGGGTCCCTGGATACATATGAGTATCGGGAAACGAGAAGCCGATAAGGCAGCCAGAAAAGAAATCAATGGTTTAAATGCGAATGCTAAATACTATCAGAACTTCTTATTAGTAAGAACGCTCTTATTAGAGGAATGGCAAGAAATGTACGAGTAGGAATCACTGTATAAAGGCAATTTCCACTTCAGATGCGTACCGCGGGTGGGTTTTAGTCCATGGTTTAGTAAGTCTGGGTTGAGCAGAAAGCAAGTAATAAAGCTGACTTGGTTAAGAAACAGGACATGCTGTTTTACAGCCGGTCATTTGCACAAAATACGCTGGACGGCTAGTCTTTTGTGTCAGAATTGTGCCGATAGAGTCAGGAAAACGGGTACCTGGGTCAGTGTCCCCATTTGGCCAGGACTAAGTTCCGCATATTTGGTAGGGCAACATTCTCAAGAGAATGTTTGGGAGAATTGGTGTTTTTTTTTCCTACGCCATGACTTCGGCTATTCAGCCATTCTAAGGCCCGCGGCCCAGTATAAAATTTTAGGCTGCGCTGGCGAACCGATGTTGTTCGTTTCGGACGCGAACAACTTCACCCGCAAGGGAGAATTGGAGAATAAGTATATCTTAAAATATTGTAGTCAGACCGGTGACTTCTGGAGGAGTGATTTTTTTTTTGTGGGAGAGGATAAGAGCCGTATTGGTTAGGTCCTGCACCATCGAGCACCCAGTAATAATAATTCTGTAAAGTTGCATTTCCGGTTAACCGATTATCTTCGAATTGCAATTTTAGCAATGCTTCTAATTTATCTTAATATTATATAGACAGTAAGCCCATAAATTTTACAGAAGCGGTTAGATTGAAATTTTGTGTAGTATAACCTTATTAATAATTGGTTATTAGTAAGAATATTAATCAGATCATGAATTATTAATTAGCTTAATTATAGGATTACTACTTATGAGATTATTAATTATTAATAGGATTATTAGTAAGCTTATACTGCACAAAATGTCATATCAAGCCCCTACGTCCCGCAATAACGCTACTCGACTTGTGATGGCCTCCCTAGGTCGAAACGTTTCGAGATGATAGTAAAACATTATAAAACAATGAAGAAATTTTAATATCAATTCTCAAAAGAATAATTCAATAACCACTTCTCAAAATTGAACAAAAGAATTTATTACAAAAGATTTTTTCAAATGTATATGAAGGTTACAAAGTACGTGAAAATAGAATGAGAAGTTTGAAGGACGTAGATACTTAAAATTTAAACATAGAACGGAACTAGGTGCAAAAATCATAAGATACTTCCATTGCGTACTATAAGAAAACAAAATTCAGCTACTTGATAAAAAAAAAAAAATGATCTTTTACTATTTTGGTAACTGTGGCTGAATTCTTACAAAAAAACAGACTTCGGGTTCTACACTACCGCCGTAGTATTTAAATCTGATTTCGATGCTGATAATATAATCTAGGTATATAATTTACAAGTCTGCGAGGTCATGGTAATTACATAACCCTAGCATTTCAATATCGCTAAGTGATTCATCAGCCAGTACCTCATTTATAACCATTAATTCACTGAAGATACCGCTTAGCTTCAATTGTTTCGTGCAAGTCTGTATAGAGTATACTTCCGTTGATGGTGGTTATAACTAGGATATGTCTTGCGGAAATCAACTGCTTTTGTAAATTAATTCAAAATAGGGTAGGTTTTTCTCTTAAAAATTTCTAATAATGTTTTACTTCTTTACTGTTGAAGATGCAATCTTTTCAAATACTCGAAATCAAGTTTGCACTGGAAATACACGTTTTGAGGTCCCCATAATCCGAAAAAGTCTTTCTTTTTCTCACTTTCTGGCGCCAGGACACACCTGCGCGGGTCTTGGCCCCGCTAACTTTGCGAAATACCTCTATCTTATTTTCCAACTTCTCACGCAAAACGGCTATCGCAAATTTTGGTCTATTGCGCTACGTTTTTACCTAGACCGATTTGAAATTTTTGGTGACGGTAAGTTCATTCAACACACTTCCAGGAGCTTGATTTAGAATCCATCCTGGCTATGTGACCAGCCCAAAATAGACTACCAAATTTGATGACGCTCACTATGTCTACCTCCTTATAGAAACATTGGTCTTGAGTTCATTGTTTGTCTTTCATCTCCAGATCTGACTATCCTATATGGCTCCATAAATTTTCCTCTATGTGTTGCATAGACCCGTTTGAATTTGTAAAGTAACATTAGATCCATCCAACACACCTCGAGGATCAATTCTGTCTTCATGACTGTGCTCACTATGTCTGCTTCTTTATAGACGGCCTCCAGATCTGAACATCTTGTGTGGCTCCATAAATTTTGCGGCGGACCTTTCTTTCGAAACAAAAAAGTTGTTTCTCCATAGTTCGTTGTTTCATCCACCTCGCTTAATGTCCAACCTTCCGGATCTGGGCATATATTATAAATCAGGGGGTGTCCAACCTTTTGGGTTATCTGGATCACATTGGATGAAAAAGAACTATCTTGGGCCAAATTCAAAATACAAACACCAAAAATACAATCGTGATATCCGTGCTATATTATTCAGTTCATAGCATAGTATGAAAGTGTTTAAAAACAGTGATTGTGTTAGATCAAAATATCGATTTGTGATTACTGCAATAGCAAATTTACTTACTTAAGTAATAAACTTCATTAATATTTTAAATATTTTACTAAAAAGTAAAACTGGGCAACATAAAACTAGGAGATTGCTGACTTTGTATTTGAGAAACTAATATAACTATATCGTTCGATCAAATCTTCAAGTTCCCCTAAAAGCGAAGGTATGAATAAGGCAGGACTGAGGCGAGAGATATTAATTTGAATTTTAAAATCGAAAAGTCCATGTGAAACTTATGGAGGGCTGAACAGTTCTACTCGTAGTGATAATAAAGAGAATCTTGTCCATTTCCTAAAACTATAATTTTAATAATAAAATTAAATTCAATGAAATATAATATTAGGTAACCATAATGTAAAAAGAACTTAAGTAGTTAAAAAAAAAATGAGCAATTAAACCAATCGATTATCTTTGAAGATATCCAAGCCAATGTAAGTACACAATATTTTCTTGTAACTTTTATTTAAACCATTATTAATGAAATAAATATTTCCATGATTTATTCATATATAGTAAGGAAATTAACAGTTAAAAATATGTTTAATAACATCCTATATTGTTTAAAAATTAATTAATCTTTTCAACTGATGACAGCCAGAACAGCAACTATAGACTCAATATTTTACACTAATTAAACAATGAAACAACATTAATGCAATGAAACTAAAAGACATGCATAGAGAACAATAATAAACAAACAAATTAACTTTGAACAGTATCAGACACCTTAAATTAAACGAAACTGATGTAAACACACGATCAAAAACAATAGCTACTGATAAACTGGTCATAAACAGTTGATTATAAAGGAGGTCTAAAGATATTAAACAGGTATACCAACTTAATTAAATAATTGAATTATCCAGCCCACACTGTGATATCAGTATACAGGTGTATTAAGTGAACAACTAATACTGTGAACACAAGCTCAGTGGCCTAGAAATAATCTGGTAATTTCTTTCTTAGAAAAATTACTTCTTAATAAACAATGTAGGTCTTTATAAAATGTAGATCTTTGGGTTTATTTCCTTCATAAATATTTTATAGAAATATATTATATAATTTATTTCGCTTTACTACTTACACAAATTTTTGTATAAGACGTAAGACAAAGAATTGCAATCGCGCCAAATTTTTGAAACAGTAATTTCAAAATACACGTTTTCTGGATCTGTGCTTACAAATGGTGTGAAACACTCACATGACTTTTTTTTTTTTTAATTTAAGGCGCGTCAACATCTATGATCATTGGCGCTCGAAGCATTCTCAGTGCACTGCCGGCCTCCGGACAGTGTTTTCTCGTTACAGCACTGTCCATCACCGGACAGTGAGCTGTAGAGGCTCCTAGGAAGAAAAAAATCTAAGGGTAGCAGAGCTGGACTCGAACCCGGGTCTTCCGCGTAGGAGTCTAGTACACTAACCACTTAGCTATTCCCTTCCCTTAACGAGAGTTAGTACCTAAACTGAATACCTTCCTAGTTTGAGCTTCCAGCAATTTTTCATTTTTGAGATATTTTATTTTCACACACACACAAAGACCATTCCCTAAAAATATTTCTAAGAACATAACTTTTCAGTAAAAATTCAATTTCATAAATTTGACACGATTGCAACGCTGTGGTTTTTAAAAATTGGGCTCTTGAGTGTTTCGTGAACCCCAGACGGGAAACCCCGAAAGCTGAAACTTGATATTTCGTTTAAGTACTACAAGGAGACGAGACAATAAAGTTTTGAACACAATCGGTCAATTAGAAGTACCAATTGGACATTTCAGAGTATTTTTTGCATTTTTCTCGAAAACAGCTCGAACAATTTTCATTAAACTTGGTATTATAACTATACATAATATAAAAGAGCTACAACTTTAATTTGAAACATTTTTCCGGGAAAATTCATTTTTGGGTTTTCTGGGGGGATGGATGGCGGCGTTAGGCTTACTTCTAAAAAATTATTTCAATATAATTATCGTCTTTATATTATTAATAAGAAATTAATGTGCTGGCAAAATTCCGAATCTGAAAAAAATGAGCTTACCGGAACTACGACTTTTTGTGCCTAATTATTTTTCGGAGTCACAAACTAAATCAGAACTATGTAAATTGCAGTAAGTAAAAGTCGTGTAAGTGTTTACATCGCATTTTTAAAAAATAAATAAGTAAATGAATAAGTGTTATATATTGCAGTGATGTTTAAAACGATGAATTGTAATGGGTTACAAAAGTGATAATTTTCTTTCAAATTAAATTTGTGTGTGTTGTGGCTTGTATATGTGGAACCATTTTGTACATCATGATTTCAGAAGTAAACTCCATTAATCAAATATTTTGATTACGTGCTCATAACTGGGTATTATATCTGGGACACATCATGATTTCCTGCTATTTAATTTATAGTAACAGTGTTTAATCCCTGTTTACAATATTGTGTTGTGTTACAAACTGTTATTTGCTTTTCGTTTTTACATTTAGCGATAATTAGTGTGCACAATTTTTTTTTTTTTTTGTAAATATTAACTAAATGATGTTTATTTGTTATTATGTTTTTATTTATTTACAGATTGGCTGTGCTGCACTTTCAATATTTTCAATGATTATGCTTATTAGTTAGATTATTCACTATGCCACTAAGGTCCTTTTTTTTAAATCCACATCTCGCGCTCATACTTAGTTACGCTATAATTAGAAGAAAACACCACAAAAGCAGACTGGTTACGGACAGATAAGCTAAACATTTGCTGCGGATCGCACCTTAATTAGATTCCTACGATTCTTGTAAAGAGGATTAATCCAACATGTATACCGTGATATTTCTTTCCCTAAATACTTTCCGCCTCACTAACGACGCTAAGCTAACCTCTTCCCAGTGCACGATATTCCTGGGAGGAGCACTAAAAGACTAAGCTAAAAATCCACATTCAGCCAATAAAGTACTTCCATTCCAGACATACACTCTTGCTAACTATGTTTGTCACTCCATGATATTCGAGGACACGAAGGTCGCCTCCGCAAATTCATTGAACGCATCATATACGCTGCTGGTAAATACCAGCAGTAGTGGGAAGGCATCATTTCTTAGATTTATATGAAAACCCTCCTTCCGCCATTAACGTGCTCTTAGATCTTTGTGTTCTTTCGACTAGGATTATATGCACTGGACCTGTGAGGACCTACGGTCTCGTCCAGTATATATTATCATTCACTTCTTTCTAAGGCTTGATTTCTCCATCTTTTGATACCAACTTTCGCCAAATCATGTTCCACATTGTCTATCCATTGGAGGCGTGGTCACTCTCGTCTTCACATTCCAACCGATTTCCCGTTCATTAATCTTTTTGGGAATCTTTCTTCTGGCATTCTCTATATGTATCCTAACCATGCAATTGTGCTTTTTTTTATTATGAGCTATCAAATCAGGATCTCCGTACAGAAATAAATCGTCTGGGCTATGGGCGATAGTGATGCTCATTTAGCGCATTTAGTGCCAGGGGGCACGTGTACTAACTGTACGGACGCAAGCAACTTTACCCCCCTAATTCCCATTGCTCATTGTGCCGGCAGAAATCGGTGCGGACCACTGCACATGTAAATGTGCGGCGCTGCAGGACGTGAGAAGAGGCCTACAAGAATCGTCTCTGCAGAATCAAGCCACACTGCACACTGTACTGGGCTGCGAGGAGTCGAATGGCCGAGAAGGGCAACGACGAGGGCGTTGGATAAAAATAAGGAAAAAGGATCCCCGTACCAAATCTCGAAGCCGCTCATTACTCCTAACTTTCCAAGTTCTATCCACACACACCGGTCCCCTATATGCGTTTGAGTATTTTTCTTTCCCAGATTTTTAGTAATATTTAGCTTTGCTTTGTTAATATCTAACTTTTGCATCCACCCATCTCAAAAAGGATTTTTGCTTTTCTTAGTAATTGATGGGAATTTAGGATCTGATTAAACTATAGAAACGCCTATTGCCAGCACCCACTCTAGCTTTAATTTCTTTTTTTGCCTTAATGTCTTTTAAAGGCTTTTAAGTATTTAAAATAGTCCACCGCCCTAGAATTATAGAACCTCGTATTTACGTTATGTAACGGCATTTTGTATTTTCTTTTTGTTCACATAATAACCGATGTCTTAAGCTTTTTGGTTGCCTCTAGAAATTCTTGAAAGACTTTCGATAACGTCGCTCTACTTCTTATCGTTATTACCAAATGATCGGCGTATGCTAGATGTTGGGTTAGCTGGATATTCAAACTTTTCTCTTTCGGATTTGTTCTTAATGCTCGGAACACCATTTCCAAATCAAGGTTGAACATGTTTTGTTGAGTGAGTCTCCAGTCTGCATGGGAAATTCATCACAGAGCATATCTTGAATTCTCATCCTGCATCTACTGTTCCGCAACGTCATTCCAGCTAGCCTTATTAACTTCTTAGGTATTCCTAATTTCGCCATAGCTTTTAGTATTTCCACTTTGACAGCCTAATCTGTCGTAGAAACTTTTACAAAAATCTATAAATTTGTGGTGGAGATCAACTTCGTATTCGTTACGGTTTTTCCAGCAACTGTCTCAGAGAGAATATATTAACGATGGCCATAACCCGTTCTAAAAAGCCACATTAGTTTCTCCAATTACTTTTCCTAGACCAGATATTAGTCTCTGACTAATTAATGCGGTGAACACTTTGTACATATTTCCTAATAAGCTGATTCCCTTATAAATTTCCATAGTAGAGTTTGTTACATTTCTTTTATGTAGAGAACAAATATTTTCTGCCCATTCGTTCGTAATTTTTTCAAATTATTTCAGATTATTATATATATATAATATATACATAAAGAAAATAGTTGCAACTTTA
Organism: Triatoma infestans; assembly: GCA_011037195.1. Classification (NCBI taxonomy): domain Eukaryota; kingdom Metazoa; phylum Arthropoda; class Insecta; order Hemiptera; family Reduviidae; genus Triatoma; species Triatoma infestans. Next base: position 268,907 of record JAAEAF010013546.1, on the reverse strand, counting down.
TATATATATATAAAGGTAGTGTTATGCAAAAAAAGGGATACTTTTCATTTTCTATTACTACTGTAAAAGAAAATACTATGAACCTGTGAAATTTTCGAAACTAAGTGCTCACACACACGAATGCGCTATTACAATCAAAAGATATCACAAAACAATTAATTTTAATTATATTTATTTTTATTCCTTTTGTTATAATAGCAGCAAGTAGTGCGATATCTAAGACTGATGTTTTTTAAGTTTTTAAGATATCTTATTTGCTCAATTTTGGACAAGGGTTCTAGTCGTGATCGATTTTTCGACTTTTTGCATTGATTGAGCTATATACTCTATATTGCCATCTATGAATATGTTGCGAAACCTTATTTTTCAAACCACATTTTGAAATAAAACGGTGTTTATTTATTACATCAAAATATTTTTGCATAATCAATGAGTACATTTATATACACACATTTATACACAAATTTATTTCGAACTATTTCGAAAATAATATAATTAATGATCATAAACAATTTTTCGCGGCACACCTAACATCCGCGTACGCGAACACTTATGTGGCACGGCACTGCCAGTTGAAAACCTATGGTTTAAAAGGTTGAGGGAGATGAGATTAGGCTTTCCTTCTAAAATGCCATTATAGTGGGTATGATGAACGAGAGAAAATGATTAGTTCAGATTAATAAACTAGATATGGCTGAAAATTGTATAATGAAAAAAGTGACACTGACTGCCTGGACTTTACACTAAAATGGGAGAGTATGGTAGAGTGGTAAAGAGTATGTAGATGACACGACTGCCGAGTGAACTCTGCTATATGACTTCTTGTATGTTATTTATGTCCCGTCGCTGGATTTAAGCAGTTCCTTCCACTCTAGTCCGAGAGAGTGGTCCTGTCATTTTTGTCTCTCTCTCTCTTCTCTCTGCTATGGATCCCTCTCTTTGGGTCCTAATATGATGAAGGAGAGAAAATGGTTTAGACTAATAAACTAGATATGGCCGAACATTGTATCATGAAAAAAGTGACACTGACTGCCTGGACTTTACACTAAAATGGTAGAGTATAGTAGAGTGGTAAAGAGTAAGATAGATGACATGTTGTGACTGCCGAGTGAACTCTGCTATATGACTTCTTGTATATTACTTACTTACTTACTTACTTAGTCCATTCCTCTTCTACCTCTCGGTGTAGAGGATCCCTTATATAAAACCTTCCAGCGGTCCCTATCCTGCACCAAAGTACCACGCCTATTCCAATCTAAATTCTTTTTTGTGAAGTCATTCCTGACGACATCTTCCCATGTAGTTCGAGGCCTTCCCCTTCCTCGCTGACCCTGCGTCTTAGTCTCGTAGCAAGTCCTTGCCACGCGGCCGCTCTCCATCCTCATCAGATGTCCAAACCATCTGAGCCTGTTCTCTCGAAGCACGCTCTCCACAGGTTTAACGCCGAGGTTATTCCTTATGTTGACATTTCGTACTCTATCCCTTCTTGTTTTTCCCTCGATTCTTCGTAAAAACCTCATTTCTGATGCCTGGAGCATACTGTGGTGCTTAGATGTAATGGCCCACGACTCGCTGCCGTATGTTAAGACCGGGATGTAGGTGGATTTGAATATTGCCACTTTTGTACCCTTGCTCACTTCCTTTTTATGGTGGTTGAGTGGGAGGAATTAGGAAAATCATACTCCCTATTTGTTGTATACGGGCCCACAGATTCTTCTAGTGCAGAAAGTAAAGAAAATTTTTATCAAAACTTATTAAAAGAAATAGATGAATGTAAAGGTTTCCCTATTGTAATGGGAGACCTAAATGGCAGAGTGGGAAACGATCAGAATGACTGGATGGATGTAATGGGAATACACGGAGAAGCGTTTATTAACGATAACGGAGAGAGAATACTTCAGTTCTGCGTAGCGAATGATATGATAGTCGGAAATACTAAATTTCCACACAAGGATATACATAAGTATACGCGCGAAGAGAGGAGTAGAAATGAAAAGTCAATAATAGACTATTTCGTAGTTAGTAGCGCTATTTGGAATGAAATTCTGGATGTTAGGGTAAAAAGAGGACCTGAGATCGGAAGCGACCACTATTTACTTATCATGGAAAAATGGAGTAACGGGGATTATAAGAGTTTTGGTAAAAGTAAAAAGAAATGTAGGGAGAAAATTAAATCATATAAACTAAAAAATGAAACAGTTGCCGAGGAATATAAAGGGAAAATAGAAGTAAAGGCAAGGCTCTACAGTGAGGATTGGAACAATTTGGACATCGAAAGGAGTTGGGAATCGTTCAAGAGAATAATACTAGAGTCAGCGGGAGAAGTATGCGGAAGGAATAAAGTAGGCAGAAATGGAAAGCGAACAGCCTGGTGGGGTGAAGAAATTCGAGAAGAAGTTAAGAATAAGAAAAAGGCATGGCAAGATTATTTGCAAACTAGAAGCTTAGATAAATATGAGACATATAAGGAGCAAAGAACACGCGTAAAGAATTTAGTATTGGAAGCAAAGAGAAAGTCCTGGGAAGAATTCGGAAATTGTATGGAAGAAAATTACAAAGGAAATCAAAAACTATTTTATAAAGTACTTAAGAATATGAAAAGAGAGAAAGAGCCAGCATTAAAATACATAAAGAATAAAGAAGGAAAGGTAATAAGTAATGAAAAGGATATAATGGAAAGATGGAGGGACTATTTTAAGGAGCTTCTTCAGGGAGAAAATAAGGAAGGGGACGAGGCGGTCAATATAGGAAGGAATCAAGATGACAATAAGTTCGAGGAAGACGATTATATAGATGAACATGAGCTGGCATTGGCAATAGAAAATTTAAAGTTAGGAAAAGCTGCCGGGCATGATAACATAACGCCAGAAATGATTAAGTTCATGGGGGCTACTGGAGAGAAAATTATGCTGCACATATTCAATTTAATTTGGAAACAGAAAAGAATACCAGCAGATTGGGAAATTTCTGTTATCATCCCTATATTTAAGAAAGGGGACAATCGGGAATGTGGCAACCACAGGGGGATATCTTTGCTTTCCGTACCCTGTAAATTATACTCCAAAATCTTGGAGAGGAGACTCAGAGAAATGATAGACGGTCAAATGCATGAAGCTCAATATGGATTCAGAAATAATCGGAGTACACAGGATCTAATATTTACCTTGCGCCAAATAAGCGAAAAGGTGATAGAAAAGGATAAAAAAATGTATGTTTGCTTCGTGGATCTAGAGAAAGCATTTGACCGCATTAGACGGACAGATATAATGGAGTCTCTCGCAAAGAAAGGAGTGAATGAAGGTCTAAGGAAAGCAGTAGAAAGTTTATATGTCCGCACAAGAAATTATGTAAGGACGGCCAACGCCCATTCACAAGAATTTGATACATGCTCGGGTATCCGTCAAGGTTGCAGCCTCAGCCCTCTGTTGTTTATAATTGCCTTGGACGATGTTTTTCGAAGAAGCCAATTAAGGATGAGAAACTTTGAAGTCGGTTATTACCGAATGTCTTGTGTAAGGCTTAGCCTACTAGCATTCGCTGACGACATAGCCGTGTTGGCCAATACCCCAGAGAACCTGCAATATAATATTAATATCCTTCATGAAGAGCTAAGGAATATTAATATGAGTATCAGTGTGAACAAAAGTAAAACTATGGAAATCAGCCGTAAGAATGGCGCACCACTGAGAATTGTATATTACTTATATATATAACTCCCGTCGCTGTGTTTAAGCAGTTTCTCCCACTCTAGTCCGTGGGAAGATCCTGTCATTTTTGTCTCTCTCTCTCTGCTATAGATCCCTCTCTTTGGGTCCTATTACAGCCATTTTCATACGATTCTATCGTCTACAAAATATTAACAAAAATTTAATGTGTGGCCAAAAAACGCGAGTTTGAAGAAAATCGATTTACAGGAAGGAAATACGACATTTTTATTATATTTTTGACGCACATATGTTACATATTTTCAGTTGTGAACTGTCAAATTTTCGAAACTAAGTAATAACGGTATAAATAAACACATGAATCAAACTATATAAATTGCATTAGGTGAATGCCCTATAAGTGCTTTCACACCAGATTTTTTGTATGTCTGTTTATTATATATTAAATTTGACACGGTTTCTTCTCACAACACTAACAGAAATAATACGTAGTAATAAAATAAAAAATATACATATAATTTATATTTTATACTTTCATTAATCTGGCTGAAATTATCACTAGAAATGTGAACACTATTTAATAAATTATTTCCACACACTGTTCGCACCACAATATATCTCCTGGGAACACGTTTTATCATTACTAAAAATACATTCTGAAACTAGTGATACAACTAAACTTGACGCTTGTCTCTGATATCAGACACTTGTTGTTACCTAGCTGAGTAAGTAAAACGTCCAGACATACTCCAACTGATAATCATGTGTGTGTGTCTGTAGAGATTTCACTTGTAATGATGGCCTTCGAGTTATACAACCGTGTTGTCAACGATTTAATTTTCATCCTTCCATCAAGATAATAACACCGCCAAAAACACTTCTTAGTATACGTTTACAGATGTAAAGTAATAGGAGTGTATAAACCAGGTATGTGAGTTAGCACGTAACCAAGATAAGCCAGCGATGCCTGGGGCGTTTAAAGGCGCCCAACAAATTCTAATAATATGTATTTTAGACAAATATTCTTCAATATACAGTAACTGGTGATTTTTATTTTTACTTTCTAGAGGAAGTACTGCGTAAATTTTCGAAACTGAATCATCACCGAAAATATTCAAAATAGTGATTGTATCACCGTATTCTATTCTATTATTTTAGAGCTCAAGGCCTCTCAGTGAAATAGATGCACTTATGCCTCAGGGTCCATTGTGCTTTTCCCAAATACCATTTTATATCAGCCCTACCCCATTAATGGATAAAATACCAGAGCTCTTTCGGCCATTTCGAGTACAGGTGGAACAACATTGTTAGAAAAAAGACGAACATGATTAACACTTCTTATTCATGGTCGAAAACCAAAAAACTACAACCCGTAGGAAAGGAGGTGTGGCGGAAAATTGACGGGGTTTTTTTACTCTATCGGGAAATGGTAGCAATGCCCACACGCTGAAGATGACGCTTCCAAGGAATTTAAGAAATAATCCCCTATGCGTAGTTTGGGTCCATCAGAGGAAAGCTAGGTAAGAAGCAGACAAGATGTCTGGGCCACACCATGTGGAGTCAGGAGATGTAGGATTTCTATTTATTACGGCATAAGAAATCCAGCACCAAATTTGAAAAAAATCGTCAAAATTCCCCTAAAGAGGATCTGGGTAAGGTAAATAGCTAAGTGGTTAGCGCACTGGACTAACGACGCGAAAATTTCGTGTTCGAGTCCAGCCGTGCTGCCCTTAGATTTTCTTTTCCTAGGAGCTCTATAGCTCACACACTGTCCGGTGAAGCACAGTGTTATCTGTAACAAGTGTGCAAACGACCATAGATGTTGGACGCGCCTTAAATTAAAAAATATAGTGGATAATAAAATAAAAATACAATAGATGGTGCTAGTAAATATTAGAAGAATTGCTAGAATTCCAAATTCGAAGAAAATCGGAATAGCATGGATACTCTGCCTTCAATGTATAAGCTTTGTGTTAATTAAGTCGTAGTTTTTTAAAGTGCAATGTTAATAATTATATAGCTTTTTTCATAGTACTATTATGTAAAAAAAAAAAAAAAAAGATCTCTAATAGTTTTGCGAAATTTGTCGTGTTAAATTTGAAATATATTTGGTAGGTTCAATGTTACTGGCACACTCTTCTGGACTACAATGTAAATCACCTCTTTATATACCTAGATTGGATGGATGTTAGTTGATTCCTCTAACACCACCTCACGTTTCATTTATATTAAGATAAATGAACAAAATTTAAAAAGTTTAAAGGAAATTTGTCATATATATATATATATAGCTAAGTCTAATTAACAGCAGCAAGAGAAAGTCGTGTGCGTTTCACATCAGATTTTTTTGTTTTGTTAATTCTGTTTCAGAAGGCCGCGATTAACATTTTTTTTCCTTCAGATATTTTGGTTGCAGATTATAATAGCAAATGAGAGGTAACATTTGATTACATAATTGAATAATGGTTAGCCAAAGTAAACTTTGATATAAGCTGTATAAACAAATAGGAAGCAACAAATAGGATTTATTATCTAAATTCATACTAGGGAGGTTAGCTTTGGCTTTCATGCACCAAAATTTGTGCAACAATCTAGTAAATAAATCACATATCCTTTTTATTGTTATTTATTTTTCTCTGTAAAATTTATTTTAAGGAGTTCTGTGAAATTTGTGACGTAAAGCTTATCTCTAAACTATCATATAAATTTTAATAAATTAAAAATAATAATAGGAAATAACACTCAAACACATACAAGAATAAAACTATTTTAACATGCTATTGTTAAACGTAATTGTTTAAATAAATCTGTAATTTATATTTAATTATTGGAATTACAAATCATTAGTTTAAAAAGTAGAAGATGTATTTCTTACAGAATTGTTATGTAGGTGAGAAAGCGCATTGCAGCAACGCCATTTTCACGGGTTAGAGAATGAAGTGGCCGGTTGCAGGGAAACCTTGTCTTGTAGTAGGGTGAGCGAGTCGATAAATTAAGTAACTAATATTATTATATACACTATTATATTGTACTCTAATTACACTAATTATGGTAATCTCTAGTAACTTGAACTTTTAAGTATTTTTAGAACAGTCTATGATATAAATTAAATAGTTATTTATTGTCTATTTGTTTATTTATTAAAAGAATTGTGTTTTACTTTCTCCAGCTGCTGTTGGAGGAAATAGTGTAATCTTGTCAAATATTTGACATCGACATTTCATCGTCTTGAGATCCGCTGAGTCCACAAAAGTGGTTTTTAGAAAATGATCTGTGTGTATATGTGAACAGCATAGCTCAAAAACAACAAATCAACAGAACGTTCAAACTTGGCATTCCATTTAGGTATCACCAGAGAGATCCCACAGGAACTTATTTGTCCAAATTCCTCAACCGGAAGTAACACTTTGCTTAATGGATTTTTCAGTTTTGTTATTTTGCGATTTTCTCGAAAATGGCAACAAAGATTTTCTTTAAATTTGTATTATTAACCACACATATAACGAGAGGGGGTGATCAGGTTATGTTCTCCTCCAGTGTGATTTCACTTCATTATGTCTCATCTATCATCTATATAATATTAATTATAATGACATCTGTTGCCAAAATTTGTGTTTGATGAAAATTGGTTCATAGGAAGTTATTTTTATACTTTCTCCTGCCCCTATCATATCAAATTTTCGATATCAAGTTTTCACCGGAAATATCCGTTTTGAAGTCCACTGTGCCCAAAAAAGTGGTTTTTAGAAAATGGTCTCTGTGTGTAAGTATGTATGTATGTATGTGAACAGCATAGCTCAAAAACGAAAAATCGTAGAAAGTTCAAACTTGATATTCCGTTTAGGTAACACCATGGGATGCAACAGTAGGTTATCTGTCAAAATTGGAATCAGATCACTTTGTGTATTTAAGTTTTTTTTTTAGATTGTCGTGGATGTTTTCTTTAGTTATCAAGTATTTTGGGAAGAGTTTTGTTTAGCTTCTTCACTTCCTGAAGTATATGTCGGGCGCGAGGATTTTCCAATGAGTATTTTTGCTTTGTACATTCTCAAACTATCGAAGGTGATCAGTAGATAGAGGGAATGGCCTTATGCGGAGGATGTAAGTAATTTTTGTTACATTTTTTCGTTTAATTTTATGTAATCGCTGATCATAGGCTCGCCTCATATGAATTTTATACTACTGGTGAGCTGGAAGTGCCTGAAAATTACCTTTACATTATCCTGAAAAACCTTTACTTAAACAGTAAAGGTTTTTTCTTTATTTTCATTTTATTTTAATATGGAAAATGAAATCTACCAGAAATATTCGTATAAATTAATTGTTTCTCTTTTATGATATCACTCCTGAGTGGGGACAAAAATTCTTGTTTCAGGTGTAAATTATACTCGAGTTATCCTTGTACGCCACTGGCTATTCACATCTTGTGATAGCATTTTAATTTTACCATAAACATCAGTTCGACTAACTTAGAAATTTTTTTTTTTTAGGGGATGGTAGATGGAGACAAGTAATTAGAAGATGTGCTTCCGTTGCGGAGACTGGTGTTACAGGTGTTTGTAATTGGGGTGTCAGGGAAAATGGCATATATTGGGAACAGTGTTATTGTTCAGAAGATGGATGTAATAGTGGACCAAGTATAAGTCCAAATTGGATTACTTCTATTATTATTTCATTTGTCTTATATTATTTTATAAGGTGATAATCTTACTATTAATTATTGAATGGTTATATTGGGTAAAACTAATTATTTGTACAGATAAAATAAGAAGCGTCAATTCCGTCCCAAGTGAAATTAGCTTGCCGTAAAAGGAGCGTACGTATATCGTTTAAAATTTATTAACCAAGTTTTTAGAAAAGTCATAGATAACAGAAATCAGGCTATTTCCAATTTTAGAGAAAGTATTGATTTTGCACAAAATTATTCAAATTCAAAACTAATAATAAAGGGAAATGAATAAGTAAAAAGTAAAGTAAACGTCTAAGTACCAAATTAAGTATCGTGGACGAGGGCAGTGGCACATGCTTTTACATTACATTTTTTAGACTAATATAAATTTAGCACTTATTATGCGGGAACTAAGTGGGGATCTGCCAGTTTTAAGTCCATACTCATTATCACTACATCAAACTCGCTAAATATTTTGAGCACACTAGATGAAAAATTATGAAATTTCAATTTAAATATTTTCATTTGAACAATATTTTTTTTTCTTCTTGTTTGCTTCCTCCTGTGCAGATTAGCCAGATGTAAACAAGGTATTGCTTGCGTGGGGGTCGTTGCTTGCGGTTTTCAGATAAAAACATTTAACTTTAAAACATAACTTATTTTCTGATTGATATAATCTAATATAGAACTTGAAATCAGATAGATATCTTCGATCCCCGGTTCGGGCCACAATGGATTTTTTGCTGTTTTTTTTTTCTTTTTTAATCTTCGGGCCACATTTCTTACTGACAGAATAGAAAGATCCATGTTTTGCAGATATTTCTTTAAAAGAGAGTATGGCTTTCTTATCACGGCAGTGATCCTTCTTGGCATCTCCAGTATTGTGCTATTCTTAAATGGAAGGAAATTGATTCGTAATATTCCTTCAGTGGGAGAGCGTATGCTTTCAATGTTTTTGTATGAAATGCTTAAAAATTGTGCATGTCCCGTACATTTTCTGTTGAATAGAACTATTCAAACGGTTATCTAGTTGAGCAAAGTTTTGGTACTGAGCGAACTATACCTTTGAATTAAATTACATGAGTTCCAGATATCGAGAAAGTAGATTTCAAGTGGTGCTAATTATAGCCATAATATTATATGGTTCTCTCTTGCCTTTTTTTTTCGTGATTAAATTTAAATAAAAACTTTTCTAAAATACAGGACTTATTTTACCTTTATTATAAATTAACAAATTTTATGTGCATTTTCTGTTTTTTTTTTTGTTCCAATCTAATACATATGCCGTCCTAAATAGCTTTAACATATATAGCGGTTATATTAATGTATATACAGTGCAGTCTCGATTATCCGTCATGTTCGGGACCAGACGGTTGTCGGATAAGAGAATAGACGATTAACAGAAAACAAGGTTGGAGAATTTATATTTTATTAGTTTTTTAAAAACATTCCACTCTGCTTTTTATACGGGGTTGTGACCGTCACGGAAACCGAGTCAGCATTAAAAAGTTATTTTTTTGTAGTTTTTTTTTTAATTTTTTATTTGTTGCATGTTTTTTCTAATCTTTGATTTTATTCTTGTGGGGGGTTTGAAGAAACTCATCATTGTTGACTGTTTTTTTAGAATTCCTCACTTTCTTGGCTGCAAGAACTTGCAGTTTCCTTAAAAGTAAATTTGATGTACTATCGCACTCTTGATTGGTGTTCGTATATTCAATAAATTTGGAAATCGCAATTTTGGCTTCGGTGTTAGTAATTTTTGAAATTTGAATTTCATCTTCTTCATTGTCGCTATTATTTTCATCAGTTGGATGCAAATTTGCAATTATTTCATCATCATTTGGTAATTGGATTAGACGCGTTTGTTCCGCCCAATTTTAGACTTCGGAAAATCCAGAAATTATATTGCGCCCGCGCCGTGTACAATAAAGAGTACATAATATGTACATAATGTGTGGGCACAAACACCGTGACGAATAATTGGAGGTGACGGATAATTGAGACTGCACTGTACTTTATATATTAATAAAGCAAAAGTTTTAAGATAGTACAGTACAAATTTTCTCATCAATATTGAGTTTATTTTGTAAGTAATAAGACTTAGTAATACAGAACTGTCAAGCTTTGGTAGTTTTTTGTAAATATACATTGTAAATACCATATAAAATATATTAAATATTTATAAAATATTTCTTTTAAATAAAATTTAAAATTTATCTTGTAGTTTTTTTTTTAATTATATTTTATGATTAAGATCTTTTCTTTTTTTTTTTTGTAAAACAGGAAACATTTCCTTAAAGTACTTGTATTTCATAAACTCATATAAATATAAAATTGTCACTAATATGAATCATTCTTCTAGGAATATTAATTTTTAAGGGTGTGTGGGAAAGATGTGGCTGCATGTTTACTTATAACTGTCATTTCAGCATCATACAAGATTTTTTCAAATGAATGTATTTTATTACATTATATTTATTCGATATTGAATTTTACCAGAATAACCTACTTTGAGGATCAATAATATATTTGAGATTACTCTGGTTAATATTATGTGCTTGTCCGCAACAAACCCTTTTAAGAACAAGTAAAAAAAAGGAAGAAAAATCTGGTATAAAACACTCACACGACTCTTACAGTATTTTATATATTAGGGGAGCCGGAAGTAATGTTTTTTTACATTTAAATTCAACCATAATTTTTTAACAAATTTTTATTTTTGATCAATGATGTAATCACCCTCGTTATCACCAACCTTTTGCCATATAGTGTGCAAGTTTTGGAATGCTGGGTTGATAATGAATAGGTTTTTTGATTAAAATTTGAACATTTTGACATTTTGGACATCATCCCAATTTTCAAAGTTTTTGCCATTTAGAAAATGTAACGATCGGAATAAATGGAAATGCGATGGATGGCTCAAAATCGGGGGAGTATAGATAGTATTGAGACAATACCTCCCACCCCAATTCATTAATTTTTTCAGATTGATTTACTCGATCCAATTGTTCACAGTAAAGGTCTGCACTCTCAGTTTGCCCAGGTTTCAGCACTTCAAAATGAAAGACTTCGCGAATACTCCACAAAACACACAAAAGCGCCTTTTTGTGGTGTAAACCTGGCTTAGCTGTAACTTCGTGGCGATTCATTCGGAGAGAGCCAGCCACTGCCTATTGCGTTTTGGATTATCGTAGAGGACCCATTTTGTATCTCCAGTGATCAAGCGATCAAAAAACGCTTCTGTATTGTGCCTATGAAGCAATAAGTTGCACGTGGTGGGCCGGGTTAGCTTTCTTTTCTTCGGACAGATTATGCGGGACCCAAACACCTGCTCTACTTACTTTAACAATCTGCTGCAAATGTTCTTGGATGGTCGACAAAGGTGGCTTAAGAGTGTCTGACAGTTCCTCGATTGTCTGACACGGATTTGCTTCCGCCCTTGTCATTGTCTAAAGTTGTTGGTCTTACTGATCGATACGAGTCGAAAAGATAAACATTACCGGATTTGAACTTACAAAACCACCTTTGGCATTTTCGAACATCTAATGCACTTGGATAAACATTGTAGACGTTTTTGGTAGCAACTGTTGCTTTACTACCCTTGTGAAACTCAAAAAGCGTACAATGCCGTAGGTCTTCTGGTATTTGTCTGGCCATTTCATCATAAATTGCAAAAAAAAAAATTGAAGATTTAATTATTTACGGAGTAAACAAGTCACTAACCATAAAATATCTTTGGCACGACTTTAAAGTACACAATGAGCTGAGAATGAAAACGAATATCGATATGCGCAGAAATGACAATACTTTACGGCCCCCCTAATAGTTTTATATTTAACAAATTTTCTTCAAACTTATTTTTACTAAATTTTACTTGTCTTTAATTTCTTATCAATGGAGAATCAAAACTTAATAAATAGTTAATATATAAAACTTAAGGAAATCCTCGCTGTGTATTTAGATAAAATATAAATAAAATTAAAACAGAATTTATATTATATTTTTCTTCTTTATTAAAAGAATTATTGTCACTAATAATTGGAATCCTTTGTTGTTTCATCGTCTGAAGAACCATCTTCGCCTACTACAATTAATGGATGTTTTGTTGGAGGGATATCGAAAAAGTATGCGTAATCTATAGGGCGATGATTTTTCATATTAAACATGTGTGTATAACGATCAAAATCATATATTTTTTGCTTACTTTTTTCCTCTTCTGAAGAGATATTTAGTTCTGAAGTTGTTTTAACAAAATATTCTTTAGAAAGTTTTGGTTTGACCTTCTCTTTTTTTTGTTTTTCCAAAATATTATCTAATTCTTCTGTTTCATTTTTTAAAAAATCTTCTTTATAAAAAACTATTTCATTAATTTCCATTTTATTTCTTAAAGTGTCTTTCAATTCTTCTAGCAATTTTATTCCACCCAGCCTGAGCAGCATGTCAATATATTTTTTACGACCCCCATCTTTGCCAAACAAAGCTTCAGCAATTTTACTTTGTAATTTCTTAGCTTTAAGCCTAAGACGTCTTCTACTTTTTCTTTTCTTATGCACTATCAATTGGGGTCTATATAGAGCAAACTTAGCTTTGGAGGCTCTGACCCCTTTACCAAAAGAACTAGATTTAGTAGGATATCTCGGTAATGACTTTTTACAAACGATACCTAATCGTGTAAAACCTATACTAGTTTCATCGGATGTACTACTCAAAGTGTCAGTAATTGGTGATGACGAAGAACCATCTTTATGGGATTCACTTTCTGTATCACTAGCTGTATAATTAAGTTCATAGTTTGGATTATCTGAATCAGTATCCATAATTGATGTAAACGTGGAATTAGAGCTAACAGAGGAACATATTTCTGGTTCTTCCTGGAAACTGGAGCTACTTTTTTTAGAAACTATTGTACTATTTGTACTTTCACTCTTTCCAGCCCAATCATCACTGGAATCTGTATCAATTGGGAAAAATTTATTATAATCGCATAAATTACTGCTTATAGTACTTTCATCATCGGATATTTCCGAATCATCAGGCGTATCCTGTATAGGAGGGCTTTCTGATTTTAATTTTTTCTTCTTGAAACCATGTCTTAATTTTGTATTTAAAAATCTTTTTATAAATTCATTTTCTAATCTGGATTTGATGAACTTGAATCGTTTTTTATGTAATAATCCACTTTTGTTTACTAGATTATTGAACATTTCCATTAATTTTTTACTTTTCTTTAAATAGGCCATGCATGGGTAATTTTTATAATTCTCTTTACTGCCTACTAATATATTTAAAAATGATCTAAAATGTGCCTCACTAGGTTCCATCATATTTTCTTTAAAACAGCCTTTAATTTTGTCACTTAAATTCTCTACATTTGAGTTTACTTCATTTTCGGAACTACAAGATAGTTCTTTTTCCAAAGGTTCTATACACTCATGTTCTTGATCACATTCTATTATTTCATCTTCCATAATTTCCTCTTCCTCTTCTTCTGCAACAATTTCCTCGTCATCACATACCACCAAATCTGTAAGTATTTCACCTAACAATGCATCATCTTCCTTGTCTTCATCTATTTCGTCTTCATCAGTAAATCTCAAATCCTCCAATAGTTGATCTTCTTGCCCACTTTTATAAACATCAGAACCACTATCTCCTAAAAGAAATGAAAGCCTTGAAGATGATTCACCTTCTCCAAAATCCTCAACGCCATCATCTACTGGTACATCAAAACATAGACGATCTTTACGATAACCTGGGATTAATTCTTCTTCTTCTTCACCAGCAATTTCGTCAGAAACTTTCTTAACAACATTGTCCTCATCATTTTCCTCGTCCATTTCGTCATCATCGTCACCGTCACCATTGCCATTATCTTCTAAATATTCCATTTCTTCCTCTTCATCACCGACACCTCCTTCATAAAAATCTTCCTCTTCATCGTCTTCTTCTTCTTCTCCTTCGTCCTCATCATCTTCTTCTTCCTCTTCTTCTTCCATCATTTCTAAATCTTCATCTTCCAGGTCACCATGCACTTTGTCCAAATATAAAATGATCAATTCACTCAATATATCACAAAAATCCAGAAAGGTAACCTGTAAAAAAGAATAAAATTTGCTTTGAATATATATGTCTTATTACAGATCAATAAGTTTTGGCTTAAGAGTCTTAATGAGTCTTTTCCTTCTGCAGTAAGAGGAGAGTATTGTGATGGTGTCCAACTTTCGAAACTGACTTTTCATTAAAATTTTTTGTGGTTTTCCAAGTACGAAAACAACGACTGTGTGAGTGTGTGCCAAAATGTCCAAAAATGAGGAAACCGAGAAACTTAATATTCCGGTTACATAAACCGCTCTGGCACTTGAGATATCGTAAAAAATGTCACCAAAATGTGCGCCTTTTAAATTTTGTTTTACTTATCCAAAATTCAACAGTTTTCGTTAAACCACATATAAATCACTTTTATTTAAACATTTTTCCGGAATAATTGTTTTTCTTTTGTGAGATCTGGGAAAATAGCCAGTTTTTCTATAAAAATACATAAAGGAAAAAGTATGTTTTTCCTAAACTATAACATTAAGGTACTTTGAGGGGCATAACTATAATTCCAAATTGATAAACAGCAATGAACCAGAAGGTACAATTTTATAGAACGGTTTCTTAGGTTTTTTCTTTTTTATTTCTTGAAAACGACGAACGATTTTCTTTAAACTTGGAATGCTAACTGCACAGATAAACTGCTAACTATCTTTTATTTGAAATCTACCATTTAGAATTGTCATAATTGCATTTAGAGAAAAAATCGTCTAATATTCCACACTTCATTATTATTCTTTACGTTCTCCCTGGAAAACAAGAAGTATTGCGATCGTATCAAATTTTTCGAAATTCTTTTCACCGGAAATACATGTTTTTAGGTCTACTGAGTACGAAAAAAAATGTTTTTAGCCAAAAGTTGCAATGTGTATCTGTGAATAAAAATCATCTGAAAAATGGAAAATCGCAGTCCAGTTCAAATTTGTTATACCGTTTAGGTACTCCCACCATATCTGATAAGAAAATTTCCGGGCAAAATCCATCAACCGAAAGTGCGAGTTTATTGATTTTTTTTTTCATTTTTCGCGATTCTCGAAAACGGCACCAATGTTTTTTTTAAACTTCGTATTTTGAAGGGACCCGTTGCACTGTGACCTACTCGGCCTACTGTGCTATGCCCTTCGATGCTGTAGGCTAGCCTGTAGACGATTATGATAACGTATAAACACTAATACCAAAGGAAGCAGAAATTCTTCCCTTAAGTCGCTTTATAACACACCTAACCCAGAATATAATGAATAAATGTTGAATATATGGATGAGTCCGTATATTCGTGAGTATATGAATGAGTTCGTATACTGGCCAAACGCTAGATGACATTTGGGATTTTATCCGTCATAGCATGCATATATGTAATGTTCCTGACCGGTTTCGGAATTTCATTTATCATCAGAGTAAAGTTATTAAGTTCGTGTAGAGAGCTGACTTCAATTTAATGTTCTGTTACCCATAACATAGAGTTGTTAATTGTATGCGGGAGATTATAAGATTATGTTACTATGTGTGTTTGTTTAATAACAAAATGGAATTGTTAGAAATTATGATTAGACATTAGAAAGTGGTGTACAATAAATAGCGTATTTTGAAGAATAGTTTATAAATAAATTCTAATAGTGGCGTTAAGTAAGGTTCAGTGTTTTGTCAAGGCGTTTTTAATAGGGTAGCGAAAAGAAATGTCAAAAATAAATAATAATAATGTTTGAAGAAAAGGGATGCATAAAGTGAAAAGCTTGTAAAAAATATTAAATAATTACTGAAACGCATGCAAGGTTAATACAAGAAAAATGTATGTAGGTAAGTTTGGTATTAAGGTTGGCAGCAAATGGTCATTGCAATGTGTTTCAGTAGTTATTTATTATTTTTTACAAGATTTTCTCTTTATGCATTACCTTTCTTCAAACATTATTATTTTTTTTTTTCTCTCATACCCCCTAAATTTTGAGTTATTTTTGTATAATGTACTCATGAAATTTCCTATATCCCCTAATAACAATATTTTGCCAAAACACTGAGCGTATCTTAACACCACTTTTTTTTTTAATTTAAGGCGCGTCTAATCTATGGTCCTTGGCACCCGGAGCTTTCTCAGTGCACTGCCGGCCTCCGGACAGTGTTCTCTGTTACAGACAACATTGTCCATCACCGGACAGTGAGCTGAAGAGGCTCCTAGGAAGAAAAAAATCTATGGGTAGCACAGCTGGACTCGAACCCAAGTCCTCCGCGCTTAACACCACTATTAAAATTTAATAATGAAGTAGTCTTCAAAACGCGCTATTCATCATACCCCATTTTCTAATGCTAATCATAATTTGTAATAATTCCATTTCGTTATTAAAAACACACTCATAGTAACACAACCTCCCGCATCTAATCAGTGTTTAACAGAAACATTAAGTTGAAGTCAACTCTCTACATGAACTTGATAAATTTACTCTGACGACGAAGAAAATCCGAAACCGGTAAGGAATATTAGAAATATGCATGCGAGGGCGGATAAAATCCCAGATAATGAATAAACTTTCTAATTCTTAAATTACCTCGTAATCTTCTCTAATAGAGCCTTCTAAGGTTATAATATTTGGTAACACTTCCAGCAGGACCTGAAGAAATATATTATAACCTAAAAGTCCTAAGATACTAAGATCTGAACCTTCCAGTTGAACTGAAGCCTTTCTCTCATACACTAAATCGAAGTAAGGATCATGCGTTGGTAAATATTCTAAAGATCCATCTGGATGGAATATATTTAAACCTAAAAGAACAATTCATGATTAAGAAATTATTTATTTACCTCATTTCATAGAAAAAATTATTGCAAGTAAAGCATGTAGATAATTTTAGTTAAATAATTATATGTTTCTGGAGGAACAGATGTAATGCGGGAATGATCTTACCATACCTTCCAGAGAAGACTGAAGAAATAAAGTAACCTGATATTAATTTCTTCGAAAGCTCTTCACATGCCACGAAAGAGAATATAATAAAGGAATACTTTGCTTTACATATTCATTCTAAAACCCGTTGCATAGTTAACTGTCACGGAACAGTCAATCACTAGGTTTTTAACTAACATAAAAAAAACAGAAGCCGGAAGGGTCGGAAACCGATTGGTCCTTCGAAACCAAGATAAATAAAACAAGATTATTAAAAAATTATCATTAGATAGCACCAACTCGTCAAAGAATCCTAGAGAAAAAAGTTGTACTCAAAAGTCCAAAAACGAGTCACTAAGATTTTCGGATAGATATTTTGGAAGAGAAGTCATTTTCACCATCTGAAGAGATTTTTTGTTTGGCTTGGGCTAGCAGACGTTCAAGTCACTTGAACATATATCCATGGTATATTAAACAATAATAAAGTAAAATTCATTAATAAAAAAATTCTGATAAAAACTTTGAATAACAACTAAATCCTCAAGGATAAAAGATTGACTGATCTTTTCACGACCTAACACTTTCAAAATTGAGTAATCACCGGCATGAAAACCAAAAACTGAAAAAAACATTCAGTAGAGCTGCACTTCCGGTTGAGGAATTTTGCCCGAAATCTTCGTGTCTGATGCGGTGCGTTAAAGCTTTGGTGCACTGTTACATTAAAAAGTTTTAATCTAATTTTATTTTCAACCTCGTGGTTTTCTAGCATTTCTGCAAGAATTTGAATAATATTTCTTATGGAAATATTTTCAAAATTCCTATACCGTCATCTTGTATAATCTAAAGATTTTGATATTCATTAATGTAGCAAGGAAGTAAATGTTACAAAATCTCAACTACAACATGGCAGAGACCATTCTTTTCCATCAGTTGGAACGGTGCTCGAGATAAGATTAATGAAACCCATCAGTTCAGATGGGTCAAAACGTCATTGTCCAGATAGAGATGAATATAAATCACTTTTTGCGAATATATTTAGAAATAAAAGATTAATAATTTTCCAGCTATTGGAAGGAACTTACGGCGCTTTGATTGTTTGACTACATGGGTTGAGAAACAAGTCAATAGGTTTTTATGCATCTTCTTAATTTCATGGGAAGATCCCAATACTCAGCACACTCTTAAATTGTTTACAGCATACTCCACTGGATAATACCCGCATGCATTTCGAAAATCTAGCACAATCGCAATACTTTCTCTTTTAAGGAGTAAGAGAAAGTAATAAGCAAATAAATAATGAAACGAATAAGTGGCAGTAGCTGGAAGAAGTGTTATCTATATTGGACCGACAAGCTTGCTTATCAAAGGAAGTACTGTGATTGGTTCATCCAGATTTTTCTTATATATTTATAAAACTGTATAATTTGTATCGCGCACTAACCTTTTGCTAGTTTCCTGATAAATTTTGAAGGACGTGGTAATATGTCTTGAAAAGAATCATCTATTGGTTGTATTATTTTTTCAAGTCTCAGTACGGTTATTGGTTTCTTGATTGAATTAAATAGTGTGTACAATGCTTTAAGTGGCACGTATCTGAACAATGTGAGTATGTTGCCTATCAAAAAAAATAAGTACTGCTTTATTTCTATAATGAATAATATAAGAAATTACCCATAATGTTTTTCTACCTCAACTAAATTTGCTGTGTACAAGTCTATGTTTTAACAGAAACATCCTGATGATTCTCGAACGCCCGATCTGTCGATGATCACAAAAGAAGCAGGCTAGCTATCACGGAAAATATCTCTGATAAATAAGTATTGCTTGAAGCATACAATATTGTGAGAGCGAAGCTCAGTTTGATGTGGAAATTTATTTATTTCCATGAATGTATTATTAAATTTGTTTGCATTCCCAATATTAAAGTAGAATAATTATTTCAATTTCTTCTTCTGACATAAATAAAAAAAAAAATCTAATATATTAAATTCATTAATCTACCATATATTTTAAATGGATTTTACTGATAATCCATTATTTCTAAACAAATTACCACAGTATCCATGAGCCATTGGTACAAGAACATCTTCAATATATCTATCGAACGCAGATGCAAGTATCCCAGGAATGTTGGGATTAAAGAGTTTTTGTTTTGCAAAATTTTCCCAGGAAAGAATTAGCAGATAATGAACCATTTCATACATTGCGATCTGGTCAAACGGTTTATCGCCAAGGCCTAAAATATTGTAATATTTATATAAAATTTGTATATTAAAAGAAAAATCAAGACAATTAAAACAAATTTACAGATAATTTTCTTTTTTTCACTTTCTCTGATTATATTTTGAAAAATCTGGTATTAAATGATCAAAAACTTTCTCATAAAGCAATTATTACAAAATTCTAGTAGACAATATTTTTATTTCAATCTTAAAATTGATTAACTTGTAATTTGAACTTTTATATAATTATATTATATAAATAAAGGTGGTAAGTGTTTAATTTTTTTAGGTATTCCTGAACAAGGGACTGAATGAATACATTATTATGGCAACCAATCTGTCAGCCTTCTAACAAAACTTCTAATGGCAGTTCCTCTAAGTCTAACAAGATCCCCGAGAAATCTACTCGATTTCAATTTATTCAATCTTTATGGTTAAATAATGTGATGATTATTTGTTTTGTATATGAGAGTGGTGTTTTGTGATGTATTAGCTAAACCAGGCACGCTTCGCTGTGGCTCAGTCTGATTTTAATTATTAGGGAAATAAATAGAGTATGATAGTTAATATAGATTCAGCAAGAAAACACATCATTCAATTTAATACCCTACTTTGCGTTGCTGTGAACTGAAAGGCAAGAAAGAAAAAATGTTTTTAACTGAAAGTCTTTCTATATTGTATAGCTAGTGAATAGACTATATTTTGTTGTTTGTCCGTTTTCTCATAAACATAAAGATCAGATGGAGCATGCGACATATAATTGCCCATGAGAGAAGCATTCGTTTTCTAAATTCAAACCGCACACTTGCAAAGATTGTCCTTGCGCTTTATTGATAGTCATAGCGAAGATATCACCGGAAGCGTTTGCCTGAAGTCACCGGATAGTAACACCAATGCTTTACCAAATGGAACCTGATTATTTCGCAAGTCTTTCAATGTAGGGTCTAATGCTTCCAATGACTTCTTGTGAGCCACTGTACACTAATCCGATATAATGATTTTGCACGCCCGAAGAACCTTTCCCATTCCTGATGTTTTAGAAATGTTCCTGGTGTTTAAGGTTTTCTGTGAAGTGCTTGTTTAGTGACAGTTTAAGAGCTGAATGCTAGTGTTCTTCCTCTTTCTATCAACGTAGCAGCAATACCTGAAGAAGCGTGCTAACGCAATCTGGGCATTCGCATGGATTTTAGCCAGGATTAAGGAAATTAAGAACATTTTTCCTGCTCCACCTGGAGCGTCCAAAAAGTACAATTCACCAGATAGGTTGGCCACTGCTTGTATGATGGTATCAAATGCTATCTTTTGTTCTTGAAGAAGTTTCAGTGTATTTTCTTGGACGAACAGCTGTAAGTCATTGCTGGTGTATGATTGCTCTCTGAGCAGTTCTTTCTCGTATGATGCATTAATCGACCTATTCGGTGCTGTTACTCCCAGTTGTGCCAACTCCTTGCCACACATTGCAAGACAAAGATCCTCAATGAAGATTAGCGCTTCATTGTATATTTCTTCTGTGAAATCCAAGCCGTGATTATGTGTTTCTTGACGCATTCTGTGCAGAATATCTTCGGGCATGTATTCTTTGTATTTCTCCCATAATTCTAGTGGTTGTGACGAGAAACATGTTGATAAAGTAATAGCAAACAGCATACGTATTTGAAATGGATTAGAAGCAGCCGATGAATCTTCAACTTATCCCAATGATTGTCTTTTTCCAGCAAATTAAGTGTCTCTTCGCACTTCGATACGTATTATATACTGTTAAGTCCACTGTTCGCAAGTGTAAATGATGTCGGACCACGAACCACGAACTGTAATCAGAAGCAAACGTAAATAAAAGCATTCTGCGTGGTTCGGTGTATAGTGTATATTCTTCCTAAAGTATTAGATGAAAATATTCCAGGTTGTACAACTACTGCTTTGCCTCTCTTTCTTCTTTCGTGTTGTGTTCCGAGTGTAATAAGTCGGAATGTCTGCATTTATCAAAGTTTTCGCAAATTCATCTGTTTGACATAATTGAAAAAACGCTGTTATGTCTGCTCCCATATGCGCAATAAACAAAAAATAAAGGTAATAATAAAAAGTATTATTATTATTATTATTATTATAGTAAACAACACCATCACTCACTCGGCCAGCGCGGCAATCTGCGCGAGCCGGTGTGAGGTACTTCGAGACTGGTGGCGGTAAGAGGTACATATAAGTATTGAGAAAGAGGTTCAGAGAGCGCGCCACTATAGCAACGCGTCTATTTCTGCCAACCTCGGGAAACGCTAGGAATTTCTGTTTCCGTAGGAACTTCGGAATAGAGGTACTTATAAGTAGTTGAGAAAAGGTTCAGAGAGCGCGCCACTATCGCAACACGCCTGAGTCTGTCTATTTCTGCCGACCTCGGGAAACGTTCGGAATTTCCAGTTTCCATGGGAACTTCGGAGTAAAAAGATATATAAACCCTCTTATATAGAAATGCAACGTTGCATGAAAATTTCAAGTCAATCCATCGACTACTTTTCGAGTTTTGCGCCCTCAAACATACGGATGCTGAATTTTTATATATATAGATGTGAAAGTTACTTGTTTAGCGAAGTGCTGTCACATAAGCATGAGATCATATAAATATTTCTTTACATTGCCATGTATAATAATCGTATGAGAAATATTCATATATATTTCAATAATCACTTTTTGACATAACCTAACTATAACCTTTCTAAAAGGAACCTTCTATTCTGAAATAACTTCTTTACCTATTCATGTGTATTCAATTTTTGATTGATTGATACGATTGCAGGAAGAATCTAATACATATATAACTCGTGAGCAAAGTATTTTTTGCAACTCTCGTCCAGTTTGACGCATTCGCTGCGATCGTGTGGTCAAAACTCGAGTGTATAAAATTCCTAATTTTCTCACTTATTTAAATAAATAACTATTTTCTAAAAAAAATCTATTTTCC
Organism: Triatoma infestans; assembly: GCA_011037195.1. Taxonomy (NCBI): domain Eukaryota; kingdom Metazoa; phylum Arthropoda; class Insecta; order Hemiptera; family Reduviidae; genus Triatoma; species Triatoma infestans. The sequence goes on along the minus strand of JAAEAF010013546.1, from coordinate 246,432 downwards.
AGGAAAAAGTTTCAAATACGACTTCATGCACCAGAGAAATTTAAAGAAAGGCGTGGAGCCGTTTTTCAAGAAAATCACGAAAAAATGATGAAAAATAGAATAAAGTGAAACATCTGGTCGAAGGATTTTTACCAAAACCCTGGTGGGCGTATGCGATATGGGATATAAACAGACAACTTTGAATTCCACCAATTTTTTTTTTTTAGATATTTTGTTCATACATACACAATGTGCTTTTTTTCTACTTTTGTCTTACTTCTAGTAAGAGGAATATTGTAATCGTGCCATATTTTCGACATCCAGTTTTCACTGGAAATGCACGTTTTGAGGTCCCCTGGGACAAACAAAACTGGTTTTTAGAAAATGGTCAGTTTGTAAAAAATAGTGAATAGCGTAGCTCACAAAAAAGAACCGCAGAAAGTTCTAAATTGACATTTCGTATGGGTATCACCATTAGACACGACAGGAACTTACATGTCAAAATTCCTCAACCGAAAGTAACCACTTTACCGAATGATTTTTTCCACTTTTTCCCGATTTTCTTTTTCGAAAACGGTCCTAACGATTAACTGATACATCAATTACATACATTAAAAGCTACAATTTTTATCTGAAACATTTCTCTGGGAAGATTCAATTAAGGTAGCTTTTGGGGAAATGGTGGGGTTATGTTTACTTATAAATTACTATTTCAGTTTAACGTACAATTCCATTATCTAAATAATATTAATTAGAATTGTGTGTAGAATGTTCCAAAATTCCGAGTCTGAAGATAATTGGCTGACCGAAAGTGCGTTTTTACTGATTTTTTTTTTCCATTTTTCTGCGTTTTTTACCATAAAAACACTGACGGATTTCTTTAAATTTGGTACATTAACTATGAATACAGAGACATCATTTTTGTTTGTAACTTTGTTTCCCAGAAAGTTCATTTCGTTCATTTCAAGAAGTTTAGGGGGAGGAGGGAGGTTATGCTTTTCTCAAAAAATAAAAACTAAATTTAGATTTTATTATATTAAATTTAGATTTTACTATTTATATAAAATTGAAAACAAGTAAACATTTAGTAAAAATTATAAAATCTGTAAACTCTAGTAAGAGAAAGTCGTGTGAGTGTTTCACGCCATATTTTTTTTTTATTTGAAATGTTTTCCCAGAAAAAACATGATTTTCATGTTTTCTAAGGGAGCTGATCTATTAATGTTCTATTTTCTGTTTCTTCTTCTTAATCAGGTTCTTTTTCTAGCGCCGGAGACATTTGCATGGTCCTTTTTTTATACTAGAACTACTTGATTCTGTCACACACCAATTTTCTTTTTTCCTCCAATCTAATCCTTTACTAACCAAAATTTATTCTGGACACTTTCATCCCATCTGGATGAACCTCTTGAAGGTCTTGTAACCTCCTCTGTTTATTACCGTACGCTACTCCTTGACAATTGTCACCTTCCATTCTATTATCCTAGATTACCTCGATTGGCGCCCCGTAAGTTTTTATATAGTAAAACGATAACATAAATTGATTAAACAAAAATGTAGATGGCCAAACCTCTGGGAGACGGCATTTCCATTGCTTATATGTTTTTTCATAATTGTACCGTATTATAATTAAATAAAATTATAATTGTTATTAGATGGCCAAACCACCACAATACATTTTCTTTCAGTATGTTGTCTACTGCCTTGACAGTCAGCTTGACTGATTCTCTTTTTTCTAGTTTTTTCCTTCTGCCTTCTTCAGAAATCGCTTTTCCACGGCTGGCTGCTGACTAGCTGACTGTTTCTTATGTTACGGCTACACTAAGAGCTACGGTATATCAATCAATCAATCTTTCACTCGTATAATAACTTAAAACAATTGTGATAGCCCGAAGTACAGGTTTAATAACAGATTAACCAACCATAATAAGGGGGAATGTGCAAATTGTGCATGCCCTGGCCTGTGGATGCCTGAAAATATAGCTTAGAAACAAATTGGTGGACGTAGCTCAGATACTCAGCTACTTGGCTCGCATAGCTAGCATGGCCATAGTGGTTATTCTGGCACTTGCGTTCATTTCTACATATTTCTTATTTGAGGACATAGCCGACGTGGCTCGCATAGCTCTCAGTGTAGCCATAACATTAATGAGCGATTCGCCTTATAGAGGGAGGTTTTATCTACAGTGTCAAAAACAAGTATAACTAGTACCATCACTCGATGAAAGTTGTGGGAACTAAACACATTTAGTAAAAATTCCGAATTTTAAGACAATTTGCCAATCAGAACTGTGAGAATTGTAGTAAGAGAGTGTTGTGCGAATGTGTCAAACCAGATGTTTTCTCATACATTCTTCTTACTATCAATTATTTAAAAACAGAATTAGTTGTTTATTTTTTCTAAATAAGAAAACGAATGAATAACACTTTGACTTACCAACTTCTTCGTCCATATCGACCAGTGATTTCTTTGTAAGAAACAGGCCGCCATCTCTCAACATTTTCCATAAAGCAATTCTCATTAAAGCAGGTTTAAATTCAAAATGTTTAGAACTTCCGCCAGTAGCATATTTATTATAGATAAAATTTAATTCTGGTCCCCTTTTTATTATAACCTTTTGTAACCATTCTCTTTCTAAATTGTATATAGAATTTCTTTTTCCCGTAGACACCCAAGTTGAAAAATCCGTATCGTCTGGATAGATTTCTGGACATATGTCTGGTACAAATATTTTATAAATATGTGGATCAAAGTCCATTGTATACAATGGTGCATTTACGGCCACACATTCCGGTAAATAGCCCTCAGGTCTTAAAGTTTCTGATGTTGTGGTTTGTGCCTAAATGTATATTTGAAAGTTATATGAATTTAATAAAACAATAATATAAATTTATTAAAAAAAAAAATACAGGGAAAGACACAACAGTATAGTTAAGGTAATAAACCAAATAAAAAGAAAGACATACTCGCCTTATTAACTGCAGGAGAAGCATTAGATTTTAAGGCAATTTCTTTATTTTCTTCTTCATTATTTTCGTTCTTATCATTTTCATTCTTCATCATTTTCCGATAAAGTAGAAAAATACATAAAAAAAAAGTAAAATTTATTACAATAAAATTAATAACTTATTTGATTATTAAGAAAAGTGGCTAACAATTAGAATACCAGAGTGTCTAACAACATTACTTTTAATATGATGGTTAAAAGTAAATGACAAAAAGTCCTTAATTTGTATCAAATTAACAGACTTTTTGTCATTTAATTTTAACCATCATATTTTGTAGAAGTTTTTTCTGTTTTTTTTTTTTGTTGTCCAATAAATATAGTGTTAATAGTGGGTGACGTCCAAGTTTATTAAGTTTAATGTTAATTGTTTTATCATATAATAACAAAAATGTTAAACCAATATTTAATCTATAACCTTTAAAAAACTTTATTTTAGTGATTTTTGACAGGAAATTTGACTTCAATAGGAGCATATAAAAGGTAATTGTGAATTGACTGCTCCCATCTCAGCGGACGCTCTCCTACAGTCACCTCCATACTCACACCCTTCCTGTAGTCGCATGCTACGTTTACTCTTCCGATTAATAATTACATATCGATATATTTTTCTATTCTTTTTGTTACTTTATTTGATATTTTTCTCATTTTTAACTTAAAAAAATAACGCTTAACCATAAGTTTGCTATCAGTGCAGTTTGTGTGAAACTTATCAGATTAGGTTCTGATACATAAAAACCCCTATTATTAAGGTGTATATATTGATCATTTCAAAAATAATATCGATAAATTGGAATTTGTTGAATAATGGTAATTATCAAATAGAAGCTCATTTATCCCGTTGAGCAACATACCTCATGTTGGTGTGGAAACAGTTGTGAAGCGCAAAGAAAAAATGTATTTATTATTTAAATAGTTTCAATAGGTGTAATGAGAAGATGCAAGTGCAATTCGATACTATCGATATATTGGATTTGCTTCTTACTGTGTGATAGGAGGGTGTGAGTATGGAGGTGACTGTAGAACAGCGTCCGTCATGATGGGGTCACGACATTTCCCATTCACCAAAAAAAAATTGTATAATGACCAGATGAAGTTAATTTTCCCTGCAAAAACTAACTTTTGATCATTAGGGTATGTCCACACTGGTGCAACGTTTCTTTCAAGAGAGGCATGCGTCATATCGCACGGTGTGATGAACGAGAGGCATGCGTTATTGCATACCTCATGGAAGTTGAATGGGTCTTTATTTCGTTCAACATTCTATGCGTCTTGTTGATCTCGCTACGTATTATGTGATATTTTAAATATTATTTAATTATTATTTTAATAATAATTTTATTAGTAATTGATATTCAACTATTATTATTAATTAATGATATCTCCGGCAGCAGATTTCGGATTATGTGTGTAATCAAGAGACACTTGATTTTATAGAAGATTATCGTCTTCTAACAGCTTTGTGGGATGTAAATTCAAAATTATATGCCAAAAAAGTGTGAGAAGTGGTTTTGTTCCGTGGTACTTCTAGAGGTCTCATACCATTATCACTGGAAGTAAACTTCTCTCCATGTGCCTTAAATAACTTCACCAGTGCTTTCATCCTCTTGATCAAAACTTCAGGAGGTAAATACTGTCTTGCTGCATCCGGCTGCGCCCGGAGAAAATTATGAAGCAGAAGATAAGTTCACTATATCATCCACAGTCCCAATCACTGTAATTTCTATAGGCTAATGAAAAATTCTGAACGCTGGAGCCAAAAGCGTTTTCAACGATTATCCTTGCTCTCGATAGCCTGTAATTAAATACTCTTTTCGGCGAGCCCTTATTAAGGTCAGTTGCAAATGGTTTCATAAGATGAGGGCTCGTTGTTTTTTTCTTTGGGTATGTCCACACTTGTGCGCTTTCCTCTTCCTCTTACCTTTCAACTTGCGCTTCCACTTTCCATTTCAACATGCGTCGCGCATGCCTTTCGAGCATGCCTCTTGAGGCTTTCAATTTGTTGTCCACACTTAATCATCTGTTCAGTGTGCATTTTATCGATGGAATCAGAAGCGGCATTAGCTATTTGTGCAGGTTATCTGTTTTTGAAAAGTGCACGAAAAAGCGCGAAAAAAGCGAGCCCTGTGGACAAAGCAGCTTTACAGAAAACGAAATATTGGACTAGCCACAGAACTTCAGCGGGACTTAGGCGTATTTCGGAATTTTACACGTATGTCGAAGGACAACTTTTACAACTTGTTAAGAATAAAAGAGCCAATCACTTCAAAGAAGAACACTCGTTTTCGAGATGCTATTCCAACTGAAATGAGGCTACTGATTACGTTGAGGTTTCTCGCTACCTGCATTCACTATCGTCTTTGGCATATTTATGTACAGTATCGAAGCAAAGCATATCTGCAATGCCAGCAGAAGTCATGTCGAGATATTATTAATTAATAATAATAGCTTAATACTAACAGTTAATAATAAAATTATTATTAAAATAATAATTATTATAAATATTAAAAAAAATAATAATATAAATAAAATTATATAATTTATAAATTATATAAATAATAATAATTTTTTAATAATAAAATTATTATTAAAATAATAATTAAATAATATTTAAAATTAATAATATAATATATAACCTATAACAATATCACACAAAACGTAGCGAGATCAAAAGACGCATAGAATGTTGAACGAAAATCCAAGTAGTTGGATTCACGTGCGCTATTGGTTGCGTCATGAAAACAAATGCCTATTCAACTTCAATGAGGCATGCAATAACGCATGCCTTTCATCACACGTGCGCCACGACGCATGCCTCTGTTGTAAGGAAAGTTGCACCAGTGTGGACATACCCTTTAAGAATAAAATCAACAGTGTTACGCTGGTAAGTTTTTATATGGTGCATATTAAAAATGTAACTAAAAATTTACCTATTTTTCAACATAATTCCCTAACCAACAAAAAAAAATGATTATGTAATTAAAACTACGTACCTTTGGTAGCGGATCTGCTATCGGTATCAGCGTGTCAACGATTTTATCATGATAAAAAAGTTTATTTCTGACTATTTTTTTACCATTTGCGCATATCACTTCGCCATAACCATGCTTCTTGCCTTTTCTCCAATTAGCTATCACTTTTGCTCCGTTAGAAAGATATAAAGTTCCTTTGCCTTTAAAAATGAAAAGAATAACTAGTGCGAAACACTCATACGGCTTTCTCTTACTGCAATTGACAAAGTTATAAATGACAAATTTTCTTTAAAGTTCTAATTCTCTTATCATATGTTTTGTTGTCTTCAATTTATTATAATCAATGGGAGAATCTAAACTTAATAAAACAATTTTTTGAGGAAAGTATAGCCTTACCCCCACCCCCAGAAACACCTTAAATCAACTTTCTCGGAAAAAAAGTTTCAAACAAAAGTGATTGATCTGTTTTGGGAGTTACATTACCAAAAATTAATGAAAGACATCCAAGTTTTTTATGGAGAAAATCTTGGGAAACTGAAACAACATCTTCTAGGATTTTTATTTTTGCCTTGTCTGAAACTGACCTCAGGCAAAATCAAAATTTCTGTTATGTTATATCGCAGGACTTTATAAAAAACGCTCCAAAGACTGATTTGAGAACAAATGGTCCCCTTTATACACAATGCTCACGCCGATTTAGAGGTTCATATAGCCTTTGACAAACCTCAGACCAACCATATTACTTGATAGTTCAATCGTAATTTTCAGAATCGTGCATAGGTAAAAATTATTCTGCCTTAAAACATACCATGTCTAAGTCCATTCTTCCATTCTCCAATGTATGAATTTTGAAATGGTGATATCAGCCATTCAGTCACTCTAAAAGCTTTCCATACATACGTTCCGACTCCATGCATTTTCCCTTCCTTCCAGTTGCCATAGTACATCTTATTTCATATGAAACAATTTAAATAAAAAAAAACTGTGGGAAAGTAATTATATCTAAATAGGAAATTAGGAAAACTCAATAATAATTTCAAGTTTGAAGACAATTTACCAAGGAGGCGTCCCGTGAAATTGGCAAGAGAGGGTGCTGCATGAATAAAACGGAAAATGTTAATTCAACTCAATTTAATTAACTAATGTATTGCTTTCCAGCTCTGCGGAACCAGCCACGGAAAACTAATTATAAATAAATTCTCATGGATAGTTTTTAAGATATTTTCTGTTATACAAAAAACATGATTTCACAAATAACTAATAAAATAAACAAAATTAAAATTATATGAATATAAAATCCATTCTTCGAGTTTTAGCTGCACAAAATTTTTGAATAAGTTTTCATTAATATTAGTTATTTGAGAAATCATGTACTGCTTCTGCTGTTTGCTGAATTATAATAGGAATGGAACGACTCTGTTTTTATTTCAATTTCTGGGGTAATGTCAATTGAGAAAATTTAATTTTTTTTAAATATTAAACCTAAACAATAATATTTATTTTATTGTATATCTTTATTCTACAAGAAATAATACTGAATAAAGACAAAATATTTTGCCGTTAAACCTTTAAAGAACACAACAAAAATATTTTTTTTATTAATATAACTTATAATATCGCACATAATTACAATCAACGCTGCCTAGCGAGCAGCTAAAATAGCACTAGTTGGGTGACATTATTAAGGCGAACTAAGCTTGTCGGAAATAACAGAATATGACCATTTTTTGCCACTGCGAATTGGGCAGCGTCCCAATTTCAGCAACGCTTGATGAAATAATTCCTTCTTAAAAACGGATTTATTAATGGTATTTCAATAATAATTATGCAAAGACTGTTATGTTTTATTATTTTTCATCATAAATTTAAAAATTAATTGTTGTTGTTATTTTCTGGGGGTGCTGCAGTGCGGCAGTGCTTATGCACCAGCCGTCCCTGATTTGCTATAAGAACTGAAATCATGAGTCATCGGAAAGTTTTGAAAGATGACAAAGTGGTTAACTCGTTCGGGAAAATTTGTCATTGGTATTCGAAAGTAATTTTCTTCTCACACGTCAATGCACTTTAAACCATAAAGAAACCTATAAATTATAGAATTAATTTTCTTTTCCAAATGAAATATTCGACCCAAAAACGAAATTTTCGACAAAAAAATGTTCTGAGTTTTGAAGAAGGGCCAGAAGTCACACACGGTTAAATCGAATAGGTAAGATGATATCAACAATTTCGACCTCATTGGCAGTCAGAAAACTCGATAGTTGGTGTGTGATAATGTTTAAGAGGCAATGTCATAATAAAGAATTAAGCATCTGACGTTCGAAGACCCTCAGTATTTGAGGCGGGTATATAATATACCAGTTCGCTTTCACAATCTTCTTCCGACTTAGTCGCTTTTAGTACTGGTGAAACAAATGGCAAGCATTACTTTTTTCAATGAACGTTACTTTTTTGGAAGTTGTTGGATTTAGGTCGTCTTCGTGAAACCACAATCTACTTTTTAAATGTTCCAAATAAAAGTGATAATTTGTGTATATGTTCAGTTCGCATTTCCAGTTTTAAGAAAATCATTGCAGCTCTTTTCGACATAATTCTGAAAGCACTAGTCTAAAGTCAGATTTCCGGTTAACCGATTTTCTTAAAACTTGTAATTAACAAGATAGGGTTGCAGTTTCATTAGAAACCTGCTATTACCAGCTTCAAGGATAAATATGTCCAACAAACGTGGTAGGCCCGTATATGTATAGTTGGGTGCAGTGCGAATTTTTAAGACATCATTGGAGACATTTTGTTTTTTGTAGTGAATTGCAAAAAATAAAAAATTGAATAAAGTTTACAGATTTTGCTAGAAACTTTCTGATTCAGGGTAGGTACCTTAAAACATGTATTTCCGGTGAAAACTTGATATTGAAAATTTGAGACTTTAAACTTTAAAGTAGTAAGAGAAAGTAGAAACAAAGCAATAAAAACTTAATTTACATCTCTATTAGGCCATTTCATGACGCCGTAACCTTCTCGTAGTCCATTTTTCAAATAACCGGCATAATAACAGCATTCATGGTAACAACGTATTCCAAAGCCGTGCATCTGTCCATTTTCCCAGTTTCCTTCATACCAATTATTTTTTCCAAAAACTGTAAGACCCTAAAACAGAAAAAATTCTATAGCATTTTTTTGCCAAATATATTTTTACAAGATAATTCATTTAACCAATTCAATATATTTTTCAAACATGACTTGTTCATGCCAGCCCGTAAGAAAAAGTCGAAACACATTGCACTCAAATCTCTAGAGTGCTCTCATTCTTAACAGTCAGATATGACATGATCGATTATAAAGCAAAAATTGCCTCTCTGAATGTATCTTCCATAATAATCCTTCGATGGCTCCTCTCATACATAAAAACAACGGAAAAAATTTGCTTTCAAAGACAAAAGTTGGGCACTTCCGAATCGGATGAAATTAATATTTATTTATAAGTTCCGTTATATTCCGCACTTAAAATATAGAAATCAAGAACAAAGGCTAATATTCAAGAACTGCCATAATCGCCCCACATTTATCCTCGTTGAGATTATCACAAGGGGAATTGCAATAATCATATAGTTCTACTTCCTTTTTACGCCCTCTGTGAAAGATAAATTTTCTCTTTCTGCACAATCCGTTTTGGTAATGAACAATGCGAACAGTAGTGGGAGTCCTTTTCTTAGTCAGTAGATTTCTTAGAAATTAGTCAAGATATATCCATTATTATAATTATTATGTACTTTTTGTCAGCTCCTTTTCTACTATTCTTATTTATTACTGAGGCGCGGGGCCCTACGCGTGTGTCTCTCGCTTATATCCTGAGCTGTTTCTGCCTGCAGTATTACTACTGTATGACTTCCTGCAGTATCATGCCCTGAACGTAATAATTGAAATTACCTTATGCAAGGATCTACTTTCACATTAATTTTCAGTGAATACCTTATATAATTTATAAAACAATTCATTTGAGTTCATAATTTTTCCTGTAAGTTATTTTACAAAATCTACATCTGACCACGAACCAGTATTGAATTGTTTGAAAACAATATGAATTTGTTAAAAAATACTATACCTACGTGTTTGTGCTTCTTGCCCCTTTTCCAACAACCAAAATGCGCTTTGTAAATATTAGTGTCATTTTGAGAATTACCATCTTTAAAAAAAACAAGAGATCCTCGTCCATGCTTTTTATTCTTTTTCATTGTACCTTGATAATAGGTACCATCTTGCCACGTCATCATGCCAAATCCATGCGCCATTCCGTTTTTAAATTTTCCCTAAAAATAATAATCTGATTTAAAAATTAAAAAATCATCTCATAAAAAGAGGAAGTAAGAAGCAGTGTGAAATATGCACATGCAATTCTTTCTTTAACTAAATGATTAGAGCAAGTATTAGCGCATTGGTAGCGCGCTGGACTTACATGTCTAGGCCCCCGGTTGGAATCCAGCGATGTTGTCTTTAGATTTTCTCTTCCTAAGAGCCTCTACAGCTCACTGCACCGGCTAGCTAAGGGAACACTGCTCGAAAACCGGCAGTGGACTGCAAAGGTTCCGAGGGGCACACAAGTCGCAGGGTACTTCCCCTAAAATAATCTAATCCTACTAAATGATTTCCATTTCGTTGGATAAAACTGTAGTTATTGGCACTAAGAAGGAAGCGTCCCACAATCAATTTTTCCAGAGAAAAATTAATGAAAAGCAATATTAAGGTTATTACTTGAATAGGATTTATTGTTATAGGTAAATAGGTTTCCACATTTTAAGGACAAATTTGGTGCCACTTTCGAGAAATCGCCGAAAAACTGAAACTCCGTTTTTGAATATTTGTCTTTTTCAGGTAAAAGTCGCAGTAAACGATGTTGTCTAAACTTGTATTTTTATTACTTTTATTTGAACTATTTTTATTTTATTTTTGGTAGATTTTGGAACGTATAAAATATTAAAAATATATAACAAGTTTTATCTTTGGCCCCAGCCAACTAATAATTTGCTTGTTTCATTAAAAACGGCCAAACGTAACAATTGTTTATATTATTATGTTATTTACTTTGTAACTGGCGCCATTGTGATACCTCAGTCGACCAAAACCATTCATCACCATCTGATCAAAGTAACCTTCATATTTATTTCTATTTAGAAATAGAATTTTCAACGCCTTGGCAAAAAGCTTTAGTGGTACTGGCTTTATTTCTTTCATTAAAGGGCCAAGTTTTAACCCTGGACAAACATAGTTATTAAAACAAATACAATATAAATAATGCAGGTTTATATAATTAGACATGTTCCCTTAAGGTTTGATGTAGTTCCCTTTTTTGTTCGGTTTAACAAAAAAAAAAAATCTGGTGTGAATCACTCACACGACTTTCTTTTACTGCTGTTAATACAATTATACATAAAAGGACATATTTTCTTGAAACTTCAAATTTGCTTATTTCTCCTAACTATAATAACACCTTGCTGTCCGTTCACAAAACTCTAATGCTGCTATCAGATCACTTATTAGTGACAAAACTCTTCTTTTTATCATAATAGGAAAATGTGAATCGTTGCTATCATCACTAGATGTAACATGTTCCCCATTTTCAGCATCAGATAATACAACAGCAAATATTTCACTAGTTTTGAAAATCGTCTTCTTCCATTACAAAATTAACACAGGCAAATACATAAAATAAAGAATTAATTTAAAACAGAAGAAACTTTTTTGCAAAGTAATTCGAGTTTAATTAATGATGGTTTAATTATGTGGAAAGGCTTATGGGTATTAAAACAAAAGATGTATTAGCACGTGAAATGCTATTGGGGTATAAAAAACAAAAGACGTACTAGTACGCGAAATACTATTGGGTATTAAAAAACAAAACTACCTCATCGGCTCTCGGATATTAAAAACCAATGACGTAGTACTACGTCAACGGCTTCTGGATTTTGAATAAAAATTGACGTACTACTAGGTCAATGGCTCAGGATTTTAATTAAAAAAGACGTAGTAGTACTCAACGGACAGCAATGTGTTAAGAGTGCCAGCCTACCAATCGAGACAGGTAGAAAATGATGACATGGTAGAGACCGCCAATAATAATGAACAAGCACAACATTTGAAATTTAACGTCTCAGATTTCTCAGAACCATATAAAAACAATTTTTTTGGGAAAAATGAATAAAAAAAGTGGTAGATTTATTTCTGAGTAATTAGTATTACAAGTTGCTTCGGCATTCGATAGTGTATGGCATGACAGACTTCTCTATAAACTAGACTCAATCCAAAGCCCTCCGTATTTACTAGCAATATTAATTTCATTTCTCTAGGACAGAACACTTGAGGTAAGAGTAAATTCGACCTCAGCACTTGACGAAATATCAGGGCCGTTGTCCTAAGGCTTTGTTTCGCTACTTACGCAGACAACACCATCCTTCTTTCAAGACATCGCAAAATTTCTGAAGCTATAAAAATTTACAAAAATCATTGGAGAAAATAACAGACTGGTTTCACAATTGAAAACTAGACATAAACATACAGAAGACACAAGTAGAACTTTTTACTGTCCGTAAAGTAAATCCAGCCAAACCTTCAAAATAAACAACAGCGACGTAGAGTGGAAGAAAACGAACGAAAACTAAAAATACCTAGGTTTACAACTCGACACAAGACTAACCTGGACAACACACATAACACAAAAATTAAGACACCCCTACGAAACTCTTAGACAGCTCTGTCCACTAATTAAAAGACGGACGCCATTAAATCCGCATTTCTCTAGACTCTTTATATGTATATCGATACTTATACTTAATCCTTTACTGACTGATGCCTGCTCCATATGAATGAGAGCTAGCATAACTACATTGACAAAATTACAAGTATTCCAGAATTAAGTACTGCATATCGCCTTGGCAGCATCGTGGTTTTTGCGGAAGGAACAAATCTCAAAGAACTACAAATCTCAACAATCAAAGATTTTATAGACAGGAGAGCATATTGATTTATAGACAACTTACAATGTATGGACGCTGGACTAGACCACCAACTCGGACAGAAAATTACCGGCGATGACTAAAACCAAAACTACCTCAGAGCATACTTCAAGATTTATCAACAAATTAATATTTGGTATTTTATCCGTCATGCATGCATATTTCTTTTATTCCTGACCGGTTTCGGATTTTCATTCATCGTCAGAGTAAATTTATCAAGTTCGTGTAGAGAGTTCACTTCAAAGCAACGTTTCTGTTATATTCTACACTTGTTTAGTACTAATTACAAGTTTAAAGGAAATCGCCCTACTGTATGCAGGACTATGAATGCCGTATATTAAAGCTGTAGTAATTATGTATAATTGTAACATTTGTACCACTAATAAAAGTAAATATTTCCACACTTACTCCTAATTTTCCTAGCAGCAAATATTTCATATAATGGTATCTTTTGTTTCTTGTCTTTAATTTTCACATTGTGTAACAGAGATATCTTCGTACTATCTTCCAATTTTTTTCTTATATGTTTTTTTGCACTTTTCTTTTTAGCTTTTGAATGCTTGCTTTTCTTATGTTGGGTTTTTGCTTTTGATGAAGAATCTTTTTTCGTTTGCGCAACTGATTTTCTGAAAATATTTAATTTACTTTTCTCTTATCTCCTCTTACTCTATAAGAGCAAGTATTGCGATCATGTCAAATTTATATAATTAAGTTTTCACCATAAATATGTGTGTTTAGATCCTTTGGGTATGGAAAAAGTTTTTTAGCGAATGTTCTGTGAAGTTAATGTAAACGAAATATCTCAAAATAAATAAAAAATGCTCAAAAAAAAAAACCAAAAATTTACTCATTTGTCTTAACATAAATGTGGAGAACAAATACCACCCAGACAAGTAGAGAGGTGATTTCATTGTAGTCCAGAAGAGAGTGCCGATGACATTGAACCAACTACATATTCTTTTCTTTCTCTCAACTCTATATTGTCTATTAGCGTCGATTATTTAGATGTGGATGTCTCGATCCATTCTATCCAGGGCCAGCCTCCTCATTGCTGCCAATGTTGGCCTCTCTTCTGTCAAAACAATTTTTTAACATTGTTTCAAAAAAAACATCAAGTGACATACATTGTTCTCAAGTGGTAATTTATCCACCCCACCCCCCAAATACAATTTCATAGAAAAATGTTTCAAATGAAACGGTTAGGCATTCCTTTACAGGCATACATATAAATGGACATAATATACGAAATTTACAGAAAATCTTTGGAGTGGTTTTCGAGAATCTCGTGAAAAACGGAATAAGAAAAAAAACCTTTCATTAAAGTGGCACTTCCGGTTGATAGATTTTTGCCTGGAAACCTTAGTGTGAGATGCGGCAGGTAGTACCTAAACGGGATACCCAGTTTGAGATGCCTCTGATTTTTCGATTTTGGGATATTTTGTTCAATAAAACCTCTTTCTTTTTTTTCTCACTCTCTCCCACTCAAGTAGAGAGAGAGAGAGTGGGGAGGGGATCACAAGAGATCATTCGCTATAAATATATTTTTTCATACTTAGTAGAACTCAAAACACATGGTCCGGGGTGAACGCAATTTGACATGAAAAAATTCAAGAATTCAAGATAGATAAGTAAGTGGAAGTAAAAAGTCTATGTGAAACATTCCCATGACTTTTTCTTATTGGAATTTACATAGTTATAATTCACAAGATACTCTTCAAACTAGGAATTTTTACTTAATGTTTTCCTAAGCACCTGCAGAAACCCTCCTCTGGAAAAATGTTTTAAACAAAAATAGATCTATATGTATCAGTAGTTAGTATACTCTGTTTAAAGAAACTCATTGAAGATTGCAACCACAAAATCGCAGAAAACGGAAAAACGAAATAAAGAATAAAAGTTTCTATTAAGTCGCACTTCTGGTCGACCATTCTTCTTCAAACTCGGAATTATGGCAAACGTATTTAATGTTAGGATAGTATATTATACTGAAATTGCATTTTAGAAGAAGCCCTAACGTCATTCTGTTTTATTTTGACATTATTTCAAAGTTAGAAAAGTTTATCCTTAAGTTAGTAGTTAAAAAATCAACTATTACTTGCTGTAAGAGAAAGAAATGCGATCGTGCCAAATTTGACAGGAAATACATGTTTTAAGATCCCCTGAATACGAAAAAGTGCTTAGAAATTGGTCAGGAGAAATTGGTCAGGAGAAATTGGTGAGTATGTATGATCAGCAAAACTCAAAAAGCGAAAATCGCTGAAAGCTGAAACTTGATATATCGTTTAGATATACCTGGGATATGGGACAATAAGGTTTTTTTTAAAATTGGTCAACCGGCAATAACACTTTACTGAATGGATTTTTCAGTTTGGAAAATGGCCATAATGCTTTTTCTTAAACTTTTTAGTACTCGTCAAATATATGTAGAACTAGCATTTTTATTAGAAGTATTTTTTCCGGAAACATTCATTCGAAAGAAATTATTAAAGAGATGTAACGTTAGGCTTTCCTCTGAAGTGTAATTTCAATGTTTTATATGATTGTATCATCTATAAAAATACTTATAAATGATAGTAAATTAAATATGTTGCCAAAATTATGTGTTTGTAAAAAAATCGGTTGTTTTTCTGGAAATGCAACTTTACTGATAGGTTTTTTTTTCGGTTATCTGCGTTTTTCTACCTAACGACGCTTACGAGTTTCTTTGAAATTGGCATACTGACTACACGTTTATGAACCTATTTCATTGATTTGAAACATTTTTACCGGAAAAAATTTATTTTTTAGGATTTCTGAGGATGGTCTGGGAGGTCAGACTTCACTTAAAAGTGTCGCTTTATTATAATTTAGGTTTTCTCTCCCACCTGTATAATATTGAAATGATTTAATATTTAGTAATCATACCAAGTTCGAAGAAAATTTTCAGTTATAACTAGATGAACTGCAGAAAGAGAAAGTCGAATGAATGTTTCGCACCGAGTTTTTTTTTTTTTACCAATTGCCAAAACTTACTGTTCTGAGGATGCATCTTTAATTCCGACAACACAATCAGGTTTCTTAGTTTCACTATCACTGCTATAATCTGATGAAATACTTCCACATTTCTCATATTTAGATAGCATTGCTTTATGTTCTTTTGAATCGCATATACAATTAGTACAAGAACAAATTGCTGCCACGTTTAATTTTCTCCGTTCATCAGATGGTGGCAAGAGAAGTGGTTTACATCTGCAATTAAATTCATAACTTTGTTTTGTTTTCCAGTGAATAATAATGGAAAATGTAACAAAATAATAGATATTTTTTTTTATACTTAACGATTGCATTAGATATCGGATCACAGCAGCCATGAAGGGATAGGCAAACACATCTACAATGCTATACTCATTGGTGGTAAGACTGAACTTCCATTCTTTGTACTTTTCTGAAAAATAATTATTATATTAAATAATATATAACATTATTTAATTGTATGTAGAATATTAGACGTTCTTTCACATGGCCTGATAAAGTGATAATATTAAAACAGGAAATTTTCTTGTTGTTATTAACTAGTAGCCATGGACAAAAGGAAAGAAAATGAACAATATGAAGACATTGTCGTCTTTATGCAAATTGGAAGTTCATTTGGATAAATCTGATATGAAAATGAATAAATAATCGAAATAACGTCTATGGTCATTGGCACCCGGAGCCCTCTCAGTGCACTGCCGGGCTGACAATAAATAGCTGAAAAGCAAGTGAAGGGAGATGCCAAGTCTAATTATATACAAATCGATTGATAGCTTTTGAAAATTATAATAATGATTTTATAGTTAAAAATAAAAAGACAGGTTTGTTGTTAAATGAAAATAAAAGAGTGAAGAACACAGAAGAATGGGAGATGACTCTCAAATGACAGTCGTTAAAGGGACAATAGAAACAGTATATATGAGTCAAATAGATTCCCTTGAAAGGAGTGCAGAAAAGGAAATAAAAAGATAAATAACCGATAACCTGGAGGAACTTCTGTTTGAAGAAGAAAGCGAGTGACTCGATGAAAAAAAGCAAAATATTAGACATCCTAGAGTAACACTTACTTTACAGTACGATGTTCAAATCTGATCGGTTAAGGAAAAAATTATATTTATTTTTTTTTTATTATATTCGCTTACTCCTAGAGTAAGAAGAAATCAAATTTTCTATACCAAGTTTTCACCGGAAATACACGTTCTGAAGTCCCCTGAGTCAAAAAAAATGGTTTTTAGAAAATGGTTTGTTTGTGTGTATGTGAACAGCCTAGCTCAAAAACGAAAAATCACAGAAAGTTCACACTTGATATTATTCCGTTTAGGTATCACCATGGGAAAAATTCCATTTTTTTTTGCAACGCCGATTTGTATTGGTGGCAAATTCCACCATCCCACTTTATGCATTTTTTTTTTTATTTTGCGATTTTCTTCATAATGACACATTAATTAAACAGATAAAGAGCAACAATTTTTATTTCAAACATTTCTCTAGGAAAATTCATTTAAGGCGGTTATTGGAGGAGAATTGGGGTTACGTTATCTTTTAAATGCTATTTCATACAATATTATATCATCTAATTAATATTAAATAAAATTAAATAAGTTGCCAATATTCCGAGTTTGAAGAAAATCGGTTGACCAGAAGTGCGTTTCTACTGTATAATTTTTCCAATTTTCCTCCATAAAAACACCGACGGATTTCAATAAATTTGTTATACTAACTAAGTAAAGTAAAGTAATGCCTATTTTTTCAGGCATTCTCCTAAATTAGGTGGCGTGAACGGGTGGAAGACCTACTTTACTATTAACATTTTTGAAACCAATATAAAATTTTTTTAGTTATACGCGGGAACTGGGGACCTCCCATTTACAAGTCCATGCTCATAAGTCATAACCATTATACCAATACCCAGGCCTGTGACACTAATTATGAATACACAATACTATGGGGAGCTACATTTTTTTGCACCTTTTACCTATTCTGTCTTCTTTTTGTTTTGTTTTACTATTAGCTATTAGCAAATTAGTTAAATAATATAATTAACAATACTTCAATTATTTCAAAATATACCTTCTTTTACTTTTGCATTTGCTGTTCTTGTTATACATACTCTTGTCGACTGAACTGGAGAAAGCTTACATTTGGTTTGAGGAACTTTTTGATTCTTCGCTTTAGGCATTATGTATTTATTTATTATAAATGTGTAACTAAATTGTTATAATAAACCAACTTAAATGTAGTATTAGTTTTTGCACGGAATGATATCACATGTTATCACAAATTCAAAAAATATTGCATATGATCTCTTTATATAAATAATTTGGTTATAATATTAATCAAATCAATGTAAAAGTATTTTTAGATGCAAAAATGTGTAGAAACATCAATAGTTTTAGTGGTAGTGGAAATTTTATCACTTCACACATACGTATTTTTATAAGTAATTGCATAATTCATATACAATTATTTTATGTTACATACAATTTTAGATATAATTCCAAATTCGAAGAAATTTTTAAATTAGAACTCAAAGATACTATTTTTCACAAATTGTATTAAGATAAGTCACATCAGATTTCTTTTATAAAAAGAAATGAAACGTAACTGACTGAAGCAAAAAGGTGCACACATAAAACAAAAATCATTGAAAGTTATTATTTGAAAATCCAACTAAATGGGACTATATCTCCAGACCCAATTTCGATATTTTGTTTTATAACCAAGAACAAAAATAAGAAATTGAGGACTAAATATTTCGATAAATTTTCCTTGAGATTGAACTTGCGAGCAAACACGCACGCGGCCCTAATTCTAATCTGGTATGAAGACAAAAAAATTTGTAAAAACGAAAATAACATAAATAGCATATTGTTATATATTTGTTAATCAGGGGTTTCGGCCCTGCACCCCTTTTGCAGCCCCAAGATACTACCGATTTTATCAGGGGGTCTCCCCCCCCCGACCTTCCTTCACTCCCCCTAGTTGCCTCACTGAAGCGTGTTCGAGAGAGAGAAAAAATAACGCTATGTAAATCCAACTTGTAGTATACGCTCGGGGCACTGTTCTATATAAATTGAATTTATTATTACACACATATACTTTTCTAAGTATTCTTACAAACAAAATTACTTACTGGATGTAGGCACTTTGCTTTTGCAAACTCCATACTTCCACCTATTACACTACACATATTTATTGTGAAAAAAATTTTATCATTCCGATATGGATAAATATAAAAAGTTAATGGAGGGGGAGGGGGGATATTCCCGACTTGGACCAAAAAGTGCATTAAGTCTTAGTCAGTTTTAAAAAGGATTTTAAGTCATAAAACTAAATTTTGCTAAAGTTTGATAGCTCGTGTGTTTGACTGAGGTGACTTGCAGGAGTTCACAAAATTCAAAAATTCTGTTTGAGGTGTAATGAAGACTAAAACAAACAAAAAACAAATAAATGGTATAAATGGTATGTTTCATCTTATAGCCACCGACTACTTTCAAATTCAGAAGCTCAAATTCAGTATAATTCAGATCTCATGTATGCATTTGAACAGTCAAATCACCGTCTTGGCACACACAATACTCCATAGATATGAAATTTTAAAGTGCAAAACAAAACTATCTTTGGGAAAAAAAAAATATTTGATTTCAAAATATTTATTTCTTTTACATAACAAGAAATAATAATAATAATAATAATAATATTAAAAAATGAATGTTATAAAAAAATATTTCAATTTCATTTTACATTATTTGTCAAAATATTATTGGACGGTATGGTTTTGATTAGAAATACCATTTTATGTTTCTTTTATACAAACAATATGATACAATTAAAATTGTACTTTTAATTTACGTTTTTAAGAAATATATATATTTTATGCGTAATAATACATTAAACATCATTGGATCTCTGTAAATTTTTTTTTTTTACATTAGAAGTGAAACTTAAAAGAAATACCAAATATTCCTTATTCTTCCATTTTTGTAATGTAAACTACTATTCATTATATAATATCATACCTTTATTTAATATTTTGAGGAATGTACACTTTTTCCTACATGAAATTAAATTTATAAGATTACATGATATAAATAATAAAATTACAATAGTAAATATAATTAATTAATCATTGAAAAACATAAATTACATTTATAAAATAAATAAAAAAACAATCATATCGTTTCCAAAAGAATAGTACTTTAATGTGAAATATGTTTTGTTACAAAAAAAAAATTAATACAAAATATTTTTACCTGAGATTCTACAAATATCACTTTCATAGCAGATTTATTTTTAGAAAAATAGTTGGACTAGAAACAAATTCAACTAAATATTCACAAAATTATTTAGCCTTTTTTACCTTTTCTGAAACATGAGGCTATGAAAGTAGTCTCGCACATACAAATTGTATTTTAAAAAATAGGCAATTTCCACATTACATACATGGGGAAGTTCTTGTAATCGTTAAAAACTACAAGATCGTTCATTAAAATGTGTTTTTTTTTTCCTAAGATGCAGAAATAGATGGAGGAAAACAAAAAGGGAATTGGTAATCACACAGTTGAATAAAGCGATACGATAACCGCCAATAATTTGGCTACAAAATATTTTCTAAATGGATTACGAATGATTATATTATGAATAGTTTGTGAGATCTGGGCTTTCACCAAACAAACGAATGACGGTTTTGCGGTAGAATAGCGAAGACCGGACCTAAACGGCGCTGGAAACCATAGCATACTTACCACACTTCCACAAATAAAAACTGCCGTCTGTCAAGCCTTCATGGTTGCTGAGCCAAAAGTTTGGTTTTCCTTACTGTTGGATTATTGGAAGAGATGTTATGGAATAGCTAGGCTGGAGCACATCTCTTATGAAATAACAAGAACAATGGTCCAAAAGGAATTAAATATCGTCCAGGATTAGCCACAAAGATTCTCCTCTTATGAGCATGTAAAACGCATCGATAGCCAGAAAAGTAATAGTGGAGGAAAATGGTTTAGCGTTATTCTCAAAAAGAGAAAAGACGTACGTCTCAAAAAATATGGAGTAACTAGGCTGGAGCACATTTCTTATGAAATTTAGTTAGCCACAAAAGGGTTAAGATGTACCAATTGAGACTTCTTTCATATACTAGCACATATGCAAATAATAAAACAAAAATATTGGACATTTTTTACTGGATCTCTTTTACAAAATTAAACAATATCAACTTCCAGTTATATTACACTCATCAATTTTATTTATTAATAGAATAAATACTTCTAACTAGTTTATACCAGTAATAAGTACTTAATATATATTCATTAATTAAAACTAGTTTTCAACTTTGCAACTATTAAATTATTTTCATATTTGTCAACTTTAAAGAACTGATAATCACTTGCTAAATAATTTAAGTTAAACAAGATTCAGCTCTTCTTCGGTGATTAGGGAAAAAAAACTATATTTTTATTAAGTGTTTCAGTAATATTACAGCATTTAGAAGAGAAAACAATTATAAACACCACTTAAAATAAAGAAATATAAAAATATGCTACTAAACTTTAAAAATATACAAAATAAATGTAGCATGGCCAATAATAAATTTAATACTTACAAAATTTGAGGTGGGCAAAATGTACATGACAAAATCACTTTACTATGATAAGATTTACATACGCCAATTCAAAATTTGTTTTTTAACAATTGAACGTGAGTTGTAAAATGACTTTATTCTTGTTTTAGATATTTTTTCTACAACAATCAAAAGTATTTTGTTTTCTTTTTTTAAATCAATTAACTTCAGAGATTTTGCAACACAAAACAAAAAAGATTAACTTCAGAAACTGTTATAAGAATTACAGAATTGTGTTTACATTAATGAAGATTTGATGTTAGACTTGAAAACTAGTTTACTCCCGAGGAATTAAAAGTTCAAATTTATTTATTAATTTAAGGGAATAATATCGCATATTACACTGTTGTTGAATAAAAAGTAAACTTAAAATATATAAATATTAAAATATTTTCTACTTAACAATATTATTATATAAAACTGAACACATCCTTTTCAGATCGTTTTTGATACTCTCAACAACTTTTTGTTTTGCAAAAAGTATATATTTAGTAGATATTAAAGCAAAATAATAGTTACACAAAGTCCAAAATGGTTCATTTGTGAAATATGTTCATTATTGAAAAAAGAAAGAAAATAAATAATTTGCGCGATAATTTGAACGAAAATGTTAGAAATTCCAACATGATCATTTTATGCTATGTATATCATCGATTAATGAAAATATGGCACTTCACCTTTTTTATCTCAATTTTTATTTATTTTATTTTATTCTTTTCACTAATTACCAACTATTTTTCTTTTGAGCACAATATCAAAGGGTCAATACTTGAATAATGAATATATGTATTATGAAAATGTCTATGTGTGACAGCATAACTATAATTACTTTTTTTAAAAAACATTTTTATAAAAACTTATAATGATGATTGAATAAAATAATTCATTTTTTAATAAAAGAGGAAAAAACTCTGACAATAAGGTTCCTAACCTAGAAGTTATTTTACATTCACATTTTACATTCTGAAAATTAAAATTCATTCATAAATGCATCTCACAGAAGATTCTTATCTTAAATTGTAAGCAATTAATTCGTTTATGATGTTTTTGTATTTAAAGGCTATTTATTTTATAACTTAAAAAGAGTAAAATAGTTTGCAGGGTTGTTATTTTCGAATTAAAAGACAAAGATTATTATTGTTTAAAGACGTTCTATACGTATTCAAGAATTATCTCCTCCAAGAACTGTTTTCTTCTTATTTTGCTATAACTCATTTTTACAAATCCTGAACACGCACTGTTCTATTGATTAAAGATAAATCAATAACAATAAATACTTATTAAGTGGGGTTTAACGAAAACCACTTGATAGCAGCGTTCTATTAAATACTTGATGGCCGATAAATATTACATAAGCATGCTTAGGGCTTTTTTTTTTAGTATATAAAAAAAAAAATTAAAATAGTAGTTATATTGAGAGCAGAACTCAAGCTATAATAATCAGAGATTTAACTTCTTGGACAACATTCTTTGTTTACCAATAAATTTTCCAACTAATGATTAAAACCGATCTAGTTTAATTATGAAAATTTTATCTCTTCAACTATTAAATTTTAATTTTAGAAAATGGACTATTTTTTTCTGCGAATAATATCTAGCAAAAAGAAAAACGAATGGATCAGAACTTTAAAAAAAAATGCTTCAATTATTATTGCTGCCCGGAAACTTCTGACATTTCTTTGGTTTACAGATATTCCGAGAATTATGAAATATTCAACGACGTTAGCAAGTAGACAAAAACTAGGGTTTAATTATATATATATATAAAAATGTTTTAATTATATATATAATTGTTTATTATATATACATATATTAAAATTTGTACTTATATATATAAAATTAAATGCCGGAGAGTGTTAGAAAAGAAGTAGCAGAGTCAAGACTCTTTGGGAACAAAAAGTGCATTATTGTAGAAGGACATCGTGAAAGAGAATTTTCCAGGGCAATGTTATTAATCTATGTAAATGTCGACGGAGGCTTTGACAGTTCATATGTAATTGATCTCAAACTATAAAGTTGTCTTAAAGATCTTTTATAGGCTGTAAATATTTGGAGAAAAGTAAGAAAGAGATCAGGGTTAGATATTATCAAAATATTAAGCTTGTAAAGAGAGATGAATTTTTTCTTCAATTAACCTATAACAGAAATCTATTATTTTGAAATTGTCTATCTACTTAAACATAACATTTCTCCAACGTAAAGTATCCTCAGCATTCCAGGTTTCATTTCTGATTTTTTCCTTTATTATTGTTACATTTCTCTCTGCGTTCTCATTTCATATATTTGCTTTTTTTATTGAATTAGCCGGGAATTTTATTTTAGTAAAAAAAACTCAAGATATGAATTCCGAATTACAAAAAAAAAAAGAGAAAGTAAAAAAGTATCGGATTATGTGCAATATCTCGTCTGGTAGAACATGAAGAGTACACAAGTTCTTTCATCGGAGAATTTTAAATGAATAAATCTCATGCGAGTATTCAAGTGATTCGATTTCCGTGGGGGCAAAGACGCGTTCCCCCAGAATAGTGAGGAAAAGTGAAGAGCTACAGTAATACCGATCGTAGATTAAATCATATTCCAGGGTAATAGAATGACAATTTTAAGCTGGGTAGTGAAATTCATGAACCTCAGTTACACCTGTTAATTATTGTATTTATTACTTGATTTTATATATACTTATTACTCCCAACGTTTCAACACTTTGCGTATCATTATCTAGGAATTTATTTTTTATACCATTCCATATGCGCTGGTAGTCTACCACCAGGCTGCTAGCTAGGAGACTCAAATTTTACAGCCGTTATACTCACTATAAAAAAAATTTAAAGAAACCTGCATATTAAGGTATAATGAAAATAAAAATCACGTGGTCACACTGTAATAAATAAAAGATTTTACATCAAATACCAATAATAAGGCATAAAGTTTTAATAAATTGACTACATAATTTAAAATAATAATAAATTGACTGTAACAATTTAATGTTACTAATTAAAAATATACTTAACACTGAGACATAACTGGTTTTAATCATAATCATCAATTACGTTAAAAAAATTATAAAGTTGTGTAATGGTATATAAAAAAAAAAACAAATCCCTAGATAATGCCATGCAAAGTGTTGAAACGTTGGGAGTAATATGTATTTAAAAAATCAAGTAATAAATGCAATCATTAACAGGCTGTAACTGAGGTTCATGAATTTCACTACCCAGCTTAAAATAAGAACAGCCAAAAATTCACCTACAATCCAAAATGACAATCTTTTTGTGCAGAGGAGATAATTACTTGCCAATTTTTTCCCCCATCTTATACTTTCGTTGCAAGTATTCTTTGCCTTTTGCATGACAGGAAGGAAAAAGCGCTATTCTAGGATGGATAGAAATTGTTTATCACAAGAATATTTGGCTGTCGATGAAAAACAAGCACTTTTTACGCAAAATTTCTCCTTCAAGGATGTTAAAATCTTGTTCCCGCATTACTTTTATACATTTTCAATATTTTTACCTACTATAATAATATTTGTGGCAACAAAGTATACAGAATTGGGGTATTGAAGACATATAATGAATTGAAGCATTTGATATAAAATTCGTTATTAAAATAAAACACTGATAATAAAAGGAGGGAATTATTAAAAATAACGTACTTAATTTTAATTGCTCCAAATTTAAAGAGTAATTAGCAAAGTAAACCAGGAGTTTCTAGGTAGCTAGGGTAAAAAACCCGCAATTTGAATAATAAATAAACTCAGGATGGAGCAAATGCTGCTGGGTGTTTTACAATTAGTCTAAGGCCACTTAGGCATCACCTTAGTCGCTGGGATATTACCTTGCTATGCACCGATCTAGCCATTGACGGACTCAGCTGGGCACAATGCAAAAAGAATGGAATGAGAATAAGAATAGAATGTTTTGCTTTGACAAAAATATGTTTAAAATTTTATGAAGTAAATACAAGAGATCAGTAATAACAAGAAATGCTAATGCATTTATAGCCTGAATCAGACAATATCAGATTCTAGTTTGTACAGAGGAACTAAATAGATTACATGAAAAACTCTAAAATAAATAGACCCGTCAAAACAGAATGAACCGAAAAGGCACGGAACGTATGATTTATCGATTGAGTCTGCTTTTTTTTATTTTTTAAGTAAAAATGTCGTTGTGATATTTTATGCAAATTAATTAGATTTTGTAGAATCCCGTACAGGCCTAAGGCACTTCTAATTGTACACAATTTGTTTGTAGCACTTTATAAAAAACAAAACTTCAGTCAGTGATATAAGAAACTTACCTTATAAACCATACTAAAGTGAATAAAGTTATTGCTAAACCAGAAATACGAGTATATACAGAAACTGCTGAATTACAACCATCTTTAGAATTACATGTGCAATATTCCATAAAAATATTATAAGTGCCAGTTCTCATTAGACAAAATCTTTCATCTCCTTCAATGCCTGGTTCGCCGAGATAAGCACAACTGCGAAAATATCTCCATTCACCATTTACTGCAAATAAAAAAGAAATGAAATAAAGGAAACGTAATTTTGAATATTCCTATCAAACATCATAAAGAAAGTGGAGATAGGTCTTGTGTAATATTTTCAAGGATCACTGCAATTTATAAAACACTAGAAAAACAAAACCCTATATAAATATATAGTAAATCAAAAGTTCTTACGGATCTTTAAAATCTTTTAAATATCCAATCTAATACTTCACTATTTAAAAAAAGTTAAAATAAATAGAAAATTTTGAGCCCAAAAAAAATATTATTGTTTTAGAGAAAGTTTTATCCATCGATCAGATTTCAAATGTGAAGATGGGGTGAAGTTGTTCGCGTCCGAGATTGTTCTCACGTGCTCCCCCCCCGGATATAAAAACATTTAAAATGTTTAGTATTTGAGATAATAAACGCCTAAACGATTAAATTATGGAATTATTTTGAAACAGATAAACATCCGGCTATCCATATGATAGATAGTTTTCTAGAAATGAAAGAAACTCTTACTTCAAGGATAATTGATCTCAAAAGATATAATATAATAACTGTTAATATGCAGACTGAATAAAGTTGGAAAAAGGTAAATAGTAAGCAGTGCTTTATACAAACCTATTAAGTTGTGAAAGTATAGGAATACATATATAATGGAAATAGTTGCAATAATTAAGACCCTAGAAAACATTAGGCGCCAGACTATCGTCACCTGGTAGATTTATTTCATTTACTGAAAGCTAAAGTGTCAGTAAATAATTTTTAGTTAAACAATCAAGATATGCTCAATCCTTTAGCTTTAGCGGTTGACAAATTAGAATTTCCTCTCCCTTAACTAACAGCTATTTTAGACTGCGTCAGGAGTTTTTCACAACCACATAGTTGATCTGCATCTAAGGAAGATTTCATAAAAAGGGAACAAATAGAAGTGGAATCACACATCTGATACGAAGACCTATATTACAAAAAGGAAATAGTCAACATGATGGCAGGTGGCAGGTTCTTTTCCTTCTAACGGTAAAACTTTATAAAACAATACTTTTAGCATATTTATTATAAACTGTCTTGGTTTAAGCTAATTTTTCAATTAATAAGACGTTAAAATTGAGACATACGATTATATATGTTTAAATTGTACAGAAGAAAGGACAAATGTGTTTGATAATTAATAAAAAGCACTTTTTGTGAAGTAGTCTCAATAGTGAACTTTGAACTAAATTTGCTAGTTATTTTCAAAGTACGTATCAATGTGCTAAATCTTTGGCTTGTTTGAAGGTTGATAGAATTAGAAATCAATTATCTTCAGTAGTTCTCAGGTGAAATTGTAATCAAAACAAAAAGTTAAGTTTGAGTTTTATAAAAAAAGTATTTTGAATTTAACCTCTGGTCACCTATGAACTACATAATTTATCAAAGTAATTGAGAAACTTAAAGCAATTTAAGAAATGGCCTTGGCAATGTAAAGATCTTGCAATGGTGGTGAAATTATCAAATTAATGACAAAAAAATGTTTTATACTATCTATGTTATAAACACTACCGTTAAAGCTTACATCCATATAAATAAACAAATCTTCTAAGGCCCAGCAGGTAGTAAACAACACAAACTACAATGCATAAGGAACCCCCCAAAAAATTAAACTTTTCATTAATATTCCCAAAATAAATCTTCATGCTTAGGCTTATAAATGAAAAATAAAATATTCCTTGCATACCTTTCTGTCTGATCTTACGGCACATCGTTGGCCTAACTCCAGGCAAATGAGGTAAATCATCCTCTTGTTTGCAATCAGTTATTGGAACTGTCGAATTATCAAATGGATCTGCACATTTTGGATCTGAATCCGATCTGCATACCCAACATTTTATGGATAACGCTGTTAAACATAGTAATGAGATAATAATACAAAAAATTTGTTATTCCTCAAAAAAAACATAAATAATACAAACAAATATTTCTTCATACCTTCATGGCAAATTGAAAGTATGAATATAATCTTCAGGAAATCGGAAACAAACATTGTTTTCTGATAATGCTAAAATAAAACCTTTTTTTTTAATATTCTTAATATTTACAAACAAATATAAAAAGCAAAACACTGAACTGGTGGATAACAATGTTATCCCTTCTACGCCAGTCACACCACCTTGTGGCTAGTAGGATACTACACTGCCTGCCATAACGACCACGGTAGTTGTGGCACATAGTAAATTGAAATTGACCACGCCCCATTTCAGGCCTCTTGCGTGGTCTATTATAGGATAAACATTTCAAAAATAAACTATTTTCACAAAAAAACTATTCAAATAATAATTTCTTATCTGTTATGTCATATATACAAAACCAAATTTAAAATAATAACCAACGTGGTTATGTGTCGGCCAGTAGAGTAGATAATTCGATGAATCTCACTACTTTCATGCATGTTAAAATGCCCGCATTAATACCTGCATTAAAAAACTGAGTATGAAATGGCAGAACCAGTCCTTAAAATAATAACTTTGGATAGATGGAATGACTTCCTTTAATTGTTATTTGTGAGGAAAAAATTGTGACGACAAAATTACTTTATGCTATAACAGTCTAAATTGTGTCTAAAAAAAATTAATGCGAGGAAGAATTGCCAAAGTGACAGGTATTTGAAGCCGAGCGCCGAAGAATATGTTAAAACCCGTTAAAAAAAAATCGTGTAAAGCACACCCATATGACTTCTTTATTTGAATTTTGTAGTACTTTCCGTTCAAAAAGTGCATGAAGAGAGTTGACTGGACTGAAAAATGCTATTTTTTCAAATTCAAAATAAAATTTATTGATAATTACTTATAATAAGCCAATATTCTTAATTTTGAATTATAAAATTAAAACATAAATAATAGTTAAGTTTGGCTTTTGGTAATCAAACAAGCTTATTAATGGTTGGCAAGGGCCAAAGAAAAAAATTTTCTACTTTAAAACCATATTTTGCTCATTTTAATAAAATAAAATATTTATGATCCTCGTTTGAAAGATAACTGCAAGATCATATAGAAAATTATTTTTTATTAAATTAACCTGAATTCTGAAATATTTACTATGATATGAAAATGTATTAATATAATCTCAGAAACTTCATAAATGGATGTATTTATTAATATAGGTGGCCTATTTAATATTTATTAAATAGGTCTATTTATTTAAAGTACACCTACTTTAAATGTAGGTGTACTCATCTAGGAATATGTAAATCATAATTTATAATATAAAGGCTGCTCTTTTTGTAGAAAACAATTTCATTTAGATATGGCATTAGAATTTTACAACTATTACTTTTATGTAATGAATTAGTGTATGTTGCTACCAACAGGTGAAATAAGGCTTCACTTTCTGAATTTTTTCCCCTCTAATTTAATATTTTATTCACACTTCTATTAATTACCTGGAAGTGGATCTTTACTTTATTGTCGACCGTTAATTTTACTGATTGCAACTAGGTGTCGCTACTGTAGCGCACAAAGTATTTTATTTAATTTTTTTTAAACTATTATTTAAAAGAATTTTGCTGGAAAATAATAATATTCTGTAAATATTTTTAATCAAAATATTTTTCTTCTATAAAAAAAAAATTGGCAAAATTTGTTTGAATATGCAAGATTTATAGTTATGAAATTGTTACTTCTCGTTGGGATAGATAACAGTCGGCCAGTTAAGTATCAACCCATTACTAGGTGGAATTAAGACCTTACTTCTACAGGATCATTTCTGCAGTAAGTTGGTCGATTGCAATGCGATAACCGTTGCATAATAAAAACCATGATGAGGACTCATAGTGTTACTTCCTGAGCGTGAGAAAGATTACATGATTCTCTTGTAGAAATGTGTAATCATCGATGATCGCTAGCTTTTCCGCCCGCGGAAAGGTGTGGTTGTAACACTTTCTGAGTGGTTATTTTTAATATTATATTTTATTGAAATCTTAAGTATTTTGTCCTGGATATAAATGGATGCATAAAGTATCATAACAAAGTTGTGATCGATTATACATGATGTTTCTAATATAATAGGTAATATATTTATTAGGTTCATGAATAGGGAGGTCTATGTTTATTGCTACCTATTAAGTAGTTATAAACTTGTATCAGAAAGTTGGCATTATGTAAATTATCTGTTCTCGATGTGTGTACAGTTTTACAGTTGGATTTTAAATTAATGTGTAATAATTTGTAGTGGAAGAAAGCAATAAGTAGATTTGTAAAATATATTAAATAGTAAATTTACCTTGAAAAAGAGTGTATTTTAGAGTCAGGTACTGTAAATTGGGGTCATTGCTAGTAGGGAAACGAAGGCACAAAATTTAATACAATGCGACTGGCCAACTGCTTTGTTAGAGAGCATTCCTTCGAACAGTCTGCACTTAGCCTTCAAACAACTAAGTTGAATTCTGCTTCCAAAGCCAGAACACCTTCAGGAATCGCTCAGTGCCAGTGATAGATATTTTCCTTTAATCTAGATATAAGAGTGATATTGTAATATACTTAAATTTACTAAGAGATAACATAATTATTTATAAAACAGTGGTGACTTCTTGATTATTACTAATATTTCATTCTCTAAACTTGCATACTTACAAGCCCTTTTCATTAAAACGCTCACGCCACAAGCTACCAAAACACATCACATCATTACATTACAATTTCTTTTATGTTTTTTAGTATTTTCTTATATTGTTGTTGCGGTTAGTTCCGCAGAGTTGGAAAGTATCACAGATATTTTCTGTGATAGCCAGCTTCTTTTTGTGGTCATCGACCGGTTTCATCAGGATGCTTTTTGTCAAACAGAGGAGATTTTTAGTTGATACACAAAATTTAGTGTATATGTTTGGTATTTTCTTATATATTTATTTTATTAATATTATACATTATTTTTCTATATATGTATATTAATTTCTTAACAAATATTTATATAATGTAATTTTATATTATTGTATATAAACAATATTCTTGTGCTTATGTTATAGCCTGAATTATACTCTGTATGGACAAGCTGAATAAAGTTGATTTAAAAAAAAAATCAAGTAAAATCGCCAAGTTAGATCAAAAAAGGCCAAAGCAAGTAAGATCAAAAAGTTGGTGTTCCGTTTTGGGCAACGTACTTCAACGTTAAATTATTATTTTTTCTCAAAAACTACTATTAGCGATTTCCTTAAAACTTAAAATGCTAAGTGCAGCGTTCGTTATATACTTAAAACCTAACCCTACTCCCTTTCTCTGCTATTTTTGAAATATTAAAAAAAAAAAAAGATTTTAGATGGTTGTGAGGAATTTGTAGCTTTAATTTTCAAAGATATAAGTTTGTTTAAAGTTATTGGCGCGCTCTTTAGGACTACAATGTACATATCACTTTTCTACCTGCCTGATTGGCAGGTTGCTACTTCTCCTCTCCACCTATCTATCACTAACCTTTTATAGATAGGCAAACTTTTAAGTTTAAGGAAAATTTATGATTTTATAAAATGGAAAATGGAAGAGAAAGTCGTGTGATTGTGAGAGTATTTCAACACTAGATTTTTATTAAATGTTTCAGGGTCTTTAAATTTTTGTTAAGACGGCGTCAGTGGCGGCTACTGGTATTCGCGACTGCGCCACTGAACTCCCCAGCTATTTGAAAAAAAAATTAAATAAAAAAGTAATTTTCATATTTTTATCAGTTTCATAATTTTCAATTTCAAAAAAATATTTTCATTTTTGTAAGGGTTACGAACATTGTCACAGTAAAAATTGTATATATTGGCCTGATATATATTATAATAATAAAAAATCAAAATAAATTTTGTAATCAAAATTTAATAATTTTTGTTGTCAAATCGGAGAATCAGACATAAAAGAATAGGAACGTATATCAGTATAGGAGCTCCTTAAACATCATATAATGAATGAATTGTAGGGTATTAGGAAATCTATAAAAACGTAGGAAGTTGGAGGTTCACAGTCGGGTGTCGCGCTGGAGAATTTAATATATATATGTATATATAAAAAATTTATTTGTGTTAGTATAGAAAAGTGTACATTTCATTAACTTTTCTAAAATAAGAGTGGGGTTTTTATGCGCGTTGAACATTACTCACGATCTTACGAACGAACTTACTCGATCTTACCCGGAGTTTAAAAAGGTTGTTTTTAGCAAATGGTGTTGTATCTATGCGTTTGTGTGTGTGTGTGTATTTGAATAGCATAGCTTAAAAACGAAAAACCGTAGAAACTTGATATTCCGTTTAGGTATCACCATGGGATCTGACCCTACGCTGTCTGTCAAAATTCCTTTAACCGGAAGTACCAATTTACTAGTTGCTTTTTTTTACTATTTTGCAATTTTCTCAAAAACGGCTCCGACAAGTTTCTTCAAACTTGGTATATCAACTACATATACAAAGAGCTATAACTTGTATTTGAAACATTTCTCTGGGAAAATTCATTTGAGGGCAGTTATGGGCGAGGGGTGGGGTTAGGTTTTTAGCTAAAGTGCTATTTCAGTTTATTAGACAATTCTATCATATAAATAATGTTAATTAGAATTAAATATGTTGCTGAAATTCTGAGTTGGAAAAAAATCGGATAACCGGAAGTGCGTTTACTTTACCACTTTACTAAATGATTTTTTCACTTTTTCGCAATTTTCTCAACAATTGCTCCTACGATTTTCTTGAAACTTCTTATATAAACTAAACATACAAAGATGTATAACTTTTATTTAAAACATTATTCTGGTAAAATTTATTTAAAGGCACTTTTAGGGGAGGCGTGGGGTTATATTTTTCTCTAAAGTGCTCTCATAGTTGATTATACAATTCTATCATCCAAACAAAATTAATTACAAATAAATAGATGACCAAAATTCCGAGTTTCAAGAAAATAGTAAACCGGAAGTGCGCAAGGAACTGAATAGTAAACTGACAGTTTTTTCAGTTTTCGACGAATTTCATTAAATTTGTTACACATACTATAAAATTTGTCAACTGGAGTAAGAGAAAGTTGTGTGAGTGTTTCACACCAGATATTTTGTGATGTGATGTGCCTGTGCCAATGTGTGGATTTTTATATATTTTTATATTTATAAAAATTTGATGTTGGTATTGGTACTTAAAACATCACTAAGATATATGACCCAGCAGAAAATCGATGCTAACTGATTGACATATCCTTTGAACCGAAACACTTTATTTAGGTAATAAAAATTTCCGTTAAGTTAACCACACTTAATTTTCGAACTCAAACGGTACAACTCTTTTTTTCACAGTTCTTCTCTGGGTGCACAGTGACAGATTTATTGTTAATTTAACATATTTAATTGTAGGGAAGGAATGCAAGTTTTTACCTGGCTCCTGGCTTACTCCATGATTTCTGTCTAGCCAAGGTACAAATAATGATAAGTAATGTAAGTATTTAAAAAAAAATGATGAACCCCCACATATCCAAATCAGGAGCCGCCATTGGACGGCGTACTGCATATTGTAGACAGACTATTGAAATGAGGTGAAACACTGCAATTCACCCTCCCGGATTCTTTTTATTTTGAACAACCAGTTAAAAAAAAAAATTATTGCATTTTTAAGAAATAATATTGCCAATAATTGTGTATGATTGATTAAGCTTGAGATAAAATATTAAGAGAATATGTAACAAGAAATGTATGCTTAACCCTGAGTAGTTAACTTTTATAAAACCTAATTACTTTTACAATTTAAACTTAATACGAGCTGATAAACAAAATAACAAATTATGTTTTGTAACTTCTTACTGTTATTTAAGTACAGTCAGTGAATAAAACTATTACCTTTAAAAGTTTTTAACTTTTATTAAGTTTGTTTAGTGTGCCGATTAAATTGTTTTTACGTTCATAGAAAGTGAAGTTAAAAATCGGTGTTAATTATTGAACAAACCTCGCAGTGTTTCAATAAAATTTGTAATGTTGCATACTGCAGTATGAGAAAGTTGTGTGAGTGTTTCACACCAGATTTTTTTTTTTTCTAGTTCGTAATTTTCTCGTAAACAATTCTTTGTTTTCCTATAAACTTCAAGTGGTACCGGAGGGTGGCACATTACCCCTATCTCTTAATGCTGGTATAATAGTATCTCCACTGGCAAAGTAATGCCGCAGTTTAAACTAATCTTCGTACGTAATCTGGTTTTATTTCATGAATGAACAGAAATAAATTTTACAATATACAATGAGATGTTTATACGGCAATGGCCAGACGAGTTTTAAAAGAAAAAAGTATTCTTTGTTGCTCTAGGTTTCGGGTACCATTGGTGTCCTTGTTCAGGAGCTCTGCAAAATTTATTGTAAAAAAGGTACAATATTGCAGCGAAGAAAAAGTGCATAGATATATAACAAATAAAAGAAAAATTTAAATTAAAGAAATTTACAAAGAATTCTTTTTTCTTTTACAAACTCTTCTTGGCCGCTACCAAGTTTTTATACATCTCATTATAAATTTTAAGGCCTGGCGATTTGAAAAACATTTTACAATATAGATTTTGTAAAACTTAATTTTATTTGTAAATAACATTTCTTACAAAATACAGATACCGTCCATAATAAGAAAGAAATAAAAATAACTAGTAATAATAATAAAGGCACTAGTTACAAAGCAGATTCAGATTAAAGATTTCATTTCAAAAAACAATTTCTGTTGCTTTAAAAAGTTAATAAAAAT
Organism: Triatoma infestans; assembly: GCA_011037195.1. NCBI lineage: Eukaryota > Metazoa > Arthropoda > Insecta > Hemiptera > Reduviidae > Triatoma > Triatoma infestans. The sequence continues at coordinate 211,657 of JAAEAF010013546.1, read as the reverse complement.
TAAAATTGTTGAGATAAAAAATTTGGAAAGTGATAAAACAATTTAATTCTTAAGAAATATAAAAGAAAATTTGAAAAAAATCATAAAAGAGGACTGTACAAACAAAATTTGGACGGACAACTGATAAATTGTGCAATCTAATGCCTGAATATAGTATGAGAAAAATTAATTTTTTTGGTATTACTAGCTTCGTTATATACAAAGAAATTGTTAGTTCTTTACTAATTATTATTTGTTTTTATAATTGTTTATATATAAATAACTTATTTATTTTTATGTACATTATTTCTCTTTGTTCTTCTTTATAGCATTTATTTATATCTATAAATAATTAAAGAAGATGAATTATGTTTGATAACAATGGGGTCATTATGAGAAATATTATTTGTGCAGTTGGTGTATTTATAAATGCACCATTGCACTGATCTGTGTTGCATGTTGAACAGTATTCCAGCTGAGTGGTCGGCGGTAGAGCTGAAGACGAACAAGGACCTTCTTCTTCATTTTCATTGCCCCAGGTGCAAGATCTTACAATCACCGTTTCACCATTAACTGTGAACAAACGAAAAATATTTTTAACTGGTAAATGTTTAAGAACACTTTTATTTATTAATCTAAGATTTAGTTCCATTTAGTGATTGAACCATTGGCTGAATTAAAATTCTCTTTATGATCTACTTTTTTTTATACAGTGTAAAAACTGAATTTGCTCTGTGCAAGTCTGTGTTATCACAGTGTCTGACAAACGCATCCTGAAGATGGGCGAACGCCCGAAATCGGTCGATGACCACAAAATGAAGCAGGCTACCACGGAAAATGTCTCTGATGAATAGTTAAATTTGTAATTGGCGTATGTGTGGATTGAATTTGAGGGTGTGAACAAAATATTTCTATAAAAACGACACAGAATAATCAAATGGCCAAATTTTGTATTCATTAAGAATCATGAATATATTGTGAGGCATTAGAAGAGCACAAAATTTCATAATAATTTAACTGAAGTCCGGCTTTGTAAACATAAGTTTCAAATACATCTTTCATGCAATTTCGCTTTTTTAAATAACTCCAACTTTAAAACTTGGGCTTAGCTATTACTTTTTTCAGAAATAAAATGTTCCGCTAAAAAGGCACAAACAAAAGAAATTAGAACAATTCCTTAGATATTATTAGTAATTAAGGTAAACAAATCATGCTTTAATGCACAGCTAATGAGTTTCACTTTTCTGTGACTAGATTGCATTTAAATTACTCACAAATGTTTATTTTTCACGTTATATCTGAATTCCTTTTTATTTTATGTACTCGATTTTCTTGTTAGTAGGTTACTATTGTTTGTATGAACGCTTCATTCTAAATGATATATGTTGCTTAACTTCCATCAGCTAACGAAACCATGACAAAAGTAATAAACTCATAAAAGGACAGCCTACAAATTAAATGGCTATTCACCAGATTGAAGTTGTTAGTAACCCGTTACAGGAACAATCTGATACGTCAGACAGGCAAAACTGATTTTTCACATGCATTCTTACGATACTCATGTTTTGCAAATTTGGTGTTTGTGAACAGCGGTTATTAACTCAAAAATGAAATGTTGCAGAAAGTTGATGATGGATATTATTGCGTTTCGTGATGGAACATGGCAGCTCTCATTATAATAACTCTACCAAAATGTTTTTAGCACTAAATAACAACAATCTAAAATGTAAAACAGTCCACGTCTTCTCTCTGCAATTATTCAATACTAATTTACAAATATTCTTCAAAATTGGGAGTTCTACTCATCGTTTATCGTTTCCCTTAACTTATTACAACTGGGGAGGGGCAAATTTTGGATCTCAGTACATAGCAAGTGATTGAATGTGAATGAATCAGTCAACACCTCGATAAATAGCCCCAAAATAACATATCTAATGACACACAGATTCCCCAACACCCTCTTTAAAGCCAATTTTTCTTGAATAAATGTATCCAATAAAAGTAACAGATAATACATGTGCAGTTAACATTTCAAGGTTAAATTAAAAACCGTTGCAGTCGTTTTCAAGGAAATTTCGTAAAAGTTAAGAACCGTTTTTCTTCATTTTTGAAAGGAATTCTGAACTTAAATATTATACAGATGGTAATACAGTATATTGTAGTTCAGTGGCACATTAGAAGAACGATTAGTGATTAGGCCTTTGTGTTATAATTAATATGTGAAGTTTAAAGAAAATCAGAAAAACTGAAGAAACAGAAAACATATTTTAGAATTTGGAAATTTTGACTGTAGTCGGCTTTATCAATTTTCCCTGCTATTCTAACTACAGCTGCAACTTGTATTTGAAACATTTTTCCGGAAAAATGCATGTTAAAAGATTCTATGAGAGAATTTTTTTTTTTTTTTTAACGTTGTGGGAGTAAAATAAAGAAGAAACAGAATTAGGTTTCACGTACAAGGTTATACTCCCACATTCGTTGATTGTTACCGCAGTCACACACACACACACACACACACACTCCACTATAAAAACTACAAAATTCACTTGATTTTTCAAGGACGGAATATTTACCTATTCATTTAAACACTAAAAGAAAAAAAAAACATTTCAAATAATCTTAGCCAAACTGAAGCGCAAAACACAAAACAAGTTCCCATCGATTTTGTTTTAACCATCACAAAGACGGAAGTGAGTCATTTGCGATGTTACTAATAATTACGTAACTCACATATTTAAGTATTTTCTTTAAGCGAACTTCTTTATTTACTATTTACGTTTTCATTTATAGGCATTATTTCATAGAAATCTTGAGGGATTAGGAGATACTTAAGATATTGCACTGAGACTGCTAGGTTGCTGGGGAAGTTTCTTGAGAAGCCGTGGGTGGGGGGGAGTTACTTATGTCCTATGGACAGCCATTAATCATAATAATACTAGTGTGTTAGTACAGTGGCAGCCCGTGAAGTGGGCAAGTGGGGGTGCTGCATGCGCAAAACGGAACACGTCTAAATTCAACTCATTTAATTACAAATAAATTCACATTTAGGATGTTTTCTGTTATAAAAGAGACATGATTTCTCGAATAACTAATATACAAAAAAATTTAAATATTTGAATATAGAATCTATTCTTCGAGTTTTAGCTTCATACATTTTTTGAATAGCTTTTTTATTAAAATTAGTTATTTGAGAAATCGTACTAACTGCTTTTGCTGAATTATAATATTAGGAACCTTTGTTTTTTATTTTTATTTGGGAGGGGATGTCAATCGAGAAAATTTAATTTTTTTTAAGTATTAAACTCTAACACCCATCATCTTCATAAACCCATAAAATAATATTTATTTTTATTGTATAAAAAAATATTTTGCCGTGAAATCTTTAACGAACATAATAAAACTATTTTTTCATTTAATATAATCTATGATATCGCATACGATTTCAATCAACGCTGCCCGGCGAGCAGCTACTATTGCACAGGTTAGGTCACATTATTAAGGCAAACGAAGCTTGTCAGAAATAACCGAATATGACCATTTTTTGTCACTGCGAATTGGCAGCGTCAACATTAAGCAACGGTGATGAAATAATTCTTTTTTAAAAACGGATTTTTTAATAGTATTTAAATAATAATTATGCAAAGATTGTTATTATTATTTATTATCATAAATGTTGTAGTGGTTGGTTCCGCAAAGCTGGAAAGCATCAGAGATATTTTCCATGGTAGCCTGCTTCTTTTGTGGTCATCGACCGGTTTCGGACGTTCGCCCATCTTCAGGATGCGTTTTGTCAGACAGTGTGATTACACAGACTTGCACAGAGCAAATTCAGTTTATACACTCTGATTTGCTCTGATACTAGGTTTGCTCTGTATTATCATAAATTTTAAAATTAATTTTTGTAGTTATTTCTGGGGGTGCTCCAGTGACTCATTGCGTGTGCACCAGCGCCACTGATGTAATGCAAAGTTAAAGAAAATCATAAACAAAACAAAAAAAATCACATCGGTTAACAAATTTCATCTCCATTAGACATGTCATGGCAGTAAGTTAGGCATGGGAAGAGATTCCAAAGAAAATCCTCCTAAAATACATTTTTTCACAAAAATGCTTCATTATCTTAATATACGCTTTTCTGCTTGGAGGATTTTCTTCAAAATTGCTTGAAATTTGAGCCAAAGGTGACAGGTTTAAGTTGCCATGAACTATATCCCTAGAGGAAGTAACCCAGAGCGGTAGGTTGGTGGAGCGGGTGGGCCAGTGAACAGGACCGTCCATTTACCCCACGATAAGTGAGATCTAGATAACGCCTAACTATTCTCGCATTATGAGCTGGACATCCATCTTGCTGAAATTACATCATTTGCCGGCATGCTGGAGGAACATTTTCAAGCAGATCTGGCAGATCTTCACTTAAGAAATGAAGATACCTGTCTGAGTAAAATGATACAGTGCAAAAATACAGATCTACAAGTTGATTCCATATGTCCACACGTTTAACGAAATTATCGTCTGAATCCGTGTCCGATATGTAAATAGCTGAATTTTCAGCTGTTCATATTCGGAAATTCCACCTATACAATAATCCATTATTCATAAATTTAGATTCAACACTCCATAAAAATATGTTTTTGCTTTATTTGACAATAAAGTAGAAGGCAGAATGTCTCTACATTCAAAATTAAATATCTCAGTGAATATTCAACGGATTTTTCTCATTCAATGACACTTTTTCGTGGGAAAAAAAATCTACGTTAAGAATTCGTTAAAGAATAATATGGGATCCAATTTGAAATATGAAAGATGGTTTCGAGGACTCTTGAAAAATTAATTAGGGTAACAATTTGGATTTTTTTTTTCCTATCTGGAAGAATACTAACGGGTGGTGCATGTTAAAATTGTCACCCTGTAGTCGGTAAGCAACGTTAAAAAAATAAATAAATTATGAGCCGTTTATGAGAAGATCGCAAAAATTTAAATAAAAAAAAAAAATTATAAAGTGGTACTTCCGAGTTTTTTTGAAACTTGGATATCGTATCTCAATGTGAGATCGGGTTTGAACTTTTTGCGACTTTCCATTTTTGAGATATTTTGTTCACTAACAAGCAAACACCATCATTCACGATTTTAGTTTTTATTTTTTTAAGGGGACATAAGGTCTATATCCGGAGATATCGATTTTATTTCGGTTAATTTTGAAAATATGATCGACCTTAATCATCAGTAAAAGAAAATAAATAACATAAACTATACGAGCTCTATTAAAATATTTATTAATAGTAAACGACTTTGATATATTGTGGTATGCCTACGTTGAGATAATGAAACCCTGCGGTCAAAATGAATTTCATACAATATTTATAATATTGGAATGACATTAATGAAAAAAAAACACGGACAAATAGAGAGATAAATAAAATAAAACATTATTTTTCATAATACAAAAGCAAAAAGGAAGTCCGTTGTTATAATAAATGAATAATTAACTTTTAAAAAGGTTTGAAATATATTGGGCTGAGTGAGGTGGGTCAAGCGTGTAGGGTCTAAGATGACGTCATTAATTAATAAAGAAGACTGTGCTTGTTAATCAGTGACATTATTAAACAACCTTATTTGTCAATCATAATTGACAATTGTAACTATTACATAAATTAAACTAACCTTATATAATTTAATACATATTATGTTAAATCTATTTAATAGGAGAAAAAAGAAAATCTGATACGGTTTTCACTTGCAATAAATATTATAATGCTGACAAATTTTTACAACCTCTTACCTGGAGTAATAAGGAAGTAATTAGAAACGTGTCAAATTTTCGAATTGGAAATACATGTCTTGAGGTCCCCTGAGTACGGAAAAAATGTTTTAGCAAAAATGGTCGGTATGCTTGTGTGCAAACGAAATATCTCAAAAAAGAAAAATCGCAGCTTAAACTTGGTATTCCATTTAGTTACCATCATCGCATCATCTGACATGAAGTTTCGGGCAAAATCAATCAAACGGAATGTGACTGCACTGATTGTTTTTTCTTTCGATTTCCGTGATTTTCTCGAAAACGGCTCCAACGATTTTCTTTAAACTTATTATATCAACTGCACATATAAAGAGCTACAACTTTCACGTGTAACATTCCTCCGGAAAAATTCATTTAAGGGGCTTTTGTGGAAAGGGTGCGGTTTTGTTTTCCTCTAAAGTCATATTTTACTTTATGATATAATTCTATAATCTAAATAATGTTAATAGAATGAAATATATTGTCAAAATTCCAAGTTTAAAAAAAACCGTTTTTACTCAACAAGTTCTGCTCTGTTTTCTGCGATTAAAAGCACTGATGGATTTCATTAAATTTATAAATTTGTCAAACGTAACTGTGTAAATTGCTGTAAAATAAAGAGTTGTGTGAGTGTTTCACACCAGATTTTTATATGTAAAATATTGGACTGTATAAAGGTGAGCTTAATGTCCAAAGTTCCCCAAATTCACTTCTGACTTATCGCAGTTGTCACCAACTCATTATTTGAAAAGAAACATAATCTATAAAGTAACTATTTTAAAATAGCTTGCAAGTAACAAGTATGATCTAATAACACCAATGTTAAAAAAATATGCGATATCTTTATGGTTAAGTCATCAAAGGAGTGCTAACTTTTGTAGAGCTTTATGACTAATAAAGTGCAATCTGCGCAATCAAAAACCACTCTTTACTAGTGTTATTCTGGCTACATCGAAGAGCATTACAATTTGATGAGTTCATCATCTTTACTTAATTATATTGTCTCATTTCTTGACATTAAACTTAATGTCAACATACTCGCTACCTTAATACTCATCTTCTTGCTCCATCTTGATACTCAAACACCCAGAGTCAAACGCGGCAATCAAATTGTAATAGAATTATTTTCCGCTTCCACGAACATAGACACATGGATTCCTAATGCGAAAACATATTGGTTACAAAACCAAAGATTGGTCTGGTTGGGGAACAAAATATGGAGATAAAAACAATTATATATAAAACAATAAATTTTCTTTAAAATTTGGTCTACTGTCCTAACATAAATACAGAGACGGTGAAGTGAATTACCAACCTACTAACTCAAGCAGGTAGGGTAGGGAAGTTAAGATCGCACCAATAACATAGTACCAACCCAATCTATTTTTATTATTTGTAGTTTCGCTACAAATTCCGCAAAACTAACTAAAATATACTTTTTTTGGAAAAATATTTCAAATAAAAATGATAAGTTAACTATCATTTTGCTTGTAATATTGGGGCCAATTGAACGATTAATAAAACGTCCAAATTTGAAGAAAATGTATCAATTACAATGGTAATAATTTCAGATTTTGTAAAAATATCACTTTACTAATTTGAATGTGAACAATTGAAAACTTGGAATAATCTTAAATACAAATTTCTTTTATTATAAATTCGTGTACTCGCCTTTATGTTTGAACTTCCTGCAAACAGCTTGATTCCTCAAATATGGCGTATGAGATCTGTCTCTGTCACAATCTGATACTAAATACCTGTAATGTTAAAATAAAATATCTGTAAGAATCAGATAAAAACCAAATACTTTAGAAATATGGCTTAATCCTTCCATAAGTTTAAATATTTAAAATAAATCTACCCTCAAAAACTCATCTAGTCATATTTGATAGTGTGTCACCTGTACGGTAGTATGTAAGGACTTGATGGTCTTACAGGAAATTCAATTCAGAATAAAAAAAGAAAGACCTATACAAATTTTAGCCAATAAATTCTTCATTAATATGTTATTTGGAGAATTGCATGTATATATTTGTTTTGATCAAAATCGGTCAACCGGCAGTACCACTTTACTAAATACATTTTTCTTCTCGTTTTTCTTTCGTTGAACGGATTTCCCTCGAACTCGGGAATTTTAGCATCACATTTATTTTTATAATTAATGTTGATGTACTTGATAGAATTATTATTTATAGAATATATAGAATTAATAAACTGAAATAACACTTTAGAGGAAAACTTAAACCGTCTCCTCCCTTCAAAACCGTTCTTAAATGAATTTTTCCGGGAAAATGTTTGAAATAAAAGTCACATCTACAAGTGTTTAGTGTATGTAGAAAGTTTAAAGAAAATCATTGGAGCATTTTTTTAAAAATCGCAAAAAATCTGAAATTATCCCTTCAGTAAAGTGGTACTGCCGGTTGACCGATTTTGATCAAAACAAATATATAAATGAAATTCTCTCTGCTAAAATTTCATTTAGTTACCACTAAAAATTAAATTTTTAATCTTGGCATATTAGTTTTCAAATAACTAAAAATTAATTAATCAAAAAATTAGTAAGGGGTTCCGCCCCTAGATCTCCTGAGGCGACCCAATTCCTCAGGAAAGTGCCGCTTTGCGCATCTTGCTAAACTCACAGGCATTTAATTTCACGACACAAGTAGCCAATGTAGCATTTACAATCTATTCTGTAAGTGCTTGTTTAACATACACATAGCATAATGTCTACAAACTCCCATGATGTTACAAGATACTTGCACTGCTAAATGGAACTATACACTATGTATCCAGAATCATTCATATGTCCATCATTTTGAAGGTAATTCAAAAAGTGTATCCTGCGATAAGCGCAAACTCATCCCGGTCTAATAATAAGTTTACAGATTTGTAATTGTCTGAAACGAGTTATGTAATAAATTGCTTAATTAACAATTAAAATTTAATTAAAACCATGGTATTTATTATAATTACATATGTTGTGTTGTGTTGAATGGGTCGCCACATCTTGGATCCACATCGCTTGAGCATACCCAGCAGTGAATGCTTTCACCTGTAACAAAACAATAATCCATGTTCTGAGCTGTTCTTAAAATCAGTATTATAAATACAATGTATGCTCCAACGTTTATTGAGAGAAAGTACGTAATGGAAAGAATACTGAAAACCGATTTTGGCCGAAAGAATAATACGAAAACTCACTGAATAGATTAACAATTTACAAAACTGGAAGGTTACAAACCTTTCGCCCAATATAAATGGGTAAACAAGTAACCTTTCTACTGTGAACCGATTTAAGATTTAAAGACATTTTGGTTAACTTATAATCGTCTAGGCTAAATACAAACGATAAAAATGTGTACCATTTCTCTAAGACCCTCGTACAAATACTACATCTCGTAATAAAACATTCACACGACTTTCTCTTTCTGAATGCTCACAATTTTATTTGGTGTTTCAACTTCATCAAATATGAGTTTTACTAAACGGTTAGTAACCCATAATGCATATAATTAGTGGTCTAGTAATGGAAATGGCCTTTTATAGGGAAGCCTAATTGTTCTGCCACGTCTCTGAAAACAATTTTCCCAACTCGAGGAGTAGTAAGAGAATGTAAAGTACCTCTTCACATCGGTGTTGAATTGGGTCTGGATTGGGATTCTCATCAGGCCTCCGTGATTTCCCTTTTTATTTGTACTGACCACTTTCTCTCTCTCACGAGTGTGAGATGCACGCGCACAAACATGAAAATTCAGTTGCAACAAATTCAAATGATGGTAAAATTTGCAATACTTGTTACACTTGGGCAATCATAAAATTGGCAGCCACTTAAAATATTATTTTCGAACAACCATACAATACATTTATTATGAAATAAGAAACTAATACCGGATGACATTCGATATAATTTCCCTTCTCTAAACTTCTAAACCGGAAAGTATTAAATGAAAGGTTTCTCGGTAAGTTAGTTGGCTTCTGTAGGTTTTTATTCTTTAACTGGGAAGATATGTGACAAATCGAATTTAGACAAACGCTTTAAATGTAATTGGTTCCAAAATATGAAAGAATCTTACATAATTCTTTGCATTATAATATTTTTTATGATTACATAAATCAAATCTTTTTAACACCAGCACTTACTAGTTTTATTACTTTCACAGAAATGGCTACAAAGATTTTCTTTAAACATCGTACACTATGTAAATGCTTATATTTGAAACAATAAATGCTTAAATGTTTATTTGAAACATATTTCCAAGACAATTGGTTTTTTGGTGGTTCTGGGGATACAGTAATGTTAAACTTTCTTGGAGTATTACTTCAGGACAATACATGCTTCAATCAACTGTACACTATAATATGAACGTACAATAAATATATTGCTAGAATTCCAAATTTGAAGAAAATTGTTGAATATTTGGATGTTGGATAATATCTAGGATTTTATCCGTTGAAGCATGCATATTTTGGATGATTCATATAGAAAGTTCACTTCAACTTAATGTTTCTGTTACGCACTACACTTGAATGATTGCCACAATCATCAAGTGTAGTGCATAACAGAAATTCTGGGTTTGAAGAAATTCGATTGACCAGAAGTGTGTTTTTACTAAAGTTATTTCAGTTTTCTACGATTTTATAAAAAAAAACGACGGATTTCATTAAAAGTATCACACTAAATATGGAAACAGAGACCTATCACTTTTGTCGGGAACTTTTTACCGAGAAGTAAAGTTTCCTTAAAAAAAAATCATGTTATTAAGTTTCGATTTTGCAGTTGATATAAAACTGAAGATAAATAATCGTTCAGTAAAAATTATAAGTTTGAAGAAAATTTGTCACTAAAATCTTGTAAACTGCAGTGTGAGGGATTTTTTTTTTATATCGTAACATTCTCTTACGCCTGTTTTTGTAGTTTTTCTGTTAATTTGTTGATATATTTCAGGGGCACGTGGATGGTATTTGTCGTGTTAAATGTTTTTTATCAGTAATTTTGGAGAGAGATTATGGCAATTGCTTTTCGGGTGGGCAATTGTTGTTTTTTTTTTAAAAGATTGTTCTAACCAGGTACATTATGCGTTAAAATTTAATATCCTACTTGTATTTACGGTGGAAACTGAATTAAAAAAACAAAAACAAAATTGGAACGCTCGCAATACTGTCTTACAAGTTTGAGAAGGTAAAATACTAGATGTAAATATAGTTTGTCTCAAGTATATACAAATATAGACTAGTAATGTCTACAAAGAAGTAACAAGAGCCTGTCTCAAAAATTTATTATACATCACGAGACGTTCACTGGTACATTCCTAAACAAATCGTCTGGCCTACATTGTTTATTTCCTGTAATGGGACATGTCTAGTAAAAATAATCAACAGAAAGGAGTCGTGCTGTTTTAAATTAATCTTAACAAACCACGTTAATGTTTGGTAAGTGAAACTAACTGAATGAAACAAGCCATATATAAAATGTTTACTGCATACATGCGTATCTTAAATTAGCTATCCTGTCCTATAGTGGTGTTTCAGTCAAAATCTAGAGAAACATTAACCAAATTTTTCTCTTATAGCAATTACTAAAATTATCATTAATTGACATATTATCTTCAAATTTACAATTTTTTTCAACGTTACAATCACCTATGTTAGATGGTGGTAGGGGTAGATATTGGTTCTCAGCAAATACTTAGGTATGTTAATGTGATGACCGTAGTTCAACAAAGTACTATCTAGATTAATTCTCAACAAGTGAAATCTAGAATCAAAGATTTTCCTCAACACTCTGCAATTAATTTTTCTGGAAAAATGTATTAGATTTAAAAGAGGTTGTTTTATGTATCTGCAGCTAGTAAATTTTAGTAATGGCTAATTTTTCAGGGGGGCTTAAACATCCAACTAGCAAATTAGGTGTCCTGGACGTAGGCGGAAGCACATACTTTACTATTAACATTTTTTAAATGAATATAAAATTTAGCAGTTATAAGCGGGACTCGAACTAGGGACTTCCCACTTACAAGTCCATGCTCACAACCACTACACCAACAATCGCCCAGTGAAAACACAATTTCGAAAATTTAACTGATTGCAATATTTTACCTCTTACACTTGTACGGGAAAGTAGATTGTTTACTTTCATTTTAACACAATCAAAATGAAAGTGTTTTTTTTTTATTATTTTTTTATACACCAATAAAACCATAAAAGTTCAATAATTACATAGTGTGACACAAACTATGCAGAACAGTGTATCTAGTACAACCTTATCGCTGGACCGTTGAGCACGTGACAAAATACAAGCATAGTTCAAGTTAGTTACGCTATCATTCTTACCACACAAGTCGAATATTTTTTATTAATATTTCTTTTTTCATTAGTATTTTTTTTCAATTTTATAAATTTTATTCAGTTACTTTTTTTTTGTTGAGCTTTAAATAATAATTTTATACAAATTGATTTTTAGATAATCAATATTAGCATGGAAAAATATGGGGCAAAAAATATGTATAATGATGAAACGAATCTTTAATTTCTCTTATTGCAGCGAGAGGAAATATTGCAATCGTGTATATTTGAATTCCACAGGAAGTACAAGTTTTGAGTCTCCGACCATAAAATAAATATCTTAAACTTGATAATTCCGTTTAGAATTAGATAGTGAGCATCACCGTATCTCACACGAATATTTCGATCAAATTACATCATCATCCGGAAGTAATTCTACTGAATGTGCTTTCCTTCTTCAGTTATTCGCTATTTTCTTTGCCTATCACTTTTATTTGAAACATATTTTTCCAGAATTTTTTTTTTTTCTGGACTTACAATGTAACCTCATTCTCGAATGATTTTTAGATAATCAATACAACCTAGTACTCGTACTACCTTCTATGCGCTGATAACCAACATCTCCCCCCCCCCACTACTTCTTTGTTAAACTAAATTTCCGAGATTGTGGAAAATTTTAGTAATGACGATTTTTATAAATTACAGTAAGAGGAATTATTGCGATCGTGTCAAGTTTCCGACATTGAGTTTTCACCGGAAATACATGTTTTGTGGACCTCTGAGTATAAAAAAAATGTTTTTATCGAATGGATAAATCATAGATACCAGCACCGCATGTGACAATAAAGTTCAGTTGAAAATCCATTAGCCGGAAGAGCGACTTTAATGAATATCTTCTTTTTTTTGCAATTTTTCATGATTTTCACGTAAACGGTTCCAACGGTTTTATTTAAATTTCATATACTGACTACATACATAAATCTCTTTCACTTTTATTTAAAAACTTTTTCTCGGAAAAATTGATTTTTGGGGGGTTCTAAGGGAACCGTTCTTTATTATTCTTTCTTCTAATGTACCACTTCAGTATAATATATGGTTTTGCCACCTACATAATACTAATAAACATTAGAAACATTGATAGAATTCCCAATTTGAAGAAAATCGATTAACCGGATGTACGATTATACGGAATAGGTTTTTCAGTTTTTTGGAATTTTCTGGAAAACGATTACAACGTTTTTCTTTAAACTTAGAATCACATCACAGATGTAAACCTATCACTTTTATTTGAACTATTTTTCCTCAAAAATTGATATTTGGTAGTTCATAGAGATTCGGTATTAACGGGTGGCGTTAATTTGCATAAATATTGGTCCATTTTATATGTGATTGTATTAGCAGCGGTAGGAAAAAGGCCTGTGACAGTTTGACACCAGATTTTTACTTTCTTTGACTCCTAGTAAGAGGAGGTGTTGTAATCGTGTCAAATTTCTATATCGAGTTTTCACCGGAAACACACGATTTCAGATCCCCTGAATCCAAAAAAGTGGTTTGTGCGTTGTAGTGTGTATCTGCATCTGTGTATGTAGTATGTGAACAGCACAGCTCAAAAACGAAAATTCGTAGGAAGTTCAAACTTGATATTCCGTTTAGGTATCACCACGGGATCCGACAGTAGCTCCTCTTCAACCGATAGTACTTTACTGATGATTTTTTCCACTTTCTTGCAATACACTCAAAAATGACTTTGAATTTTCGTATATCAACTATGCTTACAAAGATCTACAACTTTTATTTAACATATTTCTCTGGGAAAATTTATTGAAGGGCACTTTTTTTTGAGGGAGGAGGGGTTACGTTTTTCTCTAAATGCTATTTCAGTTTACTATGAAATTCTGTTATATAAATAATATTAAGTAGAATCAAATGGTTGTTGAAATTCCGGGTTTGAAGAAAATCGGATGACCGAAAAAAGTGCGTTTTTACTGAAATATATTTTTCAGTTTTCTAGTATTTTCTCTAAAACGTCTCCAACGTTTCTTTAAACAATTTTTTTTAAAGTAGGAATGTGAACTAGATATATAAAAAACTACAACTGTTATTTGAAATATTTCTCCTGGTAAAGTCATTTAAGAGGGTTTTTGGCGGAAGGGGGGGATTATGTTTCCCTCTAAAATGCTATCATGAAGCTCATGAAGCTATCAGAACTGATTACACAATTCTAACAACTAAAAGAAATTAATTAGAAATAAATAGATTGCCAAAATTCCGAGTTTGAACAAAATTAGTATACCGGAAGTGTTTTTTTTAATGAACAGTTTTTTTCAGTTTTCAACGAATTTCATTAAACTTAGTATTCTAACTATGAAATTTGTTCGTTACAATTTTGAAAACTGGAGTAAGAGAAAGATGTGTGAGCGTTTCACACCAGATTTTTTTTATTTACATTATGAAGAATAACTTGATTATTGGTACATTTTGAGGGTAGGGTGATCTAACAACTTGAATGTTTACTTCCTGTTGCCAAAAAAAAAGGAAATCAGCGTGAAAGGAGGGTTAATGAGTGTAAAAATGAACTAAATCATTCATTTATAAATATATTTCAATGAAATAAAACCATTTAAATAGAGATTTTACACGCTATCAAGTAACATTAAACACATCAATTGTTACCTAATTAGCTGTCAGCGTGTCAATTACGACCGATTGATTTTTTTTTTTTAACTTTCTCTTACTGGTGGTAATGGGTTCGTGAAAAATGTTTGGGTTGCCTGAGGACGAAGAACAATTTTTTTTTTAGCGGTCTGTCTGTGGACAAAATATCTTCAAAAAATAGCCTGCAAGCAAGCTCACAATTTGACATTCCTTTTATGTGTATGAAGTTTAAAGAAGGTCGTTGGGGAGCCAATTGTTGGAACTGTCACATCCTGTATTGCTATCATGGTCTCTTCTATATCGAAATGGACGAAACAGTATCATGTTAATGTTTCCATATTTAGACTTTGTTCATTTATACATAATACACTAGAGATCTCAAAGTCGTTATTTCCGGTGATGAATTCAATTTCAGAAAAATCTGACCCGAAGACTTTCTCTTACAGTAGCAAGAGAAAGTAAAAGGTAACGTTGTGTTTATTTTCGTCGTTTTGTCTCACAGCTATATTAACTTAAAGAGACTAGAATATCTGGACGGTCCATTGACACTTTCAATTTTCAAAGTGAAAGATACTAACTACACTCTATAACAAAAATTTTGTTCAATGGTATAGTTGAAGGAAGAAATCAATCCATATTCCATGTGGAGTGATGTTCATCTTTATTACAAGAATGGAGATTTATTACAAGGAAATACAGCTCGGTCATTTGGAACTCACTACATATTTTATCTGACGATTTAATTAAAAAGAATTTACATCCTTTGTACTGGTGAATTTAATTTTTCATTTTCACTTATTCCTTTAAGTGGAAGTATTATAAAAAATCTGGTTTGAAACACTCACTTTCTTTTACTGAAGTTTACAAAATTGAAATTGTCAAATTTTATGGTTTAGTATACCGAAATTCGTCGGAACTTTTGTGGAGAAAATCGTGAAAACTGAAAAAACTGTGCAATAAAAAAGCATCTCCGGTTTACTAATTTTCATGAAACTCGAAAGATTTTTCGTTTTTTTTTGGCATTAGCAAGAAGTTATAGCCAGCTTAACTCAAGTTAATCTTTAAAATTCTACTTATCCAATCCTTTTTTACTTATCCAAAACTTTTCTATTAGCAGAACCTAAAAATTTTGATAAGGCATTACACAGCTCTAAAGTTGGTGCCTATAGTATTGATGTATAATTAAAGGGGTTTGCAATCGTTTCAGTTATTATGGTAAACAATGCTTTACTTTCTCTCGCATGCCCGGAACAAATCATTATTAAATGTTCTAGCGTTTCCGTCTCTCCACATTCATTACATTGCGAGTTCTCTGATATGCCAATCTTATGGCATTAAGCCTTATATAGACCGTGATTAGTTCGCATTCTGCAAATTATTCTTACATGTTTCTTATTATTAGGCAATCCATAAGGCCACGGCCTTTATGGATTTATAAAATAACTCCTTCCTGTTCTCCTCATATTCACCTTGCCAGTCATTCCATATTCTTTTTGGATAACAGGAATATGTTACTTATAGGAACTTTACTGTTAACCATCATCCCGTCGCAAATAGTTGTTTCGCAAACGAGTCGGCCCGCTCGTTTCCCGTTATATTTGTATATGCCTTGATCCATACAAAGCAGACTGCACATCCTTTAGCTGAGAGCTGAGTAGCACTTACTAAAATTTCACGGACAATATGGTTGAAATTCAAATTCTTAGTACACTTACAAAATTTAAGAAGAAACTTTTGCTATCCGTTAAATGACTCAATTTTCTTTAATACCTGAATCTAAAGCGTACTTCAGGGCTGCGGCTATAGCATACATCTCAGCAGAGAATATCGTGTAGATATCAGGTAATATAAACTTTATAATGTGATCCCTTTTATGATCATAAACGACACGTCCTAGCCCATTTTGCGTCTTTGAGCCATCAGTGTATAATAATTGCGACTTAGGCCACTTTTGAGACACGTAATTAAGTACATAATTATCGGAATACTGCAAAACTCGAAAGTTTGGCAATATATTTATTTCTAATTAATTTTGTTTAGATGGTAGAATTGTCAGATAACCTATAATAGCACTTCAAAAGAAAACATAACTCCACCCCACCACCAAAAGCACTCTTAAATGACTTTAATCGGAAAAATGTGTCAAATAAAAGTTGTAGCACTTTATCGATACACACACACACGTGCGCATACATACGTACTTGATTGTTGTGGTGGTTAGTTCCGCAGAGCTGGAAAGCATCAGAGACATTTTCCGTGGTAGCCTGCTTCATTTTGTGGTCATCGACCGGTTTCGGGCGTTCGCCCATCTTCAGGATGCGTTTTTCAGACAGTGTGACAACACAGACTTGCACGGACGCAAAACTTAGTTTTACACTAATTGAAACTAAAATAACCGAGTGTGAAAATCAATGTTTTGCCTCTGTGCAAGTATGTGTTGTCACACTGTCTGAAAAACGCATCCTGAAGATGGGCGAACGCCCGAAACCGGTCGATGACCACAAAATGAAGCAGGCTACCACGCAAAATGTCTCTGATGCATACGTACTTGACTTTATTTGACTTTTCAAAGAAAATTGATATCTGAAGTATTCCGGGGGAAGGGGGCGCAGTAATGTAAACTTCCTTCTAAAATGCCACTTGAATACAATGTACGGTTCTCCCATTGATAAAATAAAGTTTATGTGAAAAACTTTGCTAGAATTGCAAAGTTGAAGAAAATTGTTTACTGGAATTGAGAATTTACAAAATAAATTCCCGATTCTTTGGATTTTTCTCGAAAAGGGATTCTCTCTCCATTCTCCAAACTAGGACTATCACTTTTATTTGAATTTTTTTTTCGAGAAAAACTAATTAGAGGAAAGTTCTCTGGCCGGGGGAGTTAGGCTTAAATTGTAACGGCTTCAAAAGATGAATTCCGGTTTAACATCATTTCGAAACTTTGACAAGTTCACAATACATAATATGAGAGTCTCGTGGTGTTATGAATTCAATAGTCTCTCCCATAACCTTAATTAATAATTTTGAAACAAAATATTGTTTTGAAAATCACACACATGTCAGAAATTAATTAAAAGAAATATAATGACAATACCTATATTATATCATTAAAATTAATAATTATTTTTCTTCACAGAATTAATAATTAAAAATATACATAAATGTGTTGTCATAAAAAAAACCTTTAATAAATTTTTATTATTCGTTAATAAACAAAAAAATTTAATCACATAATTACCAATTAGGATTTAAATATCAGCAACTCTTTATAATAAATATCATTAATTCATACACTGATAACGGATGTTGCGACCTATTGAGATATCTTTAGCTGATATATACATTTTTTTTTTTTTAATTTAAGGCGCGTTAACAGCTATGATCATTGGCAGTGCACTGCCGGCCTCTGGACAGTGTTCTCTCGCAACAGACAACACTGTCCACCAGGAGCTGTAGAGGCTCTTAGGAAGAAAAAATCTAAGGGGTAAGCACTGGACTCGAACCTGGGGCCCCCGCGTGATAGTCCAACAGCTAACCACTGAGCTAATCCCTTCCCTATACATAAATACATTTAAAGTTCATGTCAAATATTATTAGAAAAAGAAACTATATTCAAGTATATAACATGTAAAGTGTGGAAGAATTTGCTGAAACCAGTGAGGAGCTTACTTGAAGCTCCTTCCAGAAAACAAACAATCACAAACATGCAATACATTCCTAGCAGATTGTGAAACACTCACACAACTTACTGCAGTTTACAAAATTGTTTGTATAAATGTACAATTGCTATTCTGTTTAACATTTTTTTTGAGTGGGTGAGTGGTGGGGTTATGTTTCCCTCTAAAATTACTATTTTATTTAAATCGGTTGACCGGAAGTGCGTTTTTACTGAAGAGTTTTTTTTTTAATTTTCTGTGATTTTCTCCTTCAAAACAATGACAACACATTTCATCAAATTTTGTACACCAATTATTATGAATACAGAGACGGGTCCCTAAACAACTCTGCGATTGGTGGAAAGCTTAGGCGATTCCAGTTGTGGGGTTGGAGCCAACCCGAGCGTCCACGCCGCAGGGATGGACAACGTGCTTTTGCACGGCCAAAAGGGCTCTGGCGGCAGACACTACGGCGGGTTTACATAACATTTACTCAGCACCCGTCGTAGGAACAGCTTCACTTACTCCACACCACAGATACACCCGTGACCTCGTGCCGCCCTGATGAGGTTCACCTCCGAGCCTCTGAAAACAGGTTTTCACTTCGGAGAGTCTATTTGGACACTGGAAGACCTGGGGCGGCTGTGGGGGAGCGACTTACACGCTGGAGATTCGGCCAGGTACCTGTAGTTGTAGGGACCTGTGAGGAAACCGCACGCATCTCAACACCACATTTACACATATATCACTAACACTATACCCCTCCCTTTCTTTAAATAAACAAAAAATAATGGAAGGACAAATTGACCAAGGCCCTCAGTCCGTGGCAAAAGAGGGTGCTAAAATCACCACGAAGGTCTCCGGTATTGTTGCAGTCATGGCTACTTGTTCCACAAAGATAGAGGATAGAGTTGAGGAGAGTAGTGTGGGCGCAGCCTCGAGGCAGGAAACTGCCGGGAAACTCTTGGCTTCTCCATCGAGAGGCTTGGAGAAGGTAGCCTCCACGGAGAGTTTAAATAGGAGTATTGAGGAGCTTCTGCTGGCCTCCCCTGGTCGAATCGAGGGGCCGCCGAAAGGCACGCTCGGTTGGAAAGGCGAATGAAACCAAGGTTTCCCGAGTGAAACCATGAGGAGAGAGTCCAGCAAAAAGAGAAGAAGAAGTAGGGCACGGACGAGACGCCAGAATGCGTTCCCGAGCCAAGCGCCCGAAGGTGGACAGGCCTAAGAAGCCGCAAGTCGCCGAGGTCAGAGCGGTTGGTGAGATAATGACCGAGGACGACGCGGAGCACGTCAGAGCACAACTGGTAAGTACTATGGATATTTGTCAAAATTGTGATGATGGAATTAGGGAAACGGTGTACCACTACTTATATCAGTGTCCCCGTTTCGCTGGTACTAGGTTTCGTGTATTCGGGAGGGCTCCACTCTCGCGGGATTGCCTGGGTGAGTTGGAGTTGAAAGATGTCTAGGGATATTGCAGATTGACCGGTAGATTACCGGGGGAGATCATTAGGGGGATGAATTGGAGGAAAACGGGGGGAAGATAAAAGCCATATAGGCTTAGGTCCCAAGCCATTAGGCACCCGGTTCAATAATAATAGTACAGAGGTTATAGCTTTTCTCAAAAAAGTAATTTTATGAAATGTAGAGTCTCCGATTTGATGACAAACAAACATTTAGTCAAAATTATAAGCTTGAAGACAATTTGTCAATTAAAACTCGTGCGAGTGTTTCACATCAGATTTTGTTGTTTGTAAAGTGGACGAATAATGAGTTGTGCAAGGATTTCACACACAGAACATTTTTTTTTTTTTAACAATGATCTGTATCAAACATTTTCATTCTTGTATTCTTATCAAATACCTTGAAACCTGTCAATTATTTAAATTGTCAATCTAAAAATTTAGTTTATTATTTGAATTTTTTCAAAAAAATATCCCACATTAACGAAATTGCGCAAAATGACAATATATGTCATCCCTTCTCTTATATTAATAAAAAAAAGGTTTCCATTTCATTAAGTTACTTTACCGATTGACCTTCAAAGCAACGTTTTGCATATTCATAACAAGATATTAAATAATTAAAATTTGCAATTATAATTCATATTGAAGTTTTAATTACTATATCAATTATACTTTTATTACAAAGCTTAAATTTGCGTAAAACAATTTCCTATGAAACACTCACACAACGTTTCCCAACATTTTGATGAATTTCACCAGAAATATGGCTACTGAAAATGTAAAATGTTGGATAGGAAAAAAATTTGTTATGTATGTGAAATTTAAAAACGAAATATCGTAGCAATTTCAAACTTAATATTTCAATAAGATGGCATGGATGAGATTTCAGGAGTTATATCAACTTTATGTTGATTTTAAGAGGGCCACCCAGCTAAGGTGATAAGCCTAGTTGCCTGGATAAGCCAGGACCCTAAGAGACACGGTGGTAAAAGTAGCAATTCAAGGTCAGATTTCCTCACAGTTCGCTATAAATGTGGGTTTAAGGCAAGGAGATCCGGTTTCCCCGATCCTCTTCAACCTGACATTGGAAATGGCAATACGAAAATGTACGATTAACCCCGGAGGCAACATGTATAACAGGATGACCGATTATGTATGACCGCCATACATAGACGATGCAGCTATTATGGCGAGGTCAGTGGCAGCCCTGAAGGAAACTTTGTTTGGAGTTGGCTGAGGGTGCCAACGGCGAGTTATGATCTGTAGATTAATGAGGAGAAGACTAAGTATATGGTCACAATTCAGCTAGCAAGGTGTTTCAAATAACTAATCGTGGATCAGCACCGGTTTTAGGGCGTTAAAGAATTCAAATATCTAGGAGCTGTCCTCACTAAAAGAAATGAGATAAGCCGAGATATAGATAATAGAGTAGCGGCCAGAAATAGATGTTTGGAAGCATTATGACGGGCATTCTACAATAGGTCCCTGTCAAGAAAGACCAAATTAACGATCTACGTGTCAGTCCTCAGACATGCTGTTGTGCTACCTGTTGTAGTAAACGAATCGGAGTCGTGGACATTGAGGCATGCTGACGAATTAAAATTGAACTACTGGGAGAAAAAGTTATTGAGGGCGGTCCATGGACCAATGTGCCAAGATGGAGTCTGGAGATGCCGAAAAAACGCGGAGTTAAGATAGTTGTTCCAGGAAGAGGATATAGTGTCTGTAGTCAAGCAGGAAACGTTGGGACATGTATATAGGATAGAATATATTGAGAGCACCACGAAGAGCGCTGGAGGTGTTCCCCGGAGGCAGTAGATCGAGAGAGAGATCTATGCTACGCTGGGTGTGCTATGTGGAGAAGAATCTCCAATATCTGAACATAAGGAAGTGGAGAAGGAAAGCCACAGATAGGAGGGATTGGGGTCAGATTCTTACGCAGGCCAAGATCCTACACAGTTGAGTAAAGCCACAGTTGAGTTGAGCCAGTTGGATGATAGTTTGGGATATGATGCTCAGTTAACATTTGTCTACCGGAAGTCTCCGCCTTTATTGATTTTTTTTCGCTCTTTAGTAAAAATTCTAGAAAAGTTTGTCTACTTTTTTTTTTGTTTTCTTCTGGAAGAAGGAAATATATTCATTCAGCAGTGACCAAAAAGTATTTATCTGTTAAGATGTCACATGAAAATCGTTTGTCAACTTGTGCTTCACACCAGATTATATTTACAAAGAATCCCGTTAACTGTCCGGTTATCCGCTTTATTGTACATTAGTGAAGTGTTTTTTTTTTATAGTTTTAAGAGTGAATTTCACTTTATTAAGGAAAGTTGATAATCAAGTGAATCATGAAACTAAACTTTATCTACTAGAGACAGCCCCCCCCCTCCATTATTGGAAAATAGATTTCTTTAGAAAATATTTTTGATAACTTTCACCTAAGTAATTGTCTTCTATGTTAGTACGTATTTTTATTCCCTAATAATAACACGGCTTCAGAAATGATGAAGGAAAGTTTTCTACTTTTTTTTTTCTTTGTTTTTATGATTTATTTCTTCCCCCTCCCCGATTTTTCTTTTCTTTGTTAAATCACTTTTTAATAAAGCAAAACTGGAAAAAACGAAGAAGAAAATATAAAGTTATAAAAGTTTTCCCATAATGAACAATAAGAATTGAATAATGTAACAGTACAGACAAAACACGTACAGAAAAAGTTTTCTGTTTCTTTGTACGCAACTTGGAAAAATCTAGATTCGCACGTTCACAATAATTTTTCATTCAATCACCCTTACCCGGTGTTACAGAGAGAACTGTAACAGGTAATCGGTCTGTAGCTTGTTATTGGAGGATAGCCTAGTCGTGTATTGCCATGCTGCTTAATGCCGATGCAAGAGTAATTGTTTGTACCATGCTGTGCACCATAGAATGTAGACTTTACACTGTGGCCTAAATACCAAACAGCTAGTTCCAGTAAGAAAAAGTATGGCGATCGATGTTAGTAAAATTTTGGAAATCAGGTTTACACCAGAAATACAATTCGAGGTTCTCTGAATAATAAAAATATGTTTTCAGCGAATGGTCTTTTGGAGTAGAGGTCCCCAAAGTGGTCGATATAGACCCCCCCCCTAGAGGTCGATAACAGTGACAAAGATCGATTCGGGCTCAGGGGTCAGAAACAATTAATAAAAAATCACTAATGTAATAAAAATATAAATTACAAGATTTAATTTTAAAATTAATATGACACTATTACATACACTTAGTCACACACAAAACATGGGACACATATTTTTCTACATAAAAACACAGCAACTCAGCTTTAAAGTTGCAAAAAAAAAAAAAGAGAAAAAAACCTGTGCAGTAAAGTTGCATATCCGTTGAACCAATTTTCATTAAACTCGTAATTTTGGCATCACATTTCGTTGAAATGATTATTGTGTAAATGATAGAATATTATAATAAACTAAAATTACACTTTAGTGTTATCCAAAACCCCAATTAAATGAATTTTCCTTCAAAAAATGTTTCAAATAAAAGTTGCAGCTCTTTATATGTGTATTAATAGAAAATCGTTGAAGCCATTTTCCAGAAAATCCCAGAAATCCAGAAAAATCCATTCAATAAAGTGTTATTTCCGGTAGATCAATTTTTATTAAAAACATTATTGTCGGGTCCCATGCTCGCACTTTAAATATCAAGTTTGAATTTTTTATGATTTTTTCCGTCTTGGAGTTATGCTGGATCACATAAACGCTGACCAATTTTGAAAAAAACACTTTTTCGGACTTAGGGGACCTCAAAGCGTGTATATCCGGTGAAAACTAGATATCGAAAAATTGACACGATTGCAAAACTTCCTTTTACAGTAGAAAGAGAAAGTACAACTTAATATAGTTATTTACTGCATATAAAACCTAAAATACACTAAAAAGACGCGCTGTTTTTATAAGCAATATGACTACAATTACACCAACAATTAAAACTTATACAGCGCTCTCTGGATTCCAATTGATATATATGTATTTCTTTAAAAAAAAAAACTTAATGCTGGATATTATTAGTGACAATTTAAGAATTAACCCTAACAATAAATAACAAAGGTCACGCACGCACTGGTAGTAAGGTTCTAAAGTAAAATGAAGTCGGTCAGATACCCGCATGCCACTTTACAGCGTTATATATTGCAGGCCTAACCCATTTTTTATAATAACTCTTCCTATTCACTCCATAAACAGGGGCAAACATAAATTTAGATATAAAAACATAAAACTTGAAATAAATTTAGCTCAATAATTACAAATAACTCAACATTTTAACCTTTGCTGTAATTTAACTTGCTTTTATTGTTTTTTTTTGTGGTTGGTTCCGCATAGCTGGAAAGCATCAGAGATAAATTCTGTGATACTGATAGCCTGCTTTTTTGTGGCTATCGACCGGTTTCGAGCGCTCCGCTCCGCACATCATCAGGATGATTTTGTCAAAATAGTGTGATGGGTCAATTGGAAGCATCACTTTACTTGAGTGGATTTTCCAAGTTTTCTACTGATTTTCTCCAAAAATGACTCCAATGATTTTCTTTAAACTTTGTGCTTGAAATTGCACACATGTTGTTGAAGTGAACTTTAACTTGATTATATTTTTTTTTTAGTTTTATTTGAAACATTTCTCCGGAAAAATTCATTTAAGGGGAGTTTTGGGGCTTTCCTCTGAAGTGCTATGTTAATTTATTATACGATTCTATTATCCATATAAGGTTAATGAGAATTAAATTTATTGACAAAAGTCCGGGGTCTGTACAAAATCGGTTGAACGGAAGTGCGACAGTTTTTACTGTGATTTTCTCTATTAAAACAAAAAAAAAACCGCAGAAATCTATTACTTTCTTTTAAGTATTTCAAAATAAATTTCATTTAAATGGAAGGGGAAAGGTTATTTTTTACGATAAGTGCAGTACGTTTTTTTGGGCGGCAACTATTTGGTAAAATCCGAAAGTTTCTCACATGAAAAAGCGATCGAACGTCAGTGAGTAGTGGGGGATAAGGAGGTTATGGTGGGGGGATTTAAAAACTTATTCTACGTATGAGTAACTGTCATATTATGGCAGATACCATTTGAATTTTTATACTTTCTCTTACTCCTACTAAGAGGAAGTATTGTAATCGTGTCAAATTTTCGATATCGAGTTATCACCGGAAATATCCGTTTTGAGGTCCCCGAGTCTAAAAAAGTGGTTTTTAGCAAATGGTCTGTGTGTGTGTCTGTGTGTGTGTATGTATGTGAACAGCATAGCTCAAAAACGAAAAACCGTAGAAAGTGAAACTTGATATTCCGTTTAGGTATCACCATGGGATCCGACACTACATTATCTGTCAAAATTCCTCAACCGAAATACGACTTTGCTAGTTGGATTTTTTACTTTTTTGCGATTTTCTCAAAAATGGCTCCGACGATTTTCTTTAAACTTGAAACATCAACCACACATACAAAGAGAGCTACAACTTTTATTTGAAACATTTCTCTGGGAAAATGCAATGAAGGGCACTTTTGGAAGAGGGGTGGGGTTAGGTTTCCATCTAAAGTGCTATTTCAGTTTATTAGACAATTCTGTCATCTAAATAATGTTAATTAGAATTAAATATGTTGTTGAAATTCCTAGTTTGAAAAAGATCGGATGACCGGAAGTGCGTTTACTTCACCACTTTATTAAATGATTTATTCTCTTTTTCGCAATTTTCTCAAAAATGACTTCGACGATTTTTTTGAAACTTCACATATAAACTAAAGATGCAAAGATCTACATCTTTTATTAATAACATTTCTTTGGGAAAATTCTTTTAAGGGCACTTTTAGGGGAGGGGTGGGGTTATGTTTTTCTCTAAAAAACTATCATAGTTGATTATACAATTCTATCATCCAAGAGATTAATTAGAAATAAATAGATGGCCGAAATTTTGAGTTTCAAGAAAATTAGTAAACCGGAAGCACGCTTTTACTGAACAGTTTTTTTTCTGTTTTCGTCGAATTTCATTAAATTTGGTATACAAACTATAAAATTTGTCAGTTATAATTTTGAGAACTGGAGTAAGAGGAAGTTATGTGAGTGTTTCACACCAGATTTTTATTTTGTATGAACTGTTTATAAAATTCTAGAACTGAAGAAATAATTTTGTTATCATCAGGGAAACCCCCGACATTAAATCTCAATGTCATTGCCGTAATTCATATCAAATAGAATAATATTTAATTATATGCAAAAAAAAAATTAAGATGACGGGAGATGATAAAGTAGCAAGGCTTCCATTATTTACTTTCTCTTACAGTACTTGGGAGGGGGAGAAGCATTGCAATCGTGACAAATTTTAGATCCGCCATGTTTTCGGTTCAATCAATTAAAATCGGCAATGCGGCTATGGGTAAATAATAAAAACTCAGTTTTTCTCATATATTTCTACGAAAAAATATTGAAACATTATACAAATTTAAAAAAAAAATCTGGTTTGAAACTCACGCAACTTTCTCTAACTCCACTTTGTAACAGATTTTTAATAAAATAAACAGATTTTCTTATAACTTAAATTTTGCTAATATGGCCTACCATAATACAGACGGTCGAGAAATAAGTGCCAACCTGCCAACTTTTTTTTTTTGAGGCAATTATGTGAGTATTTCACATCCGATTTCTTTTTACACATAAATTAAAGAACCACTCAGAAAGTGTTACAACCACACCTTTCCGCAGGCGGAAAAGCTAGCGATCATCGATGCTTACACAATTCTACAAGAGAATCATACAATCTTTCTCACGCTCAGGAAGCAACACTATAAGTCCTCATCATGGTTTTTATTATGCAACGATTATCGCGTTGCAATCGACCAACTTACTGCAGAAATGATCCTGTAGAAGTAAGGTCTTAGCTTCTGTGACACATGATTAGTTTATTTGTATGATTGAATGTCAACCAGCCTATCGGGAAGGAGGGAATTCTTAATCATTTATATCATATATAGAATCTTTCTTTTATAATGTATTATTATTCTAACACATTTTACAGAAAATAATAATAATTGAAATGATTCACATCATTAAATTATGATTATTCAATTTATAATAAAAATAATACAAAATATTTCCAATATCGGGACCGGCAACGACATCTGGTTACGGTTAAAGTAACTAATATATCAGCTCTGCCCCTCACACATTTATGCACGATCTAAATAATGAATAACCTAGAATTTTATCCGACGAATTATTATTTTCTGTAGTTTTTATTATTAATATAAGAGTAGACATTGAACATTGATAATATTCATGATCATAAAGAAAATATGTCGGCAAATATATTAATCTTGCATGAATCTCAGTATTTATTTATATTGCACGCTTCTAAATTCATACTTTCCTTTTCTTCAAACTTCACATAATCTTCATGTTAGTTTCTCTTGCTAATAATAATAATAAGAAGAAGTATCAGAGTTATTTTCCGTGATAGCCTGCTTCTTTTGGTAGTCATCGACCGGTTTCGGGCGTTCGCCCTGAAGAGGATGCGTTTGTCACACAGTGTGATAACACAAACTTGCACAGAGCAAATTCAGTTTAGATACTGACTCTTTAAAAGCCGATGTGTAAAGTGAATTTCCTCTGGGCAAATCTGTGTTATCATACTGCATACTGTTTGACAAACGCATCCTGAAGATGGGCGAAAGCTCGAAACCGGTCGATGATCACCAAAACAAGCAGGCTATCACGGAAAATATCTCTCTCTGATGCCTTCCAGCTCTGCGGAACCAACCACAACAAATAAGAGGATGTATTGCAATCGTGCCAGTTTATTGAAATTCAGTTTTCACCGGAAATACACATTTTGGTCCTCTGAGTCCAAAAAAGTGGTTTTTAGGAAATAGTCTTTAAGTGTGTGTATGTGTGAACAGAATATCTAATGAAAAGTATATCGCAGTAAAAGTGTAAGTAAAAGTTTATCTAATGAAAAGTAAAAGTGTATCGCGGGAAGGTCGAACTTGGAATTCCGTTTAGGTACTACCATCGCATCAGTTTCGATGATTTCGGACAAAATCCATCACCCGGAAGTGGAACTTTACTGAATGATTTTCTCAGTTTTTCGTAATTTTTTCGAAAACGACTCCAACGATTTTCACATTATACGGTTTTCCTATAATATCTACACACATAAATCACTTTCATTTCACTTTTATTTGAAAGATTTTCCTGGGAAAATTGATTTTTTGGGAGTTCTAGGGGAACAGAAGCATTATACATTTCTCTAATGTACAACTTCAGTATAATATATGGATTTTTACCATCTACATAATATTAATACCCATTAGAAGCATAGATAGGTTTCCAAGTTTGAAGTAAATCGATTAACGGATGAGCGACTTTATAGAATCGGTTTAATAGTAGGTGGTTTTGAATTTCAAAAATCTGGAATGATCGCATTACTTTCTCTTATTATTATTGTTAGTAAGAGAAAGTAATAAGAATATATTATCAAGTTTGAAGAAAAGAAAAGTATGAAGTTAGAATCGTGTAAACAGAAATAAATACTGAGAGATCCATGCAAGTTACATATTTTCTTATATTGATCTTAACGATGTTATCAATGTTCAATGTCTACTCTTATATTAATAATAAAAACTACAGAAAATAATAATTCAACGGATAAAATTCTAGGTTATTCATTATTTAGATCGTGCATAAGTGCGGGAGGGGGGGAGAGTTGATATAGTCACTTTAAGCGTAACCAGATGTCGTCGCAGGTCCGATATTGGATATATTTTGTATTATTTTTATTATAAATTGAATAATCATAATTTTTTTTTTTGTATCAGTATTTACACTATTAACCAATTTGCTGACTGTATTTGATAATAATTAACCAGGAGGATTTAAATTTTGTAACTACTCAAAAAATCAACAAGAGAATAGTACACAACGGTATTATTTGAAAATACTATATCCTTAAATAGAGGGGAGCCGTGCAATATTTAGTAATCTCATGGAAAAATTTGTCCCTTTCTTTGTTATAGTCTGGACATACCATGACTATATGTTCGAGATCCTCCGTCTCATTACATCTCCTACAAAGAGGAGAGTCTAATTTGCCAATTTTAAACAAATAGGACCTACAAATACCATGGTTTGCCCGCATCCTATTAATTATTGAAACCATTCTTTTGCCAAAGTAACCTTCTTTAAACCATACTTTATGATTAACCTGAGGTACCATAGCTTTGTAAAATAAGCCCTTATCCGAATTAGCGAATCTTTGCTGCCATTTTTCTAAGATTTTTTTTTTTACCCATCCCTTTAAATCAGATGGTGGAAGAGGGATCACTAAGAATTCGCCGGAATTACTGGCCTCTTTAGATAGTAAATCAACTATATCATTATCGGAAATTCCGCAATGTGCTTTGCACCAAACAAAATTAATTTTCTTTCCTAGGTTTTTCAGATTGACAAGAGCTTCGGCAATGTTAATTATTAAAAATCATAATTTAATGATGTGAATCATTTCAATTATTATTATTTTCTGTATAAAGTGCTAGAATAATAATACATTATAAAAGAAAGGTTATATATATGATATAAATGATTAAGAATTCACTCCTTCCCGATAGGCTAGTTGACATTCAATCATACAAGTAAACTAATCATGCGTAACAGAAGCTAAGACCTTACTTCTACAGGATCATTTCTGCAGTAAGTTGGTCGATTGCATTGCGTAAAGCTTTGCATAATAAAAACCACGATGAGGACTCATAGTGTTATTTCCCGAGCGTGAGAAAGATTACATGTTTTTCTTGTAGAAATATGTTATCATCGATGATCGCCAGCTTTTCCGCTTGCGGAGAGGTGTGGAAATAATACTTTCTGGGTGGTTCTCTAATTTATATATTATAAAATTTGATCAGTAATAAAAGTGCAGAAAGTTTCTGTTGCAAATTTCCTCATGGCAACTTACATTTCCTCGACTGTCTCTGATAAAGGATATCTAAGGTGTCAAAATTAATAGAAAAAAATTTCGTTGGCCTATGCCAACCAACGTTTTGTTTATTTGAATTTTTTGTCGAACGGGGATTATCTTTAAACTTAATAATCCATTAAACAAATACATCATTCAAACATAATGTTGAAGTCAACTTTTATGATACGAACTTGATAAATGGATTTACTTTCTGACGATAAATGAGAATCCGAAACCGGTCTGGAACAACAAAAATAAGCATGCTAGGACCCACAATATTGTGGAGCCATCCACATATTCAATGAGTAAACATGTTTGATAAAATTCTTCTGTTAAACAGGATTTAATATATGACTCAACTACAAGTTAACAACTTGTAACTTCACATTTTTGTTATTGCTACGACTATTGGAATACAGCCAATATTTCCGCAAAAATACGGTTTTCTAAACTATTTTCAATGTTTTAAATAAGATCGTACGGGCTAAACAAGGAATTCATATGAAATTAGATCTTTTTGCAATCATCTAATTTGTAAAATTAACTACAGTATATAATTAGAATGTTTCAATTTGTAGCTGAAACTCGAGTTTTGTTATGATTGCAATATGTAATTTGAAATTGTAATGTAATTGGAATTATAAAAACGAAACTTCTTCAAAATCTAATAATTTTAATTCGACCCATCTTTTTACTTTCGTGCCTTTTCGCGAATGCCTCTCTGTCTAAGTTAATATGTGCCTATGTGTTATTGCTTTAAAAGACTAGTACAGAAGAGGATTCTTTATTATTGTAATCATATCAAATTTTCACCATCAAGTTTTCTTCAGAAATACATGTTTTGAGGTCCGTTGAGTCTGGAAAAAATTGATGTGTAAGTGTTTTGCACAACTCAAAAGGGGAAAATTGCAGAAAGTTCAAACTTCATCTTTAGTTTATTGGGCAATCAGAGGGGAGGAAGGACCGGGCAATTAGGTTTTAATCAAAATCCGTCAACCAGTATTCAGTACTACTTTATTGAATGGATTTTCCTGATTTTTTTTTTTTTTTTTTAAAACAGCAGCAATGATTTTCTTTCAACTTTGTATATACACTGCATACAAATATAACTTTTCTTTGAAACTTTTTTTCGGGGGAAAATTCATTAAGATAGGGCTATATTTCTCTCTAAAGTGCTATTTTAGTTTAATACACCATTTTATACTTTACATAATATTAATTACAATTAAATTTGTTGTCAAAATTCCAAAGTTGAAGAAAATTGGTTGAGCGGAACTGCAACTTTACAGAACGAACAGTTTTTTCAGTCTATTGCGACTTTCTCCATAGTCACCAACCGGTTTCATTAAATTTGGAATAGTAGTTATACTTACAGAGAGACCTATCATCACGTTTGTTAGCAATTTCATTTTTCTTCAATAAAACTGATTTAAGGCAGATTCTGGGGGCTGGAAGGTGGATGCTGCCTCAAAAATCTTGAAGACTAGTAGATATTTAACAAAAAATTATAATCTACACCAAGTTCGTGTAGAGAGAAACATTACGTTGAAGTGAATTCTATAGATGAACTTGGTGAATTTGCTCTGACGATGGATGAAAATTCGAAACCAATCAGGAACCAAATGAATATGCATGCTACGAAGGATAAAATCCCAGATGTTATCCAGCATTGCGGACCCATCCACATAATCAAAACATTATTAGTTTGAAGAAAATTTGTCAGTAAGTATTAGTTTGTTTAAATTGCAGTAAGAGAAAGTCGTATGAGTGTTTCACACCATTTTTTATTTTATTTTTTATTTAACTCGAAAATGATTCCAACCTGAGGTTTGTTTTTTTAAATTCCACGGACCTATTAGGTTCCAGGAATAAAAACGTTTTCCGCGGTATTCTGGTTAACAAAATCAGTGGGATTCTTTAATCACGATATATTAACTAAGTTCTCAAATAAAGAGTACTTTTGTTTGAAACATTCATTCTCAAGGCAATTCTGGGGATGTGTAGCTGGTATGCCAGACTAGCCTGTCATTTCATTAAGGAGTAAGGTTTCTCCAGCAACTGAAGACAAGTAAAGATTTAGATTAATCAAACTTGCCAGAAAATATTTCTACACTATTTCTTCACTATTATAAAATTAAATTTGATTATTTGCATCCTGTCTCGTATCTAATCGTGTTTTCTTATTTGCAATGCTTTTATGTTACCCAAGTAAATTATTATTTTCCTCATTATACTATTGTTTTTTCTTAATTTTTTCTGCCATTGAAAACAATCTTTATCTAAACCATGATCGTTAAGAAATAAATACAATTATTTAAAAAGCAAAACAATAATATTTTTAACCTTGACTTCACTAACATACTTTTAGGCTATGTACAAGAACGGACAAAGTTATGGACTAGTAATCGTGTTAATTTGTATGCCTTATCTTTCCGTCCCACACAACGTAACATTCAAATATTACACGATGTCAAATTTCACTTCTAATTTTAATTGTTATATAAAAATATAGTTTGTTTATATACTAGCTAACTATAGGACAAAATAAATAGAACAAAAGGTCTTTGCACTTATACTAACTTCTACCTACAGTATTTATCTCGTTCTATTAATTTTGTCATCTGCTTTTATTATTTATTCTGGTTTACCACAGCCTTAATTATTTTTACTTCCTGTACATAAAATTGCGAGAATATAAAAAAAATTATGAGCATTTTATTTTGGAGATCAACTTTTTTCGAAGTTATTCTAATGTATCTTACTGCCGTAAAAAAAATCTGGTGTAAAACGCACACACACACACGACTTTCTCTTACTCAAATTAACACAATTTAATCAAGAAATGTTCTTTAAAATTGCAACTTACAAAGTTTAGTTGGGCTGACCATAAATATGGTGGTCGAGACTTGCTACCTGGGGGGTTTTAATGGATTGTACTCGCTCTACATCGAAACCAAGAAAGCTTTTAAAATTTAAATTTAAACTAACTGACGACAGACCTCCAATACCCTACATTCAAATAATTTGAATGTAACTTTATTCAGCAGTCAACTAAAAGGATATGTTTCTATCTACGCAAGAACCATTCCAAGTTTCAACAAAAGCATTGTAACTGTTTTCGAAAAAATTCAAAAAAACATAAAAACCTCACTGTAAAATCTTCTGTAAAATCGCACTTCCGGTTAACCAATTTTCTTTTAATTTGGAATTCTATCAATTCTTCTAATGTGTATTAATATTATGTAGGTGGTAAAACCATATCCCTATGGCGCAGCAGCCCATGAAGGGCCAAGGCTTGCCAGACGGCGATTTGAATAGGGGAGCGTGTGGTAAGCACGCCGCACTCCCACGCCGTTTAGTTCCGGCTTTCGCTACCTAGGGCGCTACTAACTGTAGCTTCCCACTTTTCATGACGATGCTGGGTCAACACCGACTTTGCCCTCACGGGAATCGAACCCTGAATTATCACACGAACGGCGAGAGCGCCACTAGACCAACGCGTGGTAAAACCATATTCGTATTATATTGAAGTGGCCCTTTAAGAAAAACATGAGCTACTGTTACCCACCAAAACCCCAATCGCAAAAACCCAAACCCAACCCAAGAAAATGTTTCAGATCAAAGTGAAAGTAATTTTATGTGTATAGATAGTATTCGCTAGTTTAAAGGAAATCGTTGAAAAAGTGAAAAATTCATTCAGTGAAGTAATACTTTCGGTTGACCGATTTTGTTCAAAACCTTATGGCATGGCCCATGCTACTAGCACTTAAACTAAATATAAAGTTTGAACTTCTGCGATTTTTGTTTTTGAGTTGTACTAACTACACACACACATACACTCTCTCTCTCTCACACACACACACACACACACACAGGCCAATTTCTAAAAACCACTTTTTCGGACTCAACTCAAAACGTGTAATCCGGTGAAATCTAGATTTCGAAAATTTGACACGATTAGAATACTTACTCCCCCCCCCTCTAACAGCAGTTAGAGAAAGTAAAAAATTACAAGAAGCGCAAACCACTGATATTATTTCGTTCAGGTTTCACCCGCCATCTTGTCCAACCAGCAAAAGGGTTTCGGTAAAAATTTGCCAACCGCAAATGCAATTCAACTGAATTTTATTTAAGTTTCCCGCAATTTTCATAAAAAAAAAGAAAAAAAATGCGTCAATGATTTTAATTTCGCAAAACTAACTACATATATATAAAAACGCCTCTCCTCATTTAACCAATACATTTTTCCAAGATAATTGATTTCTATAGATTTCTAGATGACTTTTCTAGGTAACATTTCATCTAAAACAACTACTCAATCTTTTTCAACGTTTTTCGGGAAAATGAAGATGTAGATTGACAAATAAAAATTACAAAAATAAGAAAACAATGAAACCTGTAGAAGAATTCTATTGTATTTGTAATCTAAATAAAAATGGAAAATAAATTCAGAATTCAGAGTTATGAGCAAATAATGATTCATTCCAGCTATATTTAGCGCTTAGATCATCTTTTTTTATGTGCTAAAACTTCTTAAACTAAAATTTTGCGAAGTTCCATCTTTCTTATCAGTTGTTAGACTGATTAGTGATTACAAATGACTATAAAAGGAAATGATGTTGAAGTTATCGATACTTCCAATTCTCCATTTGGTTATAAATATAGAACATTATAAATAGTTTTTACTATACTTTGCATTTGCAACAGAAAAAGTTCCTAGCAAAACTACTCCGTTTCAAAATTAATGCTTCAATTAATTATCTTTAAGCTTCAATAAATCACTTTTTTATAAATGTTCACAATATAGCCGCCTACTGTGATTGACTGTCTGGATCCCTCGCTGATAGATTCTTCAACTTCTTATTAAAAGAAAATTATTAAATGCTAAATTATTAAATTTTTTACCGCAAAGAAAGTGTGCCATGGACTGAAACAAATGGTACACTTCGAATGGATCTAAATCCGGTCTATAGGGTGGGTGTAAAAGAAGTTCAATGCCATCAAGTTCTTCAATTTTTTCTTTAGTATGAAGGGAGGTGTATGGCCGCGCGTTATTCTTGCTGGAATAAAACTTGTCTGCATCTGACTAAAGCTGGATAACGCTGGGCCATTTTTGAATACATTTTACCTAGTTGTTGGCAATAAAGATCTGAATTCATGTCCATCTCTAGATAACTCCTTCAGTTCCAGAAAATGCACACTATCAACTTGTTCTCAAATCTACGCTCTTGCACCAATCGGAAATGCTGTTTGACCACGATCCAAACATTGACCACCTATCTCAGGATTTCACCAGTAAATCCACTTCTCATCACATATCCTCTTTTCTTTTATAGCAACGCATGTCAGATGGATTTTTTTTTTTTTAAGAGAATTTGGCAAGCATTCATTTTGCTGGCAGCCTGTTGAGCTTTAATGTGGCACTATCCTACAACTCCTTTTTCTCTTTCCCATGGCATAAAGGTGGCGGCTAACGTTGTCTTTAGATGCTGCCAATTCTGCAGCAAGTGCACGAGTACTTGTCGTTGGATTTCACTCTACAGCTTCCCCTTAAAACTTCAACGGCATATGCTGGCCGCCCTGAAGCTGTCTTACTTTCTAAGGACGTATCACTACTATTAAATTTTTGAAACCAACGCCGGGTAGTACGCTGATCAAGGACATCTTCCCCTTCGATTTCACATAGGCCACGCGTGGCTTCAGCAGCTGTACACTGTTTATTCCAGTAGTGATGTAAAATTACAAATATAACATAAGATCCAGTCATTTTCTAAAAAAACTCACAGATGAATTGATAGCTTGAAGAGGGCATTATGTGTATATAGAAACATCCATCGATACTAAACATTAAGATAATATCTTGTTAAAAAATCAGACATATGTGGATGGTTTTTTCAAGTTCAGGGAACTTTTTAGTTAAAAAAACGATTATTCTTTATACACATTATATTTTGAAGGAACATTTAAATTTAAGTGCAATAACCCTTGGTCCCTTCATTGAGAAAACCGGAAATACTCTGTATTTACATATTATGTTAGGGACGTAAAAATTGAGTTTATAGAAAATTTGTCATTTTATATATAATTGTATTGAGAAAGTCGAATGAGTGTTTCACATCAGATTTTTTTTTTTCAACTTATAAAGTGGAACCCATAAAGTCAACATTTGAAGCAATGTTTACACAAAGTATTTACTATGGTTTCCTCTTTTCAATTGAAAACATAATAACCTACCATCCAGTTAACCTCAGCTAAAGTAGAGCCTACAAAAATGAATTTGTAATGGTATTAATTTAGTTCATATTTTGTTTCGCTTTCGCCAATTATTGTCAAAGTATTTATGTGGCTGTCTTGTCTTCGCTTAGTTTTTTGTTGGACAAAATAAATTATGAAGAAATGCTGTCCAATTAATTTAATATTTCCAGTTATAATAATGTGGCAATAAAAAAAAATTATGATAATAATTTAAAATAATTTTTGATTTCTAGGATCTCAAAGCATATCAAATGGAATGATGATATCGATCGATCAATTCGATCAGTGATGACGTCAACTGGGCATGCTGCTATTCAATTTATCAAAAGTTCAAGCTATTTTATTTTCAATATCTTGACTGTATTAATTACTTACAAAACAATTTATTGTTCCCGTTCCAAACAGGCTAATTATTTGAAATGAATAGAAAGAATTTATTTTTAAATAAATTTTAACGTTAAATTGAACGCCTAGAATTAATTTCAATTTTTGTAGTTACTTTACGGTTATAAGAAGTATTGTCGATTTTAAAAAGTGAGTTTTTGCACAGGAAATACAGGTACCTGAAAACGAAATTTAATTGTTTTTTAACAATTTGTCTAGTATGTGTTTTTGAACAAAATATCCCCCCCCCCCAAAGAAATCCCAGGAAGCGGAAATGATATGCCGTCCACAGTACCACCATTTCATCCAGCTCAAAGGTTTCGATCTGGAAGTAGGAAGTACAGAATGGTTTCTTCAGTTTCTCCCAATTTTCTAGAAAACAGCTTCAACGATTTTGTTTACACTTTGCATATTAGTTAAAATACATATGGCTTCTCACTTTAATTTGAACCATTTTTCCAAGGATAATTGTATTTTAGAAAGTTTTTGGGGAACGATGATCTTCCGTTCGAAACCTATTCTATAAGGTCAAATTTCCGGTTAACCAAATTTCTTCAAACTTGGAATATAATGTCGATAGAAAAACCATTTATTATACTGCAGTTTTACTTTAGAGGAAAGCATACTGTTCCCCCCACCGCCCCTCAAAAAATCAATTTTCCTGGAAAACAATTCAAATAAAAGTGAAAGGAATTTATGTGTGTAGATAGTATACGACGTTTCAGGAAACTCGGTGTAGCCTTTTCAAGAAAATCGCGAAAAACTGAAAAATTATTCAGTAAAGTCCCATTTCCGGTTAAAGGATTTTGTCCGACACCTTCGAGTCGGATGCGGTAGTAGTACCTAAACGGTTACCCCTTAACTTTTTTCTTCCTATGAGCCTCTACAGCTCACTGTTCGGAGACGGACAGTGTTGTCTATAGCGAGAGAACACTGTCCGGAGACTGGCTGTGCACTGAGAAAGCTCCGGGCGCGAATGACAGACCCTAAGTATTGATGTGCCTTAATTAAAAAAAAAAAAACTGGTGTGAAACACTCACACAACTTTCTCTTACTCCTGTTCTCAAAATTATAATTGACAAATTTTATAGTTTGTGTACCAAATTTAATGAAATTCGTCGAAAACTGAAAAAACTGTTCAGTAAAAGCGCACTTCCTATTTACTAATTTCCTTGAAACTCGGAATTTTAGCCGTCTATTTATTTCTAATTAATTTTCTTTGGATGATAGAATTGTATAATCAACTATGATAGCACTTTAGTTTATCTGCAGTTCACTGTAGTTTATGATAACCCCACCCCTCCTCCAAAAGTACCCTTATTTTTCCCAGAGAAACATTTTAAATAAAAGTTGTAGCTCTTTGTATGTCTAGTTGATAAACCAAGTTTGACGAAAATTGTCGGGGCTATTTTTGAGAAAAACGCAAAAAAGTAAAAAAATCAACAAGTAACGTGCTACTTCCGGTTGAGGAATTTTGACAGATGATCCACTGTCAGATGCCTTGGTGATACCTAAACAGAAAATCAAGTTTCAACTTTCTAGGGTTTTTCGTTTTTGAGCTATGCTGTTCACATACACACACACACACACACACACAGACCATTTGCTAAAAACCACTATTTCGAGGACTCAGGGGACCTCAAAACAGATATTTCCGGTGAAAACTAGATATCGAAAATTTGACACGATCGCAATAGTTCCTCTTATTTAGGAGTAAAAGAAATCACTTGTTATTCAGAAACGTGAGCATTACAACAGCTTAAAGTCTGAGACTAATCAAGATTCACTACTCAGTAAGAGAAAGTATCCGATCCAAATTTTCGAAATGGATGTGTACACCGGGTCGCTCCTTCCAATGCTATTTAAAAATGGATCTGCGTATGTGTAATTATGGTCAAAATCTGCCACAACCGGAAGTATCACTGTATTGAATGAATTTTCAATTTTTTTTGTTTTTGTGATTTTCTCAAAAACAAACCCAACGATTTCTTTAAAATTTAATACATTTTTTTTTTGCAATTTCTCTAAATTTGGTCTACTAGTACGAGGAGGACATCACTGAAACTTTTTTACGTAAAAACCATAGATTTTCTCTTTCTCTCTCTTTCAGCGGCTTCTGAGGGAACTGTGAGATTACGCAGAACTCAAAACTACCATTTTATTGCAGTTTAACCACACATTTAGTAAAAATTTGAAGTTTGAAGAATATTTCTCAATTATAACTAGATAAAGTGAGTAAGAGAAAATCCTAAAAGTGTTTCAAATTTATAAAATATCCTTCAAGTCAGCTGGATGCTTTAAAAAAAAAAATTAAATAAATTAAGAAGGAAGAGAATAATTAGCTAAGTGGTTAGCGGCTCACACTTCCGGGTACGAGTCCAGCAGTGATGCCCTTACTTTTTTTCTTCCTAGGAGCCTCTACAGCTCATATCTGGTGATGGACAGTGTTAACGAGAGAACACTGTCTGGAGGTCGGCAGTGCACTGAAAAGGGCGCCAATGACCATAGATGTTTGACGCGCCTTAAATTAAAAATCTAAAAATTAAATAAATTAATACAATACAAAATTAAATTAATTTTATTAATAAAAATAAAAAGTCCTAGTTAACTTTTCAAAATTTGTATATTTTCTGAAATAACTAAACAAATAAAGGAACTAATTAAGTTTCATTATTTGGTATTTCTTAACAAAAAGTATTATTATAAAATCAGTCAAGCAGAAAATTAACAACTCCACAAATATAACTGTCTCTATCTTAAAGAGCTGTAAAATTAGAACTTATTCTGGTAACTTATTACATGGATAGTTAGCAGCATTCAATAGATATTATTGAACCGTGAGTAATGTAACTATTTAGTTAAATTCTATTTTCCCCTCTCTATATATATATTGAAAATAAATTATATTCTTCAGAAATATCCTAAAAAGGAAATTTTCAATGAGAACAAACCAAGATACTGTGAATATTTCCGGTAATTTTGAAGGGGTAGATTAAACGAATGATTTGTTTCCAAGTTGCTAGATTTAAAAGGCTGTGTATGTTTTTAAGAAATAATGTAAACAAATGTTTGTTTACAAAAACGTCAAGCCTTAGTTCATCCTTTGCTAAATGCCAGTTAATATCTTGACTGTTCTCAAAATAGAATAAGTAACTCGGATTTTATTTTTTTAAATTGTAGTTTTTAAAATGTGAAACACTCCAGTTTTTTTTTTTTTTACTCGACTTTCATTTATTGCAATTTCCAAAGTTGTGATTGGCAAATTTTTTCAAACTTTAAATTTTGACTAAATATTTACTTGTCTTCAATTTTATATCATTGGGAGAATTTTGATTCAATGAAATGACTTTTTGGAGGAAACCATACACTCGCCCTCACCCGAAACTTCTGCCGTCTGATTGGAGAAATCACTGGGAAAAGAGATAATGGGAATTCATACCAATTACAAACAAGTTGAGAAATATTAAGAATTCTCCAAGGGAATGTGTGTGTGTGTTAATAGAATATCTCAAAAATGAAAAGTCGCAGGCACCTCCAACTTGTTATTCTGTTTAGATACATCACCGGATCAGGCACAAAGATTTCAGGCAAAATCCAACAACCGAATGCAACTGAATGGTTTTTACAGTTTTTCGTAATTTTCTCGAAAACGGTTTCAACGATTTTCATTAAACTTCGTATACTTACTGTCTACAGATAAATACCCATCATTTTTGTTTTGAAATATTTTCCCAAATGAAAATTTATTTTCTGGAGGTCCCGGGAGATAGTAGCGTTATGGTTTCCGCTAAAGTATCACTTCAGTATAATGTTAATATACACATTACAAGCATGATATAAGAGAAAGTCATGTGAATGTTTCATGCCAGATTTTTTTCTCTAAATTATTTCTTAAATTCACTTAGAAGAGTTTATGCCAGACGTGGACGATATCGAATCTAAAACACATGGAACCTCTGTTATGTTTACTTGGTTATAACCTCCTCCCTTTATATTTATATCAGCTGACAGGTTAAAATCTTGGTAATAATGCCAATTAGACCTTTCTGAGTTTGTTCAAATGGCCAAATATGCATAAAAAAATTATTCAAATATTTAAACATTCTAAAAATAATACATAAACAGTTGATTGGTAGAATTTATAAAATTTAGATAATAAATCATTTTGAAACGAATATAATATCATAATAATCACCACATGACGTAACCAAACTAATCGTAAAGATAAAACTGCTTATTAATTTCGGCAACAAAAAGAAATCGTTACAAAGTCCTAACATTGTTAACATTTTGTCTGTTTTTTTTTTTTGTGGATTCCTTAAATCCAGTTAAAGATATTTTTATTATTCTTTATCAGTACGAACTATATGGAAGCAAGTAGAAACAACCTTGTAAATAATGTTTCATAAAACAATGACACTAACACATATACAACCAATGAAAAGACATTTAACTAGTAATTACTGGTTGTTTACTGTTTCCTTCTCTTTTATTTTAACTTCTTTTTTTCCCTACTTGTAGAGGAAATTCGTTTTATTTAACCAATTCTTATTTAACTATATTTTATAATAAATAAAAAAAGATTATTTTCGTCCTTCTCTATTATTGTTTTAATTAAATATTAAAATAATGTTCATTCATGAAATATTATTCCACCTTATAACCTCAAATTGGGTACACTTCCTAAATCTTTTAAAAGAGTCTTTGATTAAATGATTCTTAATGTTATATTTTGACCATCCTTTCAAAAAAAATCTGGTGTGAAACAGTTATAATGACTAATTCTCAATATAATTCTTACTAGATATTTAGTTGCGTTTAATTAACGTGATTAGGAGAATCTAAATATTCACTTGTTTTTGACATAAAAAACTACTTGTTTTTGAAGAAAGCATAACCTCACCTCCCAAAATACCTTCCCTTAAATGAAAATGGGTCGGAAAACTGTTTCAAACAAAAATGATAGTTTTCTATATGTATGGTTAGTAGACCACGTTAAACGAAACCGTTGGTGTTTTTGTGGAAAAAATCGAAAAAACTGTTCAGTAATGTTTGCACTTCCGGTGAACCGATTTTCTTCAAACTCGTAATTTTGTTATCACATTTATTTGTAATTATTAATATTATATAGTTGATAGAATAGTGTAACGCAACTGGTGGTGCCATCTAGGAGAGAAGACAGGTACCTAAGGTTCTCTTAGTGGCCGCAGGAAGCGCTGGCGGCGCTCTAGTTTTGACTGGAATAGACGGAGAAGTCTGGAAGGTTCTCTACCGGTATAAATAGAGGGACCACAGAGAGGTGAGAGAGTTCCCAAGTTACAAATGAAGTCACAAGTTAGTGAAAAGTATACAAACAGTGAAGAAAATGAACTTTTGTGGTTTAAACTGTGAAATAATTATTATTAAGCGTTGTATTTAGTAATTTATTGTGTATAGCAATAAATTGGTGTTTTCTTTATTGAAGTTTAGAGTATTTTATCTATACGAACCCACTTAAAACTAGTTGCAGTAGCTAGTTTAGAAAGAAAGACATTACATTTGGTGTCAGAAGTGGGATAAAATCTCTAAACAGGTAACAGTTTAGTATCAGTTTTATTGTATGCCCATAAGTACAAGAAGTCAAACGCGGAAAATGGAGGAAATGATAACATTGTTGAAAGAAATGTTAAACGAAATGAAGAAGAGCCAAGAGGAATTTAAAAGGGGCTGGGGTGAAATGAGAGGAGAAATAATAAGGGAGAAAGATGAGATTCAAGAAGAAATAGTAGAAAGTTCAGAAGCACCAGTGTATGATGGGAAAGGCAGTGAGACTGAGGATGAAAGAGAAGGACCCGAGAGAGAAGTCGAACGCGAAGGTGCGGAAAGTGAAAGTGAAAATTTGTTGGTGGAAACTGAAAGCGACAGCGATCAGACTAACCAAGAAAGGGTACAGCATGGTTCATCTAATACCCTGCATACTTCTATGCTCGGAGAAGATGAAAGTGGTGATTCAATGGAAGTGGCAAGTCAGCATGAAGAAAATGATGGAGAAAGCGAAGGATTGGGTCACGAAATGTTGCTTGGAGATGAACAGTTAGAAAGACGTTCGGGACAAAGTGGTCAGGGCCAAAGGAGTAATCTTGCTCTTCAGCCAATGCAGTGGGCTATTAGAAGTGCAGACACCGGTTCAAAATTATCAGGTGGTTTCCGAGTAGCCTCTGGCAATTCATTGGTATTCATTGATCCGTCCTCATTGAGGCGTTCAAATAACACATCTTCGGCATGCAATAGTAACCCGGATGGGGTCACCAAGCCTACAACAGCTGCTTGTTCGGTTAGAAGTTTTGCTATTGTGCTTCGACAAATTGCAGATCCTTTAGGCAGTTTATGTAATGTTAGTGCACCACAGCAACTACCCGTGCCAATTATACAGACCTATGTAGAAAGACTGTTAAAACCACCATGGGATTGGCTTTTGACAATGGCGGATTCAACCGAATCTCGGTTGCGCTTTGGAGCTTCTCTTACGACAGCGTCAGATTCTGCACATCTTCATCATCCTCTCTACCATGGTTCAGGTTCCCCAAGCTCGAATAGTGCTAACGGGGTTAGCGGAAGTAATAGCGGAATTTGTGGTCTTTCGAATGGTGGTACTACTTCTGGAAGTACATCAAGATCTACTACACAGTCTTCGCATCACCCTGGAGGTATTTCTTCGGCTTCTTCAACTAGGATTGTTGGTTTTACCACTAATTCGGAGTCTTCCAGACCATCTAGGGATCGTGACGGTGGCAATGAAGGCCAGTCTGCCCGAAGAGAGTTTGTCAGTCTGATGCACTGTTTGTCATTGATGAGATGTTACAATTCTGAACATGCTGATTTATTACCAGTACTGGATGTATCTTCTCTCAGGCATACGGCATACGTGATTGATGCTCTGATCTACCTGTTGAGGGCTGGTACTGATCGGAACCTTGAGGGAGCTCTGTAGTAGAATGCCGCCTTTAAACATGGACGCAGCCAGATGAAAAGGAGAACGATAATGCCGAAGTCGATACGCAACCAACACCATCGCTATGGAGACAGAGCCTGTGAAAGAAGAAGAACACTAGGAGCAGCAGGAAAGGATAGGCGGCATCCAGTTCTCCGGAGATCAGATTCAAGATTACGGCTCGGCTACAGTCCATCAGATCCGTTAGAGATGCCAATGGCACGAGCATTACCTTTAGCTGATCAGCCTCAACTGTTGCAAGCGAATGCGACTAGAGATCAGTTGTTTGGTGTACCTGAACAGCCAGAGAACATCAGCGAGCATCAAGGACTCAGCTTGGTACTTTACATATACGTTTGGGACTTTCATTAAGATTTGAAAATGTACATCGTTCTGAACCAGAACGAGAAGAGAAAGGCGGAGCAATG
Organism: Triatoma infestans; assembly: GCA_011037195.1. Taxonomy (NCBI): domain Eukaryota; kingdom Metazoa; phylum Arthropoda; class Insecta; order Hemiptera; family Reduviidae; genus Triatoma; species Triatoma infestans. The sequence goes on along the minus strand of JAAEAF010013546.1, from coordinate 167,823 downwards.
GAGACTGGACGAGAAAGTGGCAGTAGCGGCCCAGTGGAAGTGGAGTCAGACGCAACTATACCAAACCAGGATGAGTTACTTGGGCGATGGAGAATGACATTAGACTTATTTGGAAGAGTAGCCATAGAAGATGTCGGATTAAAACCAGGTTTAGTAGCCAGCAAGCTTGGAGGATTTCCAGTAAAAGAAGCCAAATTCAGAAGAGGTATAGAACGAATTAGAAATCAACAAAGTAGAGATCTTACTCTATCGAAGGTGGAAAGAGATGGGACTCAGGTTCTATTCCAGACATCAAAAGAATTTCACAACGTGTACAATTCACATCAAAGACGTGCTCAACCTCCTCCAGCAGTTAATTGAGTGAAAGTAACCCTCAAAGAAAAACTCGGAGAAGGCTCTGGCGTGGTAAGAAGTTTTTATACAGCCATCGCCGAGGCACTGCTCGCAAATGAAAAGCTGCCAAATCTGGAGGTGCACAAGTTGGTTCCCGATCTCAGTATAATGTTTTGTCAAGACTTCAAATTTCAGTTTCATCTCTATAACTCGAGTATAAATATTTTCATTATTTCCTAACTTTAAGGGGGAGTAGCTCCCACTTGAACTCCTAGCAACGCCCATGGTGCTAACTACAGAACATCCGAATACAGCTAACAATTTTTTTTTTTTGCTTTAATTTTCCATCTCAAATTAAAATTAATATTCAGTACATATTCAAAATTATGCTCGCATAAGAAATAAAAACAAATGTTTTTTTTAACTATACTAACGTATTACGTGATAAAAATTAGAATTATTTCGAACCTTGAGAGAGTAAAAATTAAAAATTATAAAATACATACTATATATTAGTAAGTCAGTATGAGATATTATGATTCTTTATCCGAGGACATGATCTCAAAAACTATTTCAAGACATTACCACTACACTGGCAGGCCGCTCATTAATAAAGGCGTCATTTAAACACGGCATTACACTTGAAACTTGGGACTATTTTTATTGTATAATACTGTTTGTAAGAGCAAATAGTAAGATAGTGTTGAAAGCTTCAAAATGGAATATTCTACGGAAATTCAAGTTTTGAAGTCCCTTGAAAATGAAAAAAAAAATGTTTTTAGCGAAAGGACTGTATGTACATATGTGTGTGCGTGTTTGAACAAAATATGTCACACAACATCCTTTCAGCGAAATTTTTGGGGCAAAATTCATCAAGCGGAACTGCAAGTATACTGAATAGTTTTTTTTTTAACTTCATATCTAAATATCTATCACTTTTATTTGAAACATTTTTACACGTAAACAATTTTTAGTTTTATTTTATGGAATGTGTGCCATTACAATTTTAAATGTTACGTATTTAAGTTTGTGTAATCTTTTGGCGCTCTCTTGTGGATTACAGTGTAAACACATACTATTTCTGTAACCTGCCAAGATTAATAATTCATCATGTACATCCATCCCCACCATCTAACACAGATAGGTAACTCAGTACAAATTTCTAACTTTAATGAAAATTTGTTCATTTTATAAATAAGAAAGAAAGTATGTATGAGATTCTGCAAACTCAGAGGACTTCAAAACATGTATTTCCGGTGAAAACTCAATTGATACGATCGAAATATTTCCTTGTACTCCAAGTACTTTAGGTTTATTCCTAGCTATGTTGTACAAATTTTTTGAAATTGTTTGAAACTGATTGTTCACCGGAAATATACATGTTTTTTGAGGTCCTCTGACGATCCGAATAAATGTATGTATGTTTGTATTTTTTTTTTTTACCAATATAAATTAAAAAATAAAACAGCCTGAAACAAAAAACAATACAATTACAGGAAGTTCCAACACGATATTCCACTTAGGAATCACCAAGGGATTCCATCAAATTCCATCCAATGAAAGTACTTTTGATTGGATTTATTTAATTTGGTATATACTTTGTGCATAGGAATTATATAGATATATATAAAAAACAGGAATTTTCTAGGGTGCTATGACGTAATTTTTTTTTAAAAAAAGGCACACTGGGTGGGCGGTCCCTGGGCTCTCGTGCATACCCGCCCGTATAGAAGCCACTAACCTAAATAATACCCTTAACGATGAGCGTGACGTGATTGTTGTCGTTGGTTCCGCAGAGCTGGAAATCATCAGAGAGATCTTTTCCGTGATAACTTGCTTCTTTTTGACCGGTTTCGGGCGGTCGCCAATCCTCTGGATAGTTTTTGTCAAGCAGTGTGATAACATAGGCTTGCACAGAGCAAATTGTATGTGAGTGTATCAAAAGCATCCTGATGATGGGCGAGCGCCCGAAACCGGTCGATTACCACAAAAAGAAACAGGCTATCACGGAAAATATCTCTGCTGCTATGACGTGATATTATTCTCTAGGTTTACACTTGAGTGTTATTTTTTACTCTAATGTGCGGTGGCCAATACGTAAAAAAATAAATTTAAAGTTACCAAACTTGTAGTACAAATTTCAAGTTTAAAAAAATTTGTTGTAGAATTTTGGAAATTAGATTGTTTATTAGATTGATGTTTTTAGCGAACAGGCGTGTGTGTGTGTGCCCGTGCGGGCGTACGAGCGTGTAATAAATGTCTCCCAAAAAACGAAGATGGGTAGCCTTATTAATACCATTAACGCCTCTGTCACTCTACAATAGAGCATTTGTCAATTAAAATTGTGATACTTCTTTTATTTGTACAGATTTGTGAAAAATTATGGCCTAAGTTAATTGAAACTAAATAATTGAGAAAGTACAAGTTAGATAATAATTCCTTTTGATTACGTCAATTAGACCTAATTTAATGGACTATCCTAATATGCAGATGGTAGAAACATAAGTTTTGCTGAAATAGTAGTTTTGAGGAAGACTTGAAAGTTTTCAGTTCCTCCAGAATACTCCAGGAAAATGCTTCGAAGAAAAGTGATAGGCTTACTTACATTAGGTGCGGCGGTGAGGGAGGTTTAAGGAAAAATATTTGAAACATTTTCGAGAATATTCTTGGAAAAATGAAAGATGCTAACTTTCATGTCACAACGAAACTTAAACAGAACTATCAAATCGCGTTTCTGAATTTTATTTATATATAGCGAGAAGGAGTAGAGGGCTTCTAAGAATAGTGGGGCTCTACGTAATGGCCTGGAAAAAAATAAATGGCCTCCAAAAATAAATATATATACAAAATGTTATTTAAAATAATATAATCATTTTATTAATTATATTATTAACTTTTTAACATATTATTTAACTTGTGCATTAATTAACGTTCACAACATTAGAGCCCGTGCTTATAGACAGTGTGACAAAAAATTATTGAGGTGATGTAATTACTATATACGCAACAAAATTATTAACCACACGAATCCCTAAACGAAATTTGCAACAATACCAAAGTCATAATGTTTTGTGGACAAAGAAAGTGCACAAAATTAACTTATTAATTATAATAATAATGATTAGTTGATTTGGTTCTTGAAGCAATAAATAAACTCCGTCTTTGTAAAGATTTCTGCAATGCGGTCAAAACAAAAACTGCGATAAGAATATATTTTATAGTCTCATACGATAAAAATGGGATTCCCCGAAAGAGATTATCAAATTCCCTTCCGTTAAAAAAAACAGAAAAAACTATTGAAATCAACAAGTTTAGGATCGTAAGATCGTACGATAAAAACAATAATCCACCGAAATATCTGAATCTTGGGATTTTTTGTTTTTATTTATATAAATCGGCCAAAAAACTAATGTTTTGAATTTGCAATATCTTTTATTCATGCAAACTTACAAATATACTGAAAGAATGTAAGATTCTTTATTTCATTCTTCCATCATAATTTTTTTACAAAAATCTGGTGTGAAACACTCACACTACTTTCTCTTACTCTATAACAAGCAAACGGACAGATCTCCAATACTACCCTAAAAATTTTGCCCGAAATCTTTGTGTCTGATATGATAACGGTAACTGAACGGAATAACAAGTTTGAGCTACCTGCGAACTTTTCGTTTTCTGAGATATTCGTGCGCACTCACACACACAGATATAGACCTTTCGCTAAAAACATTTTTTTCGTATGAAGGAACCCTCATTCATATATTTCCGGTGAAAACTCAATTTTGAAAATCTGGCACGATCGCAATACTTTCTCTAACTAGGAATAAGAGGAAGTAAAAATTTGGTATGAATCAACTCGCAAGCAATTTATATAATTCCAATTTCCTTTAAACTTCAAATTCTTAGTCAATTAACTGACTTCAATATAATACGTATTGCTGGGAGAACTTAAACAAAAAATGAAAAAATAACCTTGATAGGAGGGACTTTCCATACCTCCCCAGAAACCCATTAAAATTTACATATTCGAAAAAGGTTTCAAACAAAAGTGATAGGTTTGTAGATCTGTAGTTCGTAGCCGAAGTTCAAAGGAACACCTTGGTATCTTTATCGAAACAATCCTAGAAAACTGGAGGGGTAGAAAACTGTTCAGTAAGATCGCACTTCCGGTCGTTTTTTATATCGTAATTAATATATATGGAAACCATAATATATTCAGTGGAAACTGTAACCTCTAAAATGAATTTTCCCGGAAAAATGTCTCAAATAAAAGTTGTAGCTCTTTAGATATTCATAATTGGTATACTAAGTTTAAAAGGAAAAGTGGAGCTATTTTCGACAAAATTTGCACACACAAAATAGAAAAATTCCATTCAGAAAAGCGATGCTTCCGGTGTTTTTGTACAAACTTAACTACGAAATATCAAGTATAAACTTACTCTGATTTTCCGGTTTTGAGTTATGCTGACACACACACATATATAAACCATTTTCTAGAAACCACTTTGTCGTATTTGGGGAGCTTGAAAACATTATTTCCGGTGAAAACGCTATAACATCCTAATAATTTATAGCAGCTAGAGAGAATGTGAAGAGACATAATAGGCACTACTTATTTAATCTTTTTTTTTATTCCGTATAGTTTACTTAAAATAATAAAAATATTTTCAATAGTTTGAAACAATCCATGGACATTTAGTTCAATGGATTGAAATTAAGATGTATTCGATTAGTATAATAATATGTATTGTTATCAGTAACTTGTACTGAAATAGAATGTTAAAAATGCGTGTTTTCGCTTTCTGGTACATTGCCAACATACTGCTCATTATAATGATTAGTTAATTACTTCCTCTTACAGCTGTAATATCAAAATCGCAGAAGGCTAAAATTTGATATTTTGTTTACGTGCTACCACAGCATCTGATATGAAGTTTTCTGGCAAAATCTACCAATCAGAAGTGCAACTCTACTCAATGCTTTTTCTTTTCTTTTTTATTGTCAAAAGTAAGTGGCAATAAGGTCAAATAAATAAGGTTTTGATCAAAATCGCTAAAACGGAAGTACCATTTGTCTAAATAGTTTTTTCAGTGTTTCTTTTTTTTGTGATTTTTCTCGAAAAAGATTTTCTTTAAGCGGTAAATTTCAGGTATTCATGGAAAAAAAGGTGCTACTTTTAACTGAATTATTTTTCCGGAAAAATTCATTTAAGAAAAACTTCTGGGAGAAGGATGACAGTTAGGCTTTTCATTAAAGTGCTATTTCAATATATATACTATACGATTCTGTCTTCTATAATATATATTTTAATATAAATTAAATGTGTTGCGAAAAAAATCCGAGTTTGCGAAAGAAACTTTCGGTTTACCGGAAGTATGACTTTATTTTTTTTTTAACTAATTATTTTTCGGTTATATACAATTATACTTACATGTGAACATTGTATAATTATTTGAATTAACAATAAACGGTCTATAATACCTGCCGCGTACATAATAAATAAATAAGTCAGAAGTGTGTAAGTCGCAGAAAGTCGTGTAAACCAGATTTTTTATGTTTTTTTTATTTTTTTTTAAGAGAATGTATTGCGATCGTATCACAAATTTTCGAAATTGAATTTTCATGGGAAATAAATTTGTTGATGTCCCCTGGGTTCGAAAAAAAAAATGTGTTTAGAAAAAAAAACGATAAATTGCAATAAGCTCAAACTTGATATATCTTTTTAGTAGGTACTACCACAGCATCTGTTACAAAGGTTTCGCGCAAAAACTACCAACTGGAATCTGCCAACTTTTTTTTCCCAGGTTTTGGCAATTTTCTCATAAACGGCTGCAACGATTTTCTTTAAACTTTGTATACTATATATACACATAAATACCAATCATTTTTATTTTAAAACATTTTCTCCTGGGGGAATTTATTTTTTAGGCGGTTTCTCAAGCTTTCCTCAAAAAAGCCTGAGGTCCTCTGAGTACGAAAAAATATCTATATATTTACATACATTAGAAGCACTGGTAGAATTCCAAATTTTAAGAAAATCGTTAACCGAAATGCAAATCTACAGAATAGGTTTTTTTTTGCAATTTTCTAGAAAAACCACTGCACCGGTTGCTAAACCACTGCACCGGTTGCTAAACCAGTGCACCGATTGCTAAACCACTGCACCGGTTGTAAACTATACAGATATAAATCTATCTACTTTTATTTCTAATATGTTTCTCACAAAAAATAATTTTAGGTATTTCTACGGTACTTATAGTGTTAAATTAGAAATGTTCTATTTGTTCAATATTACATATTTGCACCCACTTCTGGGGTACAATGTAACTATTCCAGTGTTACCTGTAGGATATGTATATATATCCCTACCACCCTCTATGACAAATGAATAAAATCTCAAATTGAAAGAGAATATTGTCAATTTTATAAATTGTGTTAACTGAAGTTTCACGCCATACTATTTTGATAATTTTTTACGATCAAAACTGTTTTCATTTTATAGCAATAAGACAATGCAATAAAATCGATTATTAATTATGTTAATTAAACATTAATTATTAAGGTTAATTAATATTACCTTGTTGAACAGCCCAAACAGCCAAAATAAAAAGTGACAATAATGAAGTTGTATAAGCCATTGTCGTCTTCAATAACTTTGACGGTGCGCCACAGATATCGCTGCTATGGGTTACAGTTGTAAGTTTGTATTAAGGTTTGTCGTGTTGCATAGAATAATACTCCTACTACCATGTCAACATCCCCCTCCAAAATATATTGAAGAGTAGAGGGAAAACATCCACATCATTTACAAACTACTACTTTCCCGCCCCGCCGCTCTCTTTAACTTGTTACAGTTTTAGTAACTTTGTCTACCATTTCTTCTTTCATTTAACTACCCTCTTTACGCATAAGCACGGGAGGGCTACACACACATACACACACACACACACATAACATATGTCTGAAACAAATTAGACAATAATTAACCGTAACTCCCACAAGAATTGACCTCTTGACATACTATATCGTAGGGGGAATAATGCTATTTAAAAAAAATACTAAAATAAAAAAAAAGTCTTTTCAAATAAAGGAAGTAACGAATAAATGTGGGAGTATTACAAAGAAGTTAAAACAAAAAAAAAAATCAAATCCCTATTTATTATTTATTAAACATGATACCGATTATAGACCGTTTATTGATAATTCAAATAATTATCAAAGATCAGTTACCCAGAACACACTTTCTTTCAGGGGATTTCAGTGAACCAAAGAGAAAGTAAAAATGTTATGTTTGAAGAAAATTTTTCATTTAAAACAGGAAATGATTTGGAGTTTCTCGTCAGATTGTGTGTTATTAAGAAAGTTGTGTTTTCCTTTGTACCACAATGACGTCAGGATTTTTTCAGCATAATAATCACTTTTTTACTTTCTCTTACTCCTAGTAAGAGGAAGTATTGTAATCTTGTCAAATTTTCGACGGAAATATCCCCTGAGTCCAAAAAAGTGGTTTTTAGCAAATGGTCTCTCTCTCTCTCTCTCTGTAAATATATATATATATATGTGAACCGCACAGCTCAAAAACGAAAAATCCTAGAAAGTACAAACTTATATTCCGTTTAGTTATCACCATGGGATCCGACAGTGGGTCATCTGACAAAATTCTTCAACCGGAAGTACCACTTTACTAGTTTTTTTTTTTACGTTTTTGCGATTTTCTCAAAAATGGCCAGAACGATTTTCTTCAAACGTGCTATATCAACTACACATACTAACAGCCACAACTTTTATTTGAAACATTTCTCCGGGAAAATTCATTTAAGAGCACTTCTGGGGGAGGGGTGGAGTTAGGTTTCATCTTAACTGCTATTTCAGTTTATTAGACAATTCTGTCATCTAAATAATGTTAATTAGAATTAAATATGTCGTTGAAATTCCGAGTTAGAAAAAAATCGGAAAACCGGAAGTGCGTTTGTTTTAACACTTTACTAAATGATTTTTCCATTTTTTCGCGATTTTTTCAAAAATGGCTCCGATGATTGTCTTGAAACTTCGTATATGAACTAAACATGCAATGATTTACATCTTTTATTTGCAACATTTCTCTGGAAAAATTCATTTAAGGGCACTTTTAGAGGAGGGGTGGGGTTACAGCTTGCTCTAAAGTGGTATCATAGTTGATTATACAATTCTATCATCCAAACAGAAATAATAGAAATAAATAGATGGCCAAAATTCCAAGTTTTAAGAAAATTAGTAAGCCGGAAGTGCGGTTTTACTGAAGTTTTTTCAGTTTTCGACGAATTTCGTTATATTTGGTACACAAACTATAACCTTTGTCAATCATAATTTTTAGAACCGGAGTAAGAGAAAGTTGTGTGAGTGTTCCACACCAGATTTTTTTTACCATAGTTAGACTCACTATAAATTAACTAAGCATCTTGGCTCAAAGATTAGCTAGTGTGATTCGTGCGTGTGCTGGTAGTGGGCATCTTCCCATGAAATTTATAAGAGGCATAAAATAATAATTAACTCATTTTTCAATCCAATGAGCATTAATCAGACAAATTTCCAAACAGAGCGCCAGAAGATTCTTCCAATAATTATGCAATCTGTTATATCTAAATATAAAAGTCGAAAGTGATTTACTTGTTCAGCTCTATCTGGACAATGACTTTTTGATCTGAACTGATGGGTTTCATTACACTTATCTAGAGCGCTGTTCCAAACGATGGTTCTCTGCATGTTGCAGTTGAATTTTGTATCATTTACTTTCTTGCTACAATAAAGTACATCAAAATCTTTAGATTATGCAAGATGTCGGTATAGGAATTTTGAAAATATTTCCATCAGAAATATTGCTCAAGTTCTTGTTGAAATGCTAGAAAACCACGAGATTGAAAATAAAGTTAGATTAAGTAAAAGATTAAATAAAATTAGATTAAAACTTTTTAAGCTAACAATGCACCAAAGCTTTAACATACACAGGCTGTGCTGTCCGCACGTAGTACGTGCTGACAGTATAAAGTAGGCAGTAGTAATCCCCACCCCGCGCGCGCAAATACAGTGGCAGTTTTCACGCGAAGACGTGCTGCTGAGCTGTCAGAGGGAGTAGGTATGTATAATATTGGATTGATGGTCCATTTGGATCTTCAAAGTAAACAGTGTTGCATTAATTGACTTTTATAAATATATGTAAATTAATATTTGTAATTCATAAATACAGGGCGTGCGGCGCACGACTAGCACACCCGCAATATCCGCTTTGAGTTTGACCAAATTCTGAAGTATGTATAATGAAAATTCATTCATTTATTTTCTTCTATACCTGGAGAGTGTATCGGGCGCCAAATAGAAAGTGTTTTTACTACTACGTTGATGTATGACTGCTACAAACAGGTGGTGTACATATATGTCTATACATGCACATAGTCACTTATAAGGTTCTCATTCTTCACACAATGATACACCGTCACATACGTTATTCATACACTTATCGCACGTGATATGTCTACAGTTAACAAAAGGTAGACTTGGTTTTTCTTTCTTAAAATTTCTTTCATCAATTCCTAATATGAAAATTCTTCATAGAAGTTATTTTTATCCTGGAGTATTTATGTATATATGTGTTTATGTACATTCTGTGATGGAAGAAGGTAGGTGCTTGAAAGGGCCCACCTTGTAAGTTGTCTCAAAAGAAAAGTAGTCTATTATCAAATATTTAAAACAAATAAATTGGTGTAAAACACTCACACAATTTTCTCTTACTGCATTTCTTACCTTTATAGGCCCCGATCCCGTTCTGCAGGAGCCTAATTCAAACTTCTATAAAAGACTGGACAGAAGAACAGCGACTGCAATGATGGGAGAGAACACTAAGACAGAGGTAGGCCAAACTCTTCATTAAGAGTCATTTGCCTAAATTTACTGAGCCATAGTCGAAGGCTGAATAGGCATATGCACTAATTACTACTTGCAGATAACGCGTTATGCCGATTCTGCAAGGCCAAAGAGGAAATCCCGGTACACATGCTTTGTGAGTGTGCCGGTCTAACGGGACCAGGTTTCTTCAACTGGGGACAAGCAATTCCTAGCCACGAGCTTCTTGTCGGAGCCACTTTCAGCTTTGCTAGGCCTGAATAAGAGGGGCGAAGCTGTGGTCTGTGCTATAATTTTAGGGGATTCCACAATAGACTTCTTAATGTAGATCGCAGAGAAAATCGTTGTAGCCGAGGTAAGGAAGTGAGAGGAAGTACTGCGATCGTGTCAAGTTTTCGAAATTAAGTTTCCACCGGACATCCATGTTCTGAGGTCCCTGTGTTAAAAAAAAAAATGTTTTCAGCGAATGGTATGTATATGTATGAACAATTTATCTCAAAAACGAAAAGTCGCAGATAGTTCAAACTTGATACTCTATTTACCAGTGCATCTGACACGAAGGTTTCTGGCAAAATCCATCAACCGGCAGTGCAACTTTATGGAATATTTTTTTTCAGTTTTTCGCAATTTTTTTTTTAATCATCGAATGCTTGCTGCATAGATAGAAACGTATCATTTTTATGTGAAACATTCTTCGCATAAAATTGATTATAGAAGTGTATTAGAGGCATGTTAGTTACTTTAAATTTACACAAGCTTTGTATGTTTTGACACAGAGCGCTCCACATATGGCCGCTCAGGTATGCAAGTAAATTCCCCACCATTTTTATAGCCAGCCCAACTAAAAATGTAACCTTGACATTTTAAAGAAAATTTCTTAATTAATTGTATTAATTAGAGTAAGAGAAAGTCGTGTGAGTGTTTCGCACGATTTTTTTATTATAAGTAATAAACGTTTTTTTCTTGGTTCTCCAATATTACTTTGGGTTAATTCAATATCTAGTAGGATAACAAAAATAAAAGGTTAGTTAAGAAGTCTTCTGTTAACTTTAAATTTGAAAAACTGACATGAAATTTTATTCATGTTCAGTATGAAGGCCTTCTTGTTTCTCTCGTTTTAGCAACTCTTCATTAACAAATATCATATTTCAAGGCTGTACCTATTAAACTTAGTTGTTAATTTAACAAGTCTTCATTCAGATTGGACAGTATTCAGTATTTGGCATTTTAATCCTTATTTTTGGATATCCTATATTTTGGGCTGATCCAACAGAAAATAATATGACGCACTACAAGGAAAATATTACTAAATCAATATAAAGATTACTTGATCTTTTAGGTTTCTGCGGCCATTTTCATGAAGAATACTTGAGTTACCGGATTGAGATCGCTCAATGGTTTGCTAAAAAACCGTCGATTCGCCCATGTGGCAATGAGCCCGTCTCTACCAAGTTTAGAGGGCTGGAACGACCCTGAAGTGGCTCATCGCAACATAGGCTAAACGTCGGTTTATTACAAACCAGTGACACGGTGTCAACCCGGAAACTCAATGTTCTTCATAAATACTAGTTATTAATAAAATTTAAATTTGCTATTCCAATGGAATGTATTTAAAAAAAAAGAAAAGAAGTATGATATATGAATCTCAGACGATTTTCTTTTTTTATTATAACTTTTACAATTCTATCTGATGAATTTTGCTTTAAACCTAGGAATGTTTACGTTCAATGAGATCTATATTACATGAAAATAAAGATACTGGCGATTATAATTGACACGGTATACCTGAAGTGGTTAGATAGTATGACGACGCTCTCTGTCTCAAACTCTAAGAACTTTTTGACGGAGAAAAATGTTTCAAATAAAAGTGATAAGTTTATATCTGTACAGTCAGAATTCCGACATTAAAGGATATCGTTGTAGCCGTCATCGAAAGAATTCAAAAATTTATTTTGTAGAGACTTTCACTTTCTGTTACTGCTGTAAGAGGAAATACTGCAATCGTGCCAAATTTTCGATATCTAGTTTTCACCGGAAATATACGTTTTGATGCCCCTGAGTACGAAAAAATTGTTTTGAGAAAATATCCTATGTGTGTATACAGGGTGTCCCATTTAAACGGGCCACTTTTGAAATAACACTTAAACGAAGAAAGATATCAAAAAAGTCAACATAACGTTTGTTGAAGTATTTGCGCTCTAGTTTATGATGGTGTTAATGTTATTTGATTTTATTGCCGCCTTACACCTGATATCGATGATTGAAAGTTGTCTTTTACCCCCACTTTTTACTATTGTATTGAAAACTACTAAAAAAATGAAGAAAAATGCCGTTAATTTCACTTCAATATTTCAAACCGTTGCCGAGATATTCAATCACAAAGATTAAACTTTCGTCGTTTATTTTCCTATTTCTTTGTTTCATAAACTAAAATTAAAAGCGGATTTTCTTATTAATTTCTAATAAATTAGAGAGTTCAAATGCTGACAACACTTGAAACCTATTTTAGAACCATAAGGGACTTAAAAATCAGGTAGAACATCATTAAAACAAAACAATATTCCAGTTTATTTACAAAAATCTATAAAAAAAATATTTCCTGTTTATTCAAAATGACCTCCTCGACTTAACCAGCACAAGCGCAGCCGCTGCCCAACAAATGAAGTTGCTAATCGTATCATGTCTGCCGGAATTCCTAAGCAGGTTTGGATTAAGTCTTCTCTAAGTGCTTCTGGAGTTGTTGGTTCCCTGACATAAATTTTTTCTTTGAGATATCCCCAAAGAAAAAATTTAAGAGGGGTTAAATCTGGCGATCTGGAAGGCCAGCTTACCGATCCCGATCCAGCGGCTACTGAACATCTCATTCACTTTTCTCCTCGCCAGATTTAACCCCTCTTAAATTTCTTCTTTGGGGATATCTCAAAGAAAAAATTTATATTAACAATTTATTTAGTCCCTTATGGTTCTATAATAGTTTTTTAAGTGTTGTCAGCATTTGAACTCTCTTATTTATTAGAAATTAATAAGAAAATCCGCTTTTAATTTTAGTTTATGAAACAAAGAAATAGGGAAAAAAAGGCGAAAATTGAATCTTTATGATTAAATATCAACGGTTTAAAATATTGAAGTGAAATTAACGGCATTTTTCTTCATTTTTTTAGTAGTTTTCAATACAGTAGTAAAAAGTGGGGGTAAAAAACAACTTTCAATCACCGATTTCAGGTGTAAGGCGGCAATAAAATCAAATAACATTAACACCATCATAAACTAGAGCGCAAATACTTCAACAGACGTTATGTTCACTTTTTTGATATCTTTCTTCGTTTAATAGTTATTTCAAAAGTGGCCCGTTTAAATGTGACACCCTGTATATGAGAACAGAATAGCTCAAAAACGAATAATCGTAGAAAGTTCAAACTTGACATTCCTAGGGTATTACCCTAGGATCTGACAGGAAATAAACTGTCAAAATTCTTCAACCGAATCTACCACTTTACGTAGAAATTTTTCACAGTTTTATGCAATTTTCTCAAAATGGTAACAACGATTTTCTTTAAACTTCGTATATAAACTCTAAATATAGAATAGAATAGAATAGAAGGGGGGGAGCCTCATTCCACTGCGACCTGCAAATCGAGGTCTACTGTGGATCCCCTTAAATTAAAGCACAACCCCCAGCTTTGCCCTCCTGATCAATCCTAGCAAAGCTGAGAGCGGCTCCGTCATGAAGCTTCCAGCTTCGGGATTGCCCGTCCCCAATTGAAGAAACCTAATCCTCGCCAGGCCGGCGCACTCACAAAGGATGTGCGCCGGGGTCTCCTCCTCTACCTTGCAGAATCGGCATACCGCACTATCCGCAAGTTGTAGGTGGTGCATGTGTCTATTCAGCCTACAATGCCCTGTTAGTAGACCCACAATTAACCTTATATCCCTTCGGGTCTGGCTCAGTAGGTCTCTGGTAAATTTAGGCAAATGTCTTTTGATGAAGAGCTTTGCCTGCCTCTGTCCTGGTGTTCTCTCCCACCAACGCAGACGCTGTTCTTCTATCCAACCCCTGATAGAAGTTTGAATGAGGCTCCTGGACAAGCCGCAGAAGGGTTCGGGGCCTATAAAGGTATCCTGCGAACCCTCCCTCGCTAGGGCATCCGCCCTCTCATTGCCCAGAAACCCCGCATGTCCCGGCACCCAGGCGAGTGTCAGTTTATTCCGAGTACCCACCTCGGTGAGGGCAAGTAGGCAGTCCCACACCAGTCTTGAGACTATTTGGTGTGAGGAAAGTGCCTTCAGGGCTGCCTGACTGTCGGAGTATATGGCCACTCTTCTACCCACTATCCTTTGCCTTATAATCTCCCTAGCGCAGAGTTGTAACGCCACGACTTCAGCCTGAAAGACCGTGGCGTACTTCCCTAGGCTGGCCTTAATTTTAACTTTAGGCCTGCCCCCGTAGACCCTAGCTCCGACCCCAGTCGGAGTTTTGGATCCATCTGTGTACCAGATCGAGTGACCGAACAGGGGTGGGTCAGAGCCCCATTCGCCTCTGCTCGGTATAACAATATGGAAGTTCCTTTCAAAATAATACCAAGGAACCAACATATCAGTTGGCATCCCAAGGAGATGGTCCGCCTTGATTTCCTCGATCAACCTCTGGTTATTACAATCATGCTTAGAAGTGATGGGAGGCGGCCCCTGGAGGAGCCTATGTATTCCCATTCTGGCTTCGCCTTGAACGAGAATGTGTAATGGTGGCAGATTGAGGAGGACTTCCGAAGCCGCAGTCGGGGTGATTTTCATGCCCCCCGTGAAACCCAGGCATGCTCGCCTTTGGATCCCACCAAGCCTTTCCACCGCCCCCTTCTGCAGCGTCTTGGTACACCAAACCACCGACCCATATGTGACCATGGGTCTGATGATCCTGGTATAGATCCATAGTGACAAACTTGGGCGCAAGCCCCAGTTTCTCCCACAAAGCACCTACTAAATGACGCAACGGCCTTGTGAGAAATTTTGTCAATGTGTTGATGCCAAGTGAGTCTGCGGTCAAAAGTAACACCAAGGTACTTAGCTTCCGCAAATGGAATCGGAGTGTGCCCAAGTAATGGTGGCCTAAGGCCTTCCAAATTGTGGCGCAATGTGAAAGGAACTACTACGGTTTTATGGGGGTTTATGGACAAGTCCTCCTCCCTACACCAGTTCCTGACCAAGTTAAGAGCTGCTTGCACCCGCTCTGCAATCGTAGTAGGGTATTTGCCTCTTACCACGATCACCAAATCGTCTGCGTAGCCTAGACAGTCAAAGCCATCCGCAGATAGTTGGTGGAGGAGGTCATCAACGACCAGAGTCCACATCAGAGAGGACAGACCCCTCCCTGCGGACACCCCCTCCCTACTTTTACCTAAGGGTGGTCTGACCTATTGTCGAAATGTTATTTCGATTACTTAGGCCAGACTCGATTCAGCCGCGTTACGCTGCTGGTACTCCTCTTTTATGGAGAGAGTTGATGACCGAGGTGCGCGAGACATTATTGAATGCGCCCTCAATGTCCAAGAAGGTGGCTACCGCAATTTCCTTATCCTCCAAAGATTTTGATAGCAGCCTGTTAAGATTTGGATGGCTGTTAAGATCATCCAGTGCGGCCTCAGCCGACCTGCCTGGTTGATAAGCGTATTGGCGGGCACTTAGGGGGTTTACAGACAAGACCTCATCCCTAATATATCTGTCCACCAACCTTTCTAGAGCTTTGCTTAGGAAAGAGAATAGGCTAATCGGTCTATACGAGCCTGGCGTAAGGTCAGACACCCTTCCCACCTTGGGGAGATAGAGCACCTTGACATTACGCCACGGTACCGGCGTATGTCTTAGGGCTATACATGCCCTAAAGATTCTACACAGGTATGGTAAAAGAATATCTAGTCCTTTTTGTAAAAGGACCGGGTAAATCCCATCTGTCCCAGGGGATTTGGAAGGTAGGGATTTGTTGATGGCCCACCTGACTTGCTTGGCCTTGTTATGAGAGTGGCGAGTTTCCAGTCCTCTGGGGATGGTCTAATGAGCCTTTCCTCAGGGATCCCCGCCACCTCTAGGCCTGGGATGAGCCTGGAAAGTGCGTCTCCGCGAGGAGCTCTAAACTTTCCTCTTCGGAGACAGTGAAGGTTCCGTCCCCCTTTCGGAGGAACCGCACTTCCTTCGCAGTACCGACTTTGGCCAACGCTCTGTGGATTCTGGCACACGAGGGGGAATCCTCAATTTCCAGAACCGCCTCCACGAACTCTTTTGGCCTTCCTAATTTCTTTATTGTACTGCGTGAGGGCATTCCGATAGACGGTCCAGTTCTGGGTAACTTTGGCCCTATTGAACAGGTTCCTCACCTCGGCCCTCAATTTCTCAAGTGATTGTTCCACCAGACTGTCTTTCCTCTCTGTGGTGAACCACCAGACCTTTCCGGACAGTTTTCTTGGAAGGCTGTGGCTATAGCCTCCTGCACCTCCTCTACCGTCCGCTCAAGACCTTCCACCCCTCTCCCGTCAGAGATTCCCTGTGCTACTCTGTTCTTAAGGGAATCCACAATCCTTCCCAGTCGGTCTCCCGAGGGTTCCGGAATGTTATCTGTTGCAACGGGGGGTGTTGATGGTGAACCTGATGTGCCTGTGGTCGGAGCAAGATGGTTCCGAAGACACATGCCAGTTCGTGATGTCATCACTCAACCTATGGGTGGTCAGAGTCAAATCCAACACCTCTCTCCTGGCCACCGTAACAAAAGTGGGTTCCCTACTTAAATTAGATATCAGTAACCCTTTACCGATATCCAAAAGGGACTTACCTCTGCTGTTGCAGTTGCTGCTCCCCCATACTGTGTGGTGTGCGTTGGCATCACATCCCACGAAGAGCGGGAGATTCTTCGCCTGACAGTAGTCGACGATGTCTCCCAGCAGCTCCGGTGGGCAAGACTGGTCCTCACCGGGAAAGTAGGCGGAGCAGGCCACCAGCCTCCTGATTCCACCTTCGGTCCGTGCCGAGATGATTGCTGTAACAAATTCGCCTGAGCAAAGTGCTGGCAGCAAGTTACCATCAATCTAATTATTAAGGACTATACAGGCTTTGGGTTTCCCAGAGCCCTTACAGTATAACACCTTACCTTAAAATGGGCGAATCCCTCTGACTTCCTCGGCCACGAGCCACGGCTCCTGCACCAGAGCGATATGCAGTCGCTCTGATTCAAACCTCCTGCACAAGACCGCTGAAGCGGCCTTGGCGTGATGGAGGTTGATTTGCAGGACCCGTAACCCCATCCTAAGATGTAGTAGGGGGTCGGGAAGGCGAGCTAGGCTCGTCCCCCCGCCGCACTTCGGCATCCTCGGGCGCCAGACACCGCTGAGGGGTTTGAGGCCTCAACAGCGGGCTGACCCCGGCTTCGCCCAGAGCGGCTGGCAAGCCCTTCCCCCTGTCGGTTGTTTTGCCTCTCTTTTTGCCTGCCTTACGGCGGGCTGAGGGCTTGGGTGCGCGAGCCTCCGCTGTCGGAACATCAGACGCGGGGGCCCTCGCCAGCTTAGAAGTGGAGGGAACACCTTCCGCCGGACGGATCGCCTCGGCGGAAGGGGCCCCAACTCCTTCCTCATCGCCTCGTTTATCCTGATCCTGAACATCAACCTGCCGAACCCGTAGAATGGAGCCATATCTAGACTCCTCAGGATTTCCAGGGACTCCTTTCCCATGGAGAAATTGAAGAGCTGACCTTTGCTCTCCGGAACACACCCCATAACCGTCCACAAGCCGGGATTGAGGCCCTGGTTGCCAAACCTCAAGAGGCTGTCAACCCTCTCTGCCGTCACCGGCGCGCCATCCTCATGGGGTACAAAGAGCACGTCACTGGCTTCGGGAACTCGTCCCCCACCAGGACCCTGAGGGCAGCGCCTTCCCAGGGCCGCAGCGAAGGGACGACCTCTGTCACCCAGGACGCACTCTCCTTGTCTGCACAAGTAAGCAGGAGAAACTCTGCTTTATGGGGCATTTAAGAAAACACACCTGACGGGCATCCGTGGAGGCCGCCATGGTGGACAGCAGGGATTTTTGGATGGCTTTCAGCCTATCCGGCTCCAACTGCGTGTCCGGGTAATCGGCCGCGGCAATCGCGACCTTCTCCGAGGACAAAGCCTCCCCATAAGTACGAGGTCTCGCCCTCTTCGTCGGCCGCGATGCTTTCGGGGTACTTTCCTCCGAACGCGGCCTTTTTCCGGCCTGAGCCTTTTCTTCCTGTTGCCGGACAAGGTTCTCCCTGATTATGGATCGTCTTGCGACTACCAAATCAGTGCCCTGACCGACTAACCTTTGCACCCGCCTGTTGGACGCGCCTGACAGACGGACTGCAAGAATGTCCATATCGGACATCACATCAACCTCCTCTAGAGATAGCGCCCTTAGGGCTCTCCGGGGAGGCTGTGTAGTGGCCTCGGACGTGGGGGCATCCTCCCGCTCGTCCGAAGGTCTGTGTTTAAAATTTGAAGGTTGCTGCTCCATGTTGTTCCCACGAGTAGCTGGGGAGGTGAAGTCCACCCGGTGAGAGCCCCGCAATGACCGGGTAAGGCTACTTACTCTGTGAGGGCGCCTGGTATCCCAGAGGCTCCGTGACGACCCCGGGATTAGGCTCCGGGATTAACCATTCTATAGGCACGGGTCGCATAACACCGTAGGATTGAGCCGGATATAGAAGCAGGATAGGGTAGTCAAGGATCTGCAGGAGGGTAAGAAATGAAGCAGGAAGCCAACGGGGGGTTAATCGTTGACCCGCCAGAGCCCTAGTTAGCTGTGACACTGGAGAAACCCAGGTGCCACGTTGCCCAGCCCCCACGATGTGGGCGTTAGGGTTGGCTCGCTGCTCCACTGGAATCGCCGAGGCTTTCCACCAGTGAAACAACATTTGGGGGCCAACTCTAAATATGAGTAGGTACAACTTTTATTTGTAACATTTCTTCGGAAAAATTCATTTAGGGGGTTTTAGGGGGGAGGGTGGGGTTATGTTTTCTTCTAAAGTGCTAATTTAATGCTTTATACAATTCTATCATCTATATAACATCAGCTAGAATTAAATATATTGCCAAAATTTCGTGTTAGCAGAAAATTGGTTGACTAGAAGTGCGTTTTAACTGAATAGTTTTTCCAGTTTCCTTCATAAATACATCATAAATTTGTTAACGTATACATTCAGAGAAGTATCACTTGTGTATGAAATTTTTTCCCGAGAAAGTCGTGTGAGTGTTTCACACCAGATTTTTCGTTTAATCATTGACCTGTATGGTGATGTTTTTCTGTGCAAAAGAAACAAGATTAAATTTTCATAAGAGATATTTTCCGTGATAGCCTGCTTCTTTTTTGTGGGTAATCAACCGATTTCGGGCGTTCGCCCAGCATCAGGATGATTTTATCAAAACATTGCGTCCTTAACATAGCCTTGCATTGAGCAAAATTAGTTGATACACTCTTGAAATTAAATTTTGATGAGAATCAATATTGAACCTCATTTAATAGTAACTCAACCAAGCTAGTTCGCTAGGCTTTACGAATAGTAGAAGAAGACCATTTCTATAAAGTTTATGCATACTAACAAGAGACTATACACGTCAATTTGAATGGTATTATTCAGTAATTTATAATAAAATTAAAATTCATTTAAAAAAGAAACTTTAAACTTTAGGGCGAACAATATTAGGTAGGGACCTGAATTGTTTACACAGGTCACTAAATGACCTGTGTAGGGATAGGTTGTCGACCACTCCTCTAAAGAAGAATCATTTAAATGTATTATTCGGTTTTATCATCTACATAATATTAATTAAAATTGAATATCTTGTTAAAATTCCTAGTTTGAAAAAATCGCATTTTTTTAATATTTTGTTTTTCAGACTTCGTAGATTTCTTGACTTAGTATTCTATTACTTTCTTTGCAACTTTTATCACTTGGAACTAAAAAAATGTTAGTGTAATCACACGCGTTTCTTTTTGCATTATAAACAACCACCCCTTACCGCATTAAAAAAAATTTTTACTTTGTATGTGTCATTTATATCGATCTAAAAGAAAATAAGTTATCATCTCTAACTTATATTGTGTACTCTTTAAACAATGAAAAAAGTGAATTCAACCTGTGACAACAAAAAAAAAAATAATAATAATTAAGTTGACACAGTTTTTTTAATACCTCTACTTACACTTCACTTGGTTTCATTACCAAAATGGATTCTTAAGAAATTTGGTTTTCCACGTTTCATTGATCTCACGTAATATTACTCTACCCACAGTCCTTGAAAATGGCCACCTCAAATCGTTAACTGGTTAAATGATTGGATATTGGTAAATTTATTTAAAAAAATACAAAATAAAAGATTTCTTTGTTTACATTTAACTATATTGATGTTGTTGTTTAAATAAAACATGACTATCTTATTATTTAATTTAATAATTAAATGGTGTTCTTATAATAATATGCTGTTATGCTATTTCAGAACTAAAAATCTGGTGTGAAACATTCACAGAACTTTCTCTTACCACAGTCTACATAGTTATATAATAGACAAATTATCGTCCGACTTATAATTTTTATTACTAGTTTACTTGCCTTTTATTTTAAATGCAATGGGAGGTGCTAAATTTAAAAAATTGCCCTTTTCGAGGAAAGCATAACCTCCCGTGCACCAAAATTTATTAAAATGAACTTTCTCGGAAAAAAGTCACAAACAAAAGGGATAGATATCTGTATGTACAGTTAGTAGACCAAATTCAATGGAATCCGTCGTTGTTTTCATGGAGAAATTCGCAAAAAAACAAAAAAAAAAACGAACCAATCGTTACCATTGCCTACGCGTTACATTGTTGTTATTCAATTGTAACTTTTCGTTTGATCTCACTGATCTCTGTCAACAACATTTATCCTGCGGGGTCGAAAAGAAATGAAAAAACATAAGAAACTCAAACTTAGTAGCTATTCCTTTTAGGCACGACCATCGCATCAGGCACAAAGATTTCGAGCAAAATCCATCAACAACCGGATGCAATTTTACTGAATGTTTTTTCAGTTTTTCGTTATTTCTCGAGAAACGCTCCAACGATTTTCTTTAAACTTTGTATACCATCTATATGTACATATAAATACGTATCACTTTTATTCGTAACATTTTACAAAAAGTTGATTTTTTGGTGGTTCTTGGGTAAAAGTAACGTTATGCTTTCCTCTAAAGTACCATTTCAGTGTAATATATGGTATTACCACCCTCATATAATTAGAAACATTGATAGAATTCTATTTGAAGAAAATCAGTTAACGGGAACTGCGGTTTTACAGAATAGGTTTTTGAGTTTTTCGAATTTACTTGAAAACGGTTAAGTACAACGTTTCTTTAAAACTAAAAAGCTTGCTGCACAGATAGAAACATATTACTTTTATTTGAAACAAAAAATTATTTTGCACAATTGTGTGGAATTTGTGCGTTAATTTCAAATTTTATTTGTTGTTGGTTCAATGTTTTTAGAGCGCTGTAATGGGCCATAATATTTTCATTTTTCTACCTAGGCAACACCACCGCCAGCAATTTATTTATGTATGTACATACATATGTTAGGACAATACGAAAAATTGAGTTTAAAGAAAATTTTTCATTTTATAAATAATTTATTAACAAGACAAAGTCGTGTGAGCGCTTTATACCAGATTATTTTTTTTTTTATCTCAGTTACCTTTAGTTAATCTTAACTCTAAAATATTACTGCTAGTTATGCTGACGAGTGATAGGGGCGCTGACAGAGGTCTACTTTCTGTTTTCAGATAGCCATCTACATTCTAAAAACTATTGTTACCACTACACTATTATTTATTTATAATATTAAAACTGTATTATCTTTTAGTAAAAATTCCAATTTAAAGACAATTTTAATTAAAATTGTAATAGATACAGTAAAAGAATATAAATGAGTTTTTTACAGAGATGTTTGCTATAATCATTGAGCCCTTTGGAAATAAATCATAATAAACTAATGGTATTCATTTTGAATAATGATAATTATCACTTATAACTACGATAATTGTGGCTAAATAAAGAAAATTTGTTAATGATAAAACTGAATATCTCAAGTATTAAATTTAGCAAGTACTACTTTGTAGGGTAAATAAAAAGTTCAATAACTTCAGCACATTCTATCGGTCATCTTTCAAACTAATAAATTCTAACAATTAATATAATTTTATTTCTAATTATTTTATTTAGTCAGAATGTAATTGCTTTCTAAATGCATACCTAATGGAATCATAATGAAATTTATTTTTCACTTGATTAAATCTATTTTAGTTCTGAATATAATTAATAAAAAATATTTGTTCATTTTCGAAATGTCATCCAGCATATTGTTTATATTCATTTTTTTCTTGGGTTTCGAAGATTTAAATTATATTTTATTACCCAGTTTGGGCAGGGTTCTCATATCAGGGTACCTAGTAGTGGATAGTTAAGAATCTCTAGCTATTTTACTCAAAATTATTAATTAATAGATGTTATTATTGTTTTTATTGCTACTTTCGGGCTCAATAACAGTTAAATAAACAAGATATTTTATTAATAATAAATAATATATAAACATTGCTTGCATTAAACACTGGCTTACTCAGATATTATTTTAATCTAGATTTGTAGCATTTGTGTGTGTATATTGTGAGCTTTAGGCATCGTCTGTGCTTACAATAATCCAAATATCAACAATCTCTACAGGCAGTTTGATTAGTAAATATAATGGAGGCCAGTGTAGTTAAACCAATGTTCGTTTTGTTAAACTGGGACACCAAGTTCCCTGAAGAAATTGCCTCTGATTCCCCTTTGGATTATTTTAGGTGAACTATTCGAAAAGGCTTTTCGTGATCCTCCATGAGTTTACCTCTGCCCAGTTCTATAGAAAAACCAATTTTTTTGGAAAAATGTTACAAATAAAAGTGATGAACGTTTATGCGAATAGTTAGTATACGAAGTACAAAGAGAATCTGACGAACCATTTCAAGAAAATCGCCAAAAACTGAAAAATCGTGTATTAAACACTTACACGACATTTTCTTACTCTATTAAGTACAATTTAATCATGAAATTTTCTTTAAAATTGCAACGTTCTAATGTTTAGTTAGGCTGGCAATAAAAATGGTGGTGGGGATTTTAATTGTATACCTAAGCGGTCCTATGCGGCTTTGTGTCAAAACTATGAAAGCTTATGCAAATTTAAATCTAAACTAATAGACAGACCTGCAATCCAATACCCCTCTAAAATCAATGTTTTTAGAAAAATGTTGCAAATAAAAGTGGTACGTTTGTATCTATGCAGCAAGCATTCCAAGTTTAAAGAAAATCATAATGTTTCCGAGAAAATTCCAAAAACTTAAAGCCTTTTTCTGTAAAATTGCACTTCCGGTTAACCGATTTTCCGCATATGTGGAATTTTATCAATGCTTCCGATGTATATTAATATTATGTAGGTGGTTAAAAACCGTATGTTATACTGATGTGTGTGTGTGTGTGTGTGTGTAGTTTTTCTCCAGAACTCACAAAAAATCAATTTTTCTGGGAAAATGTTTCAAATAAATATTATAAATATTTATTTTCATAGACAGTATCTTAAGTGTATGGAAAATCGTTAAAATCGTTTTTTTTTATGAAAAATAGTAAAAAATGAAAAACTTTTCTGTACAGTTGCACTTACGGTAAAACATTTTTACTTTGTCTTACTCTTAGTAATCATTTTCATACTTTTGGACTTGCATTATAATGTGTTTAAAATCTTCGGGCTCATTGCAAGGAATGCATAGTCGTGAATTTCTTTTTCCAGTCGTGAATTTTTTTGCAGTTTACCGCACTGACCTTGTTTCTCACAATGCCATTGTGCAAAAATTGTACTGACAATTTGTATTTGATGTTTGTTTCCCAAACATAGAAAGTGATGTTTCTGTAAGACACCAGTTATTGTTATCTTCAATGGGGATAAGCCATTTACAAAATTAGAAAATGAACCTGGAATTTCAGAATGAAATAATCAATTTAATAGCTATAATTATGTTAATTCTAGAACTAGCCATAGTGTTTTTCTAGTCTGAAATAAATTTGTCATATTATCTGTGTAATATGACAATGAAAGAAAAAAAAATATAATTTAGGAAGCAATTGATGTTTATTGTACTTTACTCTATTATAATTCCCTTACATGTCAGGAATGTATCCATCGTAAACTGTACAATACAAAGTGACAATGAGCCAAAAGTTGCCTGCGGCTACACGCTTAACCCATGTATTGTACATCTACCGGACTTATACGTATTGTTTAAGTGACTAGGGGTGTCTGCGAAGCAGACACCCAAGGCGAGATGGCGAATAGCGGCAAAGCACAAAAAAATGAATAATAATGTTAAACAATAAAAAACGAGACTTACCCCTTGGTGACGTTGAGTGATGAATAGACGCAGGCTTGATGAGACGAATGGCGAAGTGGGAAAGGAGGAGGGGACGTATGTGTGTGTGTCGAAAGAAAGGAACTCAGGTGAGCGTAGAAGCATATGATGCCGTGGTTGAAGCGGCAGGTGCTGGCGAGTCCACTAACGTGCAATGAGATAGCCTCGTGAAGATGCTGGCGCGGAGGGATGAGTCTTGGTAATCACCGAAGAGTCAAGTTAATAATTACCACGGCTACTAGGCGCGTATAGGGCGACACAAAGTTTATAAGGCGAAATTAACAGTATGCCACAGAAGAAGAGCGGTGAAACTGAGGTTAACTAGATGGGCGATAGAGAAGAGAACGGCACAAAACACTGTTAACCAGGCGAGATACAGAATTGAAGTGAAGTAAATTTTGAGGAAGAAAGAAGGGTTGAAGGGTAAGGGAAACAGAAATAACGCGCGAAGTCAGAAGGTGAAAGCGCCGGCAATCCCACCACCAAGATAGAAAGAGAGGGAAAAATGCGGGGAAGCGTGAGAACGCGGCGGAAGATCAAAGAATAAACAGAAAATTATAGTTTGGAAAGTAGCAAGGGATTAGTGTGGTAATAAAAAGGGGCAATAAAAGCGAAGCGGAGTTAAGCTTCAAAGGTGCCGCGACCTAACAAGGGGTGTTGACGGGTTATTAGGCTGGAATCCAAGATCTGAGAAAAAGTGTTCCCCCTAAGCAAGAAATATCAAAATTTTGAGTTCAATTTCCTTTCTCTTATTTCAATTTAAGGCTCTTTTATAGTATATGATATAATTTCCACAACACCCTAATCCGACAAAGACAAACAAGTTCGCAGTAAACTAAAATGCTTAAGCATAGATCCCGATTTTATTCGTTTCCATAATTATCATTAATTTCTTTTGACATCGATTTGAAATAAAATTGCCTACATAATTTGCAGCATTATAGTTAATACCAGATTTGATCAGTTCTAAAAATGTAATATGAAGGTTTATATTTGTAAAAATAAGTTAATTATAATGTAACGAATAAAAAATATAAAAAAAAGAAGTCTGCAACTTTTTTTGTATATATACTATTTTCTTTGAATGTGCATTATAACATTCAATAAATTAATAAATAATTAGTTCTAATTTATCAGTTTGGTAAAATATACTCTGTTAAGGAAGCTAATTTACTTATAGTTATTATTATTAATTATTTCATTAATAACTCATAAGATGAAACAACTTTATAATTCTGTTATGTTTTTAGTGCCAAATTCATTCTATAAATACCTGCCGCAACTGTTACTGCTCTTTCCAACGTCCTAATCAAAACTTGGCCGGTTTAACCTGTAAAAATTAGAATGCCATTTTATTTTTGAACATTTATTCAGTTTAAATTAATATTAGAAATTATTGATTAAATACAAACAAATTCTCCTTTTTTTATAGTCTGCTTCTTATATCATCAATATTGGGGTATTTTTTTTAATCGTAGAGCAGTTGATTTAAATGAATATTCGATTATCTGAAACTTTTAAGTAGACTTATATGGATGGAAAAATTCATGTCTCATCAGATTGTAAATAATACGTTGTTTGTTGGAAAAATATAATATCATTATTGTTTATTATCAGTACTCTCAATAATATTTTTATTATTAAATTAATTATTTAAAAAGTTACATATTTTACACAAATCAAAAATAAAATCATTATGCTGCCCTGACGTTGCAGAAACTGTCAAAAAAATAAATATTAAGTACTTGATTGCAGCGCTCCTAGCGTGTGAGCCGGATTCACCAAGTTAGCCGTAGCGATAGTAAGTGACAGCAGCTAACACTTAGTTGCAATCAAAAGATGGCAGCTATCAACGTCTGTGTACGATTTGGTGAACGTATTTTCAGATTTTCAGATAGAGATTCGTTACTTTAAACCACTTGGAGTTTTACTTTTCCATCAATAAAAAAAAATGGTAGGCATGTTTCTAGATATTAAAAATATTAATATTTCTAGTAATATAAAGCTAGGTTTGTATGGACCCCATTTAATGCGTCATCAAACAGTTTTATAGCTTACAGATTTATTTATTATTTTTATACTGTATATTTAATAATTTTGATTAATGATGCTGTGATAAAATGAACACTTATCAAAATATTTTTTTTCTTTGCGATGTAAACACTTTAATGAAGTACACAAAACGCCGACTCTTCCAAAGTAAAGTAAACACGCAGGCTCTAAGGATCGAAAACTTTTATTTACATTTTAGTTAAATAAACATGATATTGAATGTACAGTAAAAGTCAATATTTAGAAATCATAATGAATGATTGGATTGATAATATTTAAATTCTTTATCTTATTTTAATACTGTGACACGTCATAGCTTAGATTACAGATTCTTTAAGGTTGTGATAAATAAATGGCGGCTTTATTTTAAAAAACAAAAACATATGAGTATATAAATTCTGGTGGTTCATTTTTATTTTAAATCAGTTTAGTTGTAATACTTCTTTGAAATTTAAATTGATTTACATCTGGGTTTCCCAGGAAAGGAAATTTACTTTCTCATTGCTCTTGACCTTCCTTAATATCTTTCTCTTAGGTCATGATCTGTTAGGAATGAAGTAGTTGAAGGTCTAGAAGATGATTCAAATTTTTTTGTTTGAGAAGCGTTTGCAATGAATGTCAGTTTAAAAAAAAATATTGAAATTAATTATATAAAGTAGAAAACGTCAATATAATCTATGAAAAATTCAAAATAATAGAATTTTCTCCCTGCATAAAATGAACCGTCACTTTGTAAGGTATGTAGGATTAGCGTCTACGGTTAAGGATTAGATTAGTTTGCCATTATGAAATACCGATTAACAGCATTTAAAATATACATATTTGTATATGTCAAATAGTAAAATTTCCACGTTGAGGCCTGCAAAATTTTCCTTTTGAACCCTTCCCACTTAAAATTTTCTATTTTTTTTCACTTATCAAGAATTTAGGTATTATAAATTGCACCATAAATGATGTAGGTTAAACAGAAAAAAATTATATTAAAAACGGTGATGTTACAATAATCGTATAATTTCAAAGATTCTTATTTCTTGCCCCTTTTTAGCTGTTACGGCCACTCTTTTATTTTGTAAGGTTTTTCAGAATTGATATTTTCCCTTTGGATAAATTAGATTAATGTTAAGGGAAGTTTAGAATACACAGTAGGACAACAATAAAATAAAATTTTCAACCATTTACAAATTTACTTTTTATACAATCTCGTGATTCATGCTGCCTTAATAGCCTTCAAGGTGTAACTACCCTGATAGGCTCATTGTAACATGGGCAAAACGTCGGTTTTTAGCAAACCACTGACGCGGTGTCAACCGAATTCAAGTGTTTTTCATAACTCATAGTACTGTTTTCAGTTTTCATACAGTAAATTTGGTATAACTTCAATAATGAATTACTTTTTTTAAATTCAGGAGATTAGTTTTAGGAATCTGATATTGTTTTATCTCTTAATTCTTTTCTAAAATTAATAATGTTGAGGAACATACCATAATCCGGACGGACATAAACATGATAAACGGTCTCGAGCGTTTGCCACCAAGTTAGTATATCGATCTCACCTAGTTCCAGGGTCTTCAGAACAGGATAGTCCATTTAGGCCACATTAAGTTCTATTGATCTTCCAGTATTCAGTCCCTGGTTCATTAATGAATGAGCTGCCAGTGCCTTTTTTGCCACTTCATCAATGATGCAAATAACATGGTTAGGAGATAAAAAAAGAAGTTAAAGAATTTTGTTTGACTCCTCCAACTACGTTGAATATCTAGGTGCCATACAAAATCCTAATGGGCAAGAGGTGAGGTGGAATTTTGATGATCTTTTAGTGGCGATGTCCATGGTGCGGATAACGCTTCTATAGAATTCAATAAAGAATCGTCTTTATAGCTTCATTGAGAGGAATAGAGTAAGAAAATTCAAATGGGATGCCCATATCATACCTCGTGGAGGAAGGTTGGGCTAACTGTTAAGTTATTGTCGATTCCAAGTTTGGGCTAAAAAAAATTCCTCCAGTCTTAAAACAAAAAGTTTTATAATTCTTACAAAATGGATTATGGTCGACATTATAATTCCAAGGAAATATGATTCTAAGGCATCAAGCGAGCGAATTTATGCAGCAATCATCTTTAGTGGCGCGAGCGACACCGCATGGCTATTCGCCAAGGCAGGGCAAAAAAATGATTCTAAGGCCCACATGGAGGCAAAATTTTGCAATCTATGCAGTTTACTTGCTTAATTGAAGCAGGTTCATTCTGTACCACCAAACGGTCCTTAAAGAGTTATGTTCTGTACGGACGCAGACCTGTTCCTAATCTATAAAGAGGGTCTTTGTATCAGCCACATGATCTTGACAGAACTTCTTCAGCCATAGTTTCAATTAAATTATATTAATTATTGACCACATAAGGACCAATAAGCAGTTAAAAAAAAGTGCCTAAACGCTTATGAAAAACTCTCTATTAAAACAATTTATATTGATTATGAAATTTTCCAAAAGATTCTAGATTCATTTCTAAACTTTTATTTCAAAATACCTTATAGATCTCTAATATAATAAGGAAGCGCTGATTTTTTGAAGAGTTTTTCAGTTGCTCGGATTTTCTTGACAATCGCTCCAGAGAGTTTCTTTGTTTATAAAATATGGAGAGATTCTTGAGCAGTCTATTTGACAATCGAATTTTATTCTTAAGTGCTATTATTGAGTTACTCAAATCAAGTTTCGGCATTATTATTATTATTCGTCTGTGGGAAGGGACCTACGCTATCCAAAGCTCCACTGAGCCCATATAACTACCCCAAAGAAAAACAATGACAAACCGGGTCTAGAACAAAAATTTAAACCCGTCTAAAATTCACCGCAGTTCGAACAAATCAGACCATAATCTTAAAGGGAAATAGCCTAAGCTCTTACACAGACATCATTTTCCGACCAAAAGTCCTGAACCAAATTTCCTCACAACCCAAGCAATCTGTCATAAGATGGATGGGTGTTTCTTCCTCTGTCTCAGAGACTCTACAAAAGGGGCTTGGCATGAGCCGTTACACAGAGGTGTCTCCTTAAACCACAGTGCCCAGTAAGGGATCCAACCAGATGCCTGAGAGAGGTCTGTGAACCAAATAACCCTATCTGACCCCCAATGAGCATGATAGACTGCCGACAACTCACTGAGCTCACCCAGTGGAATGAATGTTGTGAAGCTATCCATGACTGGAAGCTTGACAGACAAGTTTCAGTTGAAATTTATCTTAATCATGGTTACAAAAAACAAAACGAAAATTGAATGTTGCAGCTCTGATATTGAAAGTAAGCCTAAACGTTGATCGTATGTGTGGTATCAACAGTCATACTCATTCACTGGAAGGTACGATACTTTAAGTTTTAGATTAGTTCGAATTGTTTTGACCAAAAGAGATATAGATGAGATGAGAAGAGATGCTCCCCTACTGGTGCTTGGAGAGACCTCTCAAAACTACAGCACCCTTTTAGCTTAACTTCTCATAAAAAATCCTAAAATCTGGGAAGATTCCAGGAAGAAAATAGTCTCCTCCCATCCCTGGTATCCAAGTTTTAAAAGCTTCTCTGGATGATAGTGTTCACTCTGTCAGGATCTCTCTACAGAATCTGCAGCCATTGTGACCTTCTAGGCTCAACTTCTGCAGATACTTCCTAAATCTGCAATGCCTCTTGAGGAAACCTATCAGTATGAGAAACCTATTTTTGCCCAGACCTTAAATTTTTCCTGGTCCTTTGCTGCCATATCCCGGTAGGGTCTTGGGAACTTCATAACTTTAACTTCTTCCTCATTCCTGTTATTCTCTGAATTTCTTTTTGAATATAAAAAAAGGATTGTTGTAGTCCCGAATGTGTGGCATAAATATAAACCGAAAATTTTGGCATGGAGAAAGTAGGTTTGATATCACACCTCATGTCCAAATTCGTCGGTTGTTTCATATAATACACATATAAAAACCCATTATTACTTTTATTTTAACATTTTTCTGAAAAAAATATTTTTGAACTGAAAAGCTGAGATGTTTGGCCTTATTTTATGATTCCATTTCGTCTGGATAATAAAAAACAATTTAGTAAAAATTTAGACTTTTAAGATAAAATGCTCATCAGAACTGTGAGCTTAGCAGAAGATAAGTCTAGATTCACAATAATTTTTTTTTTTTTAAAGGAACTCAGTAATCTCACCAATTATACATATCAAACTTCCAATCATATTTGACCAGATAGACCTTACATATAGTGCTACAAAATCTACCATCGAGCCCCCATTCTTTCAAACTAGGCTTTCCGTGCTTACATTTTTTTTTATTATGTTTTAACTCTCCTAATATTGCTGAGACTGTAAAGTTGTGCAGATTCAATCTGATTAAATAATAATAACAAATAAATAGCCAGTTTTGAGAAATTCTCTCTGTTAATTGATTTTCATTGAAGTCGTCGTTCTGGGATCTCGTTGTGAAAACCTGAACGGAATATTGTGTTTCATCTTGAATCCCATTTAGTAACTGTAATGCCTTCCTCTCTGCCGTATATTCAGAAATACAGCTATGCTTTGTGAGGGCTGGAGATGAGATATTCTTTGGATCTAGACAGAATAAAGGAGATATGTACAGATTGTGTGATTATTTTTTTTTTCATATTATTAATTGTTTATAACTTACGAAAAGGTATACTGTAAAGGTGTATGTATAATCAACGCATCCGGCCTATCGCAATATTTCTTACAACAATAAGAGAATAAAAGATGTTTCTGACAAAACTTGCAGATTATAAGTGCTGAAATGTCCAGATAGAATGGATTTTAGTGTTCCAGTTTGAAATAAACTAATCTAGAAGAAACAACAAAAATGGATGGAAATAAAATTATTAAAAATTAAATCGTTTAAAATACATTAAAACAGATGTTTCTTTTTAAAAAAGTAAATCTATTATCGGTTTAAACTGACACTTTTAAGAATGGTTACTTTTTGACTTTTTTTTGTTTTATTTAAATATGCTGTACATATTAATAAAGACAAATACTATTCACTATTTACATTAATAATGCTTTTCGTTTTATTTGATAATATAAATTAAACAGAACTTTCTTTGCCACTAGATGTAAATTACTTAGTAGTAAGCAATCTTCATTGATTTAAGAAGACATGATTTCACATAAACCAGTATAATGAAAGTATATATGAAAGTCTTATATTAATTAAAACCTGTTTTATATTTAGAATACTGGATCCGCTAGAAACACCACTTCAGAGAGTTGTGAAGCAGATGGGGAAGACAAAGAAGAATCTTCTTCTTCTTCTTCTTCAAATAAGGTAGAATTTTGTATTATGTAAGGTAGAATGAGTTTATATTCTTTGCATTGAATTACAGGTGAACTAATCAGTAGACTGCCTGTAGCAGCCCTAAGAGAGAATATTAATTTCTCTTAATTTCCTCTCCACTTAGAGTGCTATCTCAAAAAAATATTGGATCCCGTGTAGATGTGATGGCTCAGATTTCTCCTCTTTTCCTTTCATTTGGTTGGGAGAGGACGTCAGAATGAACACGTCATCAATGGCTCTTCTGTGATTAATGGCAGCACCTGCAACGAGTTACCTTCTTATTGCCGAAATACGAAAATGATCCTTAATAATCCTTCACCTTCCTTTTGCCCTGGCGATCTCATTCCATAGATTTCACCTCGCCAGCTATTATCACGGAAAACAACATTATTATTTATTAATATCAAGTTAAATTTGCATTACTTGTTGTGGTTGGTTCCGCAGAGCTGGGAAGCATCCGAGAATTTTCCGTGATAGCCTATTTCTTTTTGTGGTCATCGACCGGTTTCGGGCGTTCGCCCATCTTCAGGATGCGTTTGTCAAACAGTGAGGTAACACACACTTGCACAGAGCAAATTCAGTTTACACACTACTCTGTTGCACTTGAGTGTGTAAACTGAATTTGCTCTGTGCAAGTCAGTGTTATCACACTGCTTGACAAACTCATTCTGAAGGTGGACGAACGCCCGAAACCGGTCGATGACCACAAAAAGAAGCAGGCTATTACGGAAAATGTCTCTGATAATCTGCATTAATTAAGCTGTTACGGAATAAGTTACGAGAGAGAAATTGAACTTAGCCCTGCTTTAATCTAAACGATTGTTTAGCCACTCTTGACAAGTAGCGCAACTAACTTAATATAGCTCAACCAAGAATCAGCTTTCTCTTTTCTCTTTTTCCATAATCGCCAAGTCCCAATTGCAGCGATATCTTCATCTACTTAAGTCACAGGCCGCTAGTTTTCCCTGTTTTATCGCTTTCGAAGCTGGCCAAGGAACCCAAAAGCAGGTGGCTCAGATTTCATACATTTATTATTAAATTATATTACACTAATGACGAGTACAGACAAAAGTAACTATATATAGAAACTATATTAGGCCAACCCAAAATGATTGAAGTCCAACCAGAAAAATTCTACAACTAATATTTACTATATCGTTATACAATTTAAATACATAAATATGAACCAGAATGACCTAGACATAAGAATTATATCATGACACTCCAATCGAATAACTCTCACACTACTATCTACCCCGCATACATCTGCTGAGCCGACTACCACTCTGGCATAAAACTGCACATCTATCCTTAACTACTTTACAGGGCTAGAACTTACCGCAGATCAGCCACAGAAGCAGGATCATCCTTCACTCGCTGCGACACTCACCAGAATGAATACAATCGCTACGCTGCTATGCCAGCGTGGTCATGTCGGCTCAGCACTGTCCTAATTTCTCTAACTATTCATTGCACAAGTTTATATTCCACAATTTATTTTTCACTATTTCTAAATATTTCATATTTATTTTAACAATTTCTTGATCACGGCACTACCCCTAACCACCGCTAATGCCTTCTGATTGCGGAGACTTTGCTAGTTCACTATGTACACTTCTTAGCTTAACGTTATTTTTCTATGTAATTTCTCCATAGTAATGATGCAAATATGTGTTACTGAACACTTTAGGCAGTAATATTCTGTAGTAAAAGTATATCAATGTAATTAACAATATCAGGTTCAATAAAATTTAGGTTTATAATTTCAGTTACGTAATTGTCAACTAACTATTCAAGTATGTAATTTCTTTTAATTTTTTTATTTTAATTTGCAATGTTTAATGAACAAGCCACTGAGAAGGCACATATCCGTGACGAAACTTATGGCAAAACTGAAGTTTCTATCTAACAGACCTATACACACTGATAATAGTAAATTATTTTCGCAAAATTATTTCGAGAGTTATTTACTTAAGCGAAAATTTGTCTCTTGTTGATGCGTAGTTTGACATTGGAAAGACTTGATTTTTTTTTTAGACTAGCTAAATAAAAGACAGGGTAAAAGCTTGAAGTCTTCACAATAAGTTACAGTTAGAAGAAGCCTTGCTTATATTTAACTCTGTGCTTTTGTTCTTCATATAGAACTAAAAGCTTTTTATGTCCTATTTGTTTATAAATAGTTAACCGAAGCTTCTTGCTGAATCTTCTTTTTCGTCAATATCACACGCTTCTTTTCATTGAAGTGCTGAATATACTTCTATTAACAATTAAGAAATTAATTATGGAAATATTATCCAACTGTTACAGATCAGAGTAAAAACTAGCAGCCTGGATGAGTTCCGAAAAGAATGGAAAAAAGAAATTGAGAAATCCCCTCATCATGTTCCTAAGAAAGAAGATTTATCAATTGGAGAAGAAGTGGATCATATACAGGAGAATGATGAAGACAAGGTTAGTATGCAGATAGCCCAGTAAGTTGGCTTTTTCCTAAGTTATAGTGGTATTTTGACATCACTTTTCACTTATATGAAAAAGAATACAGTTTTAATTTCACAGTACTATATGAAAGCTTATTAAACTTTCAAGCAAAATAATATTTTTTTTATTTGAGTGGATTTTTGTATTAAGAAAAAATAACTAGTTCCATTGTTTTTTTAATATAAATATTTATTAATTTACTTATTTTAGGCTAAAGCTCTATTCCAGCTGGGAGTAGAGAATGAAGAGAAGGGAAGACTGTATGAAGCGATACAGTATTATCGTAGAGCTGTTCAACTTGTACCTGATATTGAATTAAGATTGTTTCAACAATCGCTTAGTCAGACTACACCTCCTACACCAGGTATTTACTTGAAATTTGACAAATATCTTCATTTTTCAATAATAATTGGGAAGTAGCAACTGCAATTTGAATTATTACTAAAATATTCTAAAAAATTATGAACACTACCTTCGTAAATCTCTATGGTATTGAATTTAAAGAAGGAGAAGAAGTTAAAGGAAACGAAATATCAAAGGATGATAGTGGTGCTAAAGAACTAGAGGAAGATGACGACACAGCTGACCAAGATGAGGAATTTGATCCAGAAACTACAGATCTTTTAACACATTTACAATCAATCATGTCACGACAGCAAGCCCTGTGCCACCCTCATTATGCGACCACAGTCAGTAATGGCTTACAGTTTTAAATATTTATTTTAAGAGTAACAGTGGATTTATTACATCTTTTTAAAAATTAATTATATTTAATGAGTTTAATTGTTAATATTATGCATTGATCTTAATTCGTTTGTTACTATAAAGTGGAAGTATTCATTCATTTTCCATTATTAATCGAGATACATTATCTTCATTGTACTAATGAGACTCTAATTTGTGAATAGTCGACCCATATCTCAGCATTACCAATGGAGATATTCTTATATATTTTACGATGGGTGGTGAGTGCCGACCTTGATCTAAGATCTTTAGAAATGTGTGCCACTGTTTGCAGAGGATTCTATGTTTGCTGCAGAGATTCCGAAATTTGGAGGATTGCCTGCACCAGGTTACCTTCTTTTTATTATATCTTCTTTTATCTTCTTAAAAAAAAAATAGGGTTGCTCTTAATTTTAAAGCACGATGGTAAGGATCGCATAAGACTCATGGTACTCTAAAAGGAGGCGGCAAAATTATTCTCCTGCAAATCCTTATCCAAGATCTGTTCTAAGAAATACAGTACTCTACATTATTGACTACTATCGCATAGCGCCAAGCAGCATTGAATGGGTATCACATTGATCCTCAGCAATGGTATATTAATTGAGCTTCCGTCATCGGCTATTCTACATTGGTTTAGACTTGCAGAGATCGAAAAAACGAAGTAATGGACAAATTGCCGCCATGACCATTCTGTGCACCTTTAGTTACTACTTATATGTTAAATTACGGTCGACGGACACTTCTTAGAACTTTTACAGTTAGATTGTCTAGACAAAGGCAGGCGAAGTTGGAAGTATGTGAATTGCACGTAGAGATAATCACGTGGAATGTTTAACCCCTGTAATTTTATTTTTTATGTCGAACAGAGTATGGGGCATGAGGTGCCTGGGAGGCGGTCCTACTAGCAGTGGATTCTCCTCATGGCGGGAAATGTTCATAACCAGGCCCAGACTGCACTATAGTGGCGTTTATATCAGCAAGGCTACTTATGTAAGACTTGGGGAAAACCAATTCCAGGATCAGTTTTACAGGCCTTGGCGTATTGTTATCTACTTTAGATATTTAAGGTTGGTAAAAATATTCTTTCAATATTCGGGTCAACTCATTGCGTAGTTATTTTTATTGATGTACCTTTTTTATTAACATTTATAAACTAGCCAGAAGCGGACGATCTTCCTAAGAAAGTAAAAGAACAGAATACGGGAAGAGTATGCCATGATATTACCCAATGACATTATCTTTGATCTGTTTACAAAGCGAAAAATAATTCCTATTGTTTAGCACACTATTCACTTTTCAGCTTACTGTTCAGTGATGGACAGTGTTGTCTGTAGCGAGAGAACACTGCCCACAGGCCGGCAGTGCACTGAGAAGACTCCTGCAACTACTTGCCTCTTCACTCTTACCGACTCTTCACTTCACCGTGCATTGTTGCACACAGGCTTCTGTGCGATTAGAGTACAAGCTGCAGCTTTAGTGTCAGAGGTGAAAAACGTGAATTCTCTTTAACCAGCTAGAGAATTTCACCAATAAAGAGAAATAGTTCATAGTAAGAAAGTATATTTTAACAAACAATTTTTCCAGGGTGTTCATTTGCAATTGTACACATACGGAACCAGCCGCCCCTGACTAGATTAAATTAAATTTCTGCTTGAAAGACATGCAAAAAATATTCATTTTATTTAATTGCGCTTCAGTTGATTGTATTCATTTATTTGATTAATTCATATTTATGATTTATAGATTTTTTGTGGATGGGCGAGTATTAATGTTAACAACTCCAGATGAACCCGCAGGAGTTGTAGGATTGTTACGACCGGACTGTTGGTGTTGCAAGAGTGGACGTATTGCCCATGGTTATTATAGACTTGTTGAAGATAATACAGTTTCCATTGTACTTGGCGGTAATAATGGAACTAATACCAGCAGTGCTAGTGCCCAACCATCTAAATCTAGGAGTAACAATAATTACAACTCCGGACATACTTTTCACATGGTAGTAGTCACTTTCATGGTAGTGGATGTCTTTGAAGGGTTGGACAGAAGAGAAAAACTTAGATTGCCTTATTTGAACACTATTTGTGTTAACTACTAATAATAAACACTGCAAGGACTTAACACTGTAATATTTTAGAGTGTGAGTGTGGTATCATAAGAAGAAAGGATATACTGGCTGGCAGAATGACGGTGTGAGAACAGAATACATTGAACGTTGATGGATGACTCAGTGAGAGAGAGTAAAAATCGGGCACCCTTTTTATACAGGAGGCTGGGCTAGCCCCTACTCTATTTTAACTTCTCCTTTCAGTAAGTACCCAGATGATCTCCTTAGCTTGCCCCCTTTACGGCTTGAGGTAGAGAAAAATGCAGTGAACTTGAAGTGGGGAGTGATTAGGGATGATGCAATAGACCAGCGTTCAACCTTTCATAATCAATCAACGTTTTTTTCTTTTGTCCATCCACTACAATAATTTACTGTTTTTTTTATCCCTTTAAACTTAATTAGTTCGCAAATTTGTTTAAAGTGCTTCTCTAATTTCTCTTAGGAACTGGAGATTACATCACCAAGGAAAAAGCGTCGTCACAATCAGTTAATTTGGCGTGGATATTCAGTGTTCACCAAAGCCAATGGAATTGAGACCCGTACACCTTTTGATCTTCCTGCAAGTCGTTATCCACCATTTTGGTTTTCTCGGGTCAAAAGTTATAATGCTGAGACATTACATCCTCTGGCTTATTGAAATAAAAACAAAAGAAATTGCTGCACATTCTATCATGTAAAATTGGTGGCACCCGCTAATACTTACTATTATTGTTATCTTGAAAAACCAAAAAAAAAGATAACATATCTTAAGCGGGAACCAGTTATTTTTTTATTTTTTTGAAAAAGAAAAATAATGTTTTTTTTTTTAGAATTCATGTTTGACTAATGTTTGAGGGGAACAGCTTATATGAGTCGCCTTAAAGACTGTCTATCCTGTGCAGAAAATTGTCACCTTAATGTGTATATAGCATAAAATAAAAGTTCATTTATTTGTGCATGAGTAGTTTTAGTTTTTTGAAATTCTACCTTCTCTTTGCCAAAACTCCTAGCAAACGATGGCTTTTCACCGGAAATACATGTTTTGAGGTCCCCTGACCACGAAAGTAATGTTAGCGAATATGCTGTATCTGTGGGTGATCATAATATCTCAAAAACGAAAAGATGCAGGAAGCTCAAACTTAGTATTTTGTTAATCACCGCATCAGACTCGAAGATTTCGAGCAAAATCCATCAACTAGAAGTGCAATTTTACTGAACATTTTTTCAGCTCTCACGGGTTTCTCTATAATATACCACGAAATTCATTTAAAGAAGTTTGGGAGGGGGAGGAAATTATGCTTTACTCAAAAAAGTCATTTTACTAAACAAGCAAAATATTTATTGGCTGGGGCCAAAGAAAAAACTTTTTAACTTTTTTTTTTCTGGATTTTTTTAAGGTGCACACCAGCTATGGTCCTTTGCACCTGTTTCTAATTTTTCAGGACTCATCCGGGATGCATATCATACCCACCAGTCTAACAGTTTCTACAGCAAACCCACAATCTAGGTCTAATCATACTCCCTTATATCACTTATAAAATAAATACCTATACACAAGACACCAGCAAACAACTAAACACATACATATGTACAGTTAGTTTCACAACAAATGAAATAGATGAACCTCCCTAAGATATTCGAAAGTCTTATTGATATTGCCTCATTGTCTCCTAATACATCTGTAAGACTGGTCGGAAAATTTACCTTTCCCCGCGCGTTTACATATTTCGAACATTCCAATAGAATATGCGGGAACGTTAATGTCGTATTGCAAGCGCTGCATACCGGCTGAGGTTCTCTTCGGAATATGTGGCTGTGTGTCAACATGGTGTGACCGAATCTCATTCTCGCTAGGACAACTTCTTCTCGCCGAGACTCTCGATTTGAGGTTGACCATTTCTTTATGGTACCCTTGATATTCCTTAGTTTTTTTTGACAGCTGCACTGATTGCCATTCCTTTTCCCAGTTGGAAAGATTTTGATTTTTTTAGAATAGCTTTCCAATCGACTGCAAGGATACGTTCGTCTCTACAAGACATTGATGCCGCTTCTTTAGCAGCCTTGTCGGCAGATTCGTTATCTCTTATCCCCACATGACCGGGAATATAAATAAAGGATACTTCTTTATTTTCTCGCAGGCATAGATCCAAGAGCGTATGAATGCACTGAATCAACAAACTATCGGAGTCCCGATTGCCTACCATCTCCAGTGAGCTCCTTGAATCGGAGCAAATAATATATTTCTTAGGTCATTGTAGTTCCGAAAATGTTCTAGGGCTTTGTACACAGCGAATAACTCGGCTGTAGATATGCTTAATGGGAAGTTGTATAGCCTCTCATTCATGACGAAAGCTGCTCCTACTCCATTTATCGTCTCTGACCCGTCTGTGAATATTTTAATATAATTTTTATATTTAAGCGGTAGAAGGTTTTTGTATACGTAGTTCGGAGTTTTACTTTTAATATATTTACCTAGTGTGCCGTCAAACTTAAGCCCATTCAGAGATCGAACATACAGGCATGGGAATGGATACATTGTTTAGCAAACAGAAATTTTTAAAACGTATGCCCAAAGGTAAAGTGCTTGTATTTGTCAGAGACATTTTCCGTGGTAGCCTGCTTCGTTTTGTGGTCATCGACCGGTTTCGGGCGTTCGTCCATCTTCAGGATGCGTTATTCAGACAGTGTGACAACACAGACTTGCACAGAGCAGAGTTAGTTTTCACACTGACTGTATTTAAAACTAAACTCTTAAACTAGGTCAAGGGGGATGTCAGCTATGTGGGAAAACACGTGTTTGGGTTGTTAAAGGGCAAATTTTCTTATAATAGAAACAACACGTGGTTTGATTTTTAAACTCTGTTGTTGGAGGGAGATTTACTTTATAAATATCTAATCAAAATAAAATATATAAAATAAATTTAAATTAAATTAAATAACGATTTAAACTAACATCATTTAAAATTAAGCGATTTTTATAGTTAAGTTTTTCATTCCAGTCATTATTTCACTTTTTCACACAACATTCACATCCTCGCAGTCATGTATACCTAAATATGTTTTTTTTATATAAGTTTTTTATTATGTATTCCACTCACCATATCACATCATCATTCACATACATCATCCAAATACGCACACTTTTTTTTTATTATTAATTTAAATATATATAAAACTAGTAAATTTAAATATATATAACTAGTAGATTTAAAACTAAACCTAAAACTAAAATCCGTTTAAGAACTATTTGTTGCGTCCGTAATGTTTGCACTGGTAATTGTGTTTCTGTTGCTATTGT
Organism: Triatoma infestans; assembly: GCA_011037195.1. Lineage (NCBI taxonomy): Eukaryota > Metazoa > Arthropoda > Insecta > Hemiptera > Reduviidae > Triatoma > Triatoma infestans. The sequence continues at coordinate 127,191 of JAAEAF010013546.1, read as the reverse complement.
GGGAAGAGTGTTTTGAATAAAGGTTCACTGGCAAATTTTGTCTGTTCGTTTATTAAGTTTTGTGTCTTGAGTTTGTATATTTCGAATTGTTCTACAATGTCAAGTCGTCGTCCTTTGTGGCCAGAATGTATTAGCTTCATCGTGGTCGTGATGTCATCGGGTATGTGTTTGTTAGTGTTTAGGTGATTGGCATAATTTGAGTCAACTTTGTTGTATTTGTATGATCTGATATGTTCGGTAAATCGTTCCTTGATTTTTCTGCCGGTCTGCCCTACGTAAATGTTGTCACAGTCCGGGCATTTCAACTCGTAAACTCCACTGCTGTCATACACCACGTCAGTGAACTCGGTACGAGTGCGGATTTTGTTGCCTAATTTGTTGTTTGTTCGGAAGGATGTCTTAATGCCCAGTTTCTTGAAAAAATTTGTGAGTTTGTACGTGTGGTTTCCAATATATGTGAATGTGGCGAATTTGTCTGCTGTTTCTTTGTCAGTACTATTTCGGTGGTGGGGTTCGTTTTTGAGGAGTTTATTAACGATGTTTGCATTGTACCCATTGTTCTCAGCTATTTTGTAGATTGTCTGCAATTCTTGTGCGTGGTTCGCGGTGTGAGGGGTGTGTATTTAAGTCTGTTCGTCAGATGTCTAAGTGCAGCTAGTTTGTGTTGGGTAGGGTGGTTGGAATTGTGCGGTATGATAGCATCTGATGTAGATGCTTTCTGTATATTCAGTATTCTAGTTTATGGTCGGTTCTTGTGAATTTTATGTCTAAGAAGTGAGGGTGTTGTTCGATTCTTTTCCGTATGTGAATTTTATTTTCTTGTTTATGTTGTTAAGGTAATCTACTATTTTGTCTACGTCTATGTCGTTTTCCAATATGAGGAATGAATCGTCCACGTATCGTGCATAAAACGTTACCCCGAACTCCTCTTGCAGTTTGGGTACGTAAGTTTCCTCCATGTTTTGTATAAATATTTCTGATAGGGTAGCCGGAAATGGGTGCCCCATTCCCAGTCCGTCAGTAGCGAGGTAGAACTTGTTAAATCTAAAGTAGTTTTGTGTCGTTGTGGTTTGTACTAAGTTACTGAGTTGGTGAACGAATTGCATGGATTCTTCTCGTTTCAACTTCTGTTTCATTATGTACAGTGTGTCCGTGATTGGTATGGAGGTGTATAGGTTGGTAATGTTGAGGGATAACAAACGGGAATTTGGGGTGAGTCTTATATTCTCTGTTAATTGTATTAGGTGTTGTGTGTTTCTTATATTGTAAGTGTCATTCAGTTTTACTTTGTTTTTTATTACTGTTGCCAGATGCTGTGTCAATTTGTATGCTGGTGCAGTTGTGTAGTATATGACTGGTCTGATGGGAATATTGGGTTTGTGTATTTTTGGAAGTGCATTTAGAATGGGTGCTGTAGGGTTCATGCAAGATATTTGAAGGCTTCGCGGGGTGGTATTACTAGTGTTGCGTTCTTTATAGCAATTTTTACTTGTGTTGGAAGTTTTTTGTTGGGTCCTTTTTGAGTTGTGTATATGTATTGTTGTTTATGAATTCTAGTGTTTTGTTTATGTAGTCGTCGTGTGTCATTATTACAGTGCTGTTCCCTTTGTCGGCTTTTGTGATTATAAGGTTATTATCTTTGAGTTTTTTCCGTATTCTACCGGCAGTTCTTTCTTCTTGTCCGTCTGTGTTACTCTGCGTTTGTTGCGTCTGTATGTCTTTTATTATGTTTGCGGCGATATGGCGAGCGTGTTCCTGTTCACCGTGAGGTAGTAAAGTTATCGCAAGTTCAGTGTCAACGTCTAGTTGTTCAATGTTCTTGGTGTGGTTTGTGCTCTTAAGATTGTATTTAAGTCCCTTGTCTAAAAGTTCGGTTTCGATTGGTGTAAACGTAATGTTTGTGAGGTTTACAGTTCGTGGGTGGAATGCTTGGGTTTGTTGTTTTTTGTATTGAGTGTTCTGTGATTTTTGGAGGTTGTCGAGTTTTTGTTTAGTGTTTTGTATTTACGTTCCATTTTAGTAAGTTTGTCACTTATCTGGTTGTAGTAATGAGTAACCCTAGTTCAATATTTACTCATTACTACAACCAAATAAGTGACAAACTTACTAAACAAATGGAACGTAAATACAAAACACTAAACAAAAAACTCGACAACCTCCAAAAATCACAGAACACTCAATACAAAAAACAACAAACCCAAGCATTCCACCCACGAACTGTAAACCTCACAAACATTACGTTTACACCAATCGAAACCGAACTTTTAGACAAGGGACTTAAATACAATCTCAAGAGCACAAACCACCACTTTCATCTAGAATACTTTCTATTGGACTTGTTCTCAGAGCTCCGAGTGACATGTGCAAACCCTCGTTTTGGATAGTATTTATTATTTTGAGTGCAGAGTCTCATGCAGACCCGTAAATTATACTACCGTAATCTAGTCTGCTACGAACAGAAGCTTTATAAAAATTTAATAAGTTGTGGCGATCGGCTCCCCATGCAGTACCTTTTACAACTTTGATGGAATTCAATTTTTGGATGCACCTTTGTTTCAAGTCTTGGATATGGGAGCGCCAACTTAGCTCTGAATCTAGAGTCACTCCCAGATACCTTACTTTGTCCGAACACGGTATAGTTCTGCCCTGTAGGTTTAAATTTATTGATGGCTGAACTTTTCGGAATCTATGAAAATGTACGCATGTGCTCCTTATTGGTGAGAAACGAAGACCATTTTGCTCTGACCAGATTTCTAAATTTGCAACAGTAATTTGTAAATTCTGTTTTGCTTTCTCTACACTTGGAGCACTACTAAAGATTACCAAGTCGTCGGCATATAATATTCCAGAAACAGGGGCTGCTATACAGGACATGATACTATTTATAGCGACTGTGAATAAGATGGGGCTAAGAATGCTCCCCTGAGGTACTCCGTTTTCCTGTACAAAAGGTGATGATAGTTCTTGTTTAACTTTTACTCTAAAAGTACGCTTTTTTAAAAAGTTCTGTATGAAAGCAGGGAGATTTACCCTGAGTTTCCACTCATATATTTGCTTGAGGATGCCATGTCTCCAGACCATGTCAAAGGCTCTTTCAATATCAAAAAATATAGCGAGTAAATGATGTTTTTGTACAAAGGTATTTTGGATAACGTTTTCAAGAATGACTAAGGGGTCCATCGTACTGTGATTACGTCTGAAGCCAGTTTGCTGTTTACTTATGAACTGTTTGGATTCTAGAAACCACATCAATCTTCTACTTATTATTCTCTCTAAGGTTTTGCATAAACAGCTAGTCAGGGTGATTGGACGGTAAGATTTTGGATAATATTTATCTTTACCCTCCTTTAAAATCGGGATGGTGATTGCCGTTCTCCAGGCCTTTGGAAATTGTCTGGAGTTCCATATTTTATTATAGAACCTTAATAAATATAACTTATTTTTCCGGTTTAAATGTTTTAAAAACATATAATGAACACTGTCGGTTCCTGGGCAAGTATCTTTTGATTTTGATAGAGACCATTCCAACTCCCACAGTTTTAAAGGCATGTTGTAAGTTTGCTGGTCGTCTTCATCAAGAAAATCTATCTCTCTATTCTCTTCTTCCTGTTTGATAGATTGAAATACTTGAGAATACTGTTCCGTTCTAGACACACTCGCAAATGTTTCGGCCAGACATTCCGCTATTTCCCGGTCATCTGTTTTAATTGTGCCATTTATGTTTAAACCTGGAACCTGGTAACCAGGTCTGACGCCCATTATAGTTCTAATTGTCCTCCATATCTGAGTTGAAGGTGTAGATTGAGAGATAGTTGAAATGAATTGTCTCCAGGACACTTTTCTTCTTTCTTTGATAATTCTTCTCGCTCTAGCTCTTAACATTTTATATCTGGCGAGATTTTCTTCAGAAGGTTGTCGATAGAAATGTCTTAGGGCTTTTTTCCTCTCTTTTATTGCGATTCTGCAATCATTATTCCACCAAGGCGCAGGACATCTTCTTAAAGATTTCCCAGTTTTAGGGATTGAATGATCCGCTGCCTTTATCAAGACGTGGTTTATGTAATCCATTTCCTCATCTATATTCGAGAATTCAGAAGTATTGCAGAAGTTTGCTAATTCTGTGAATTTATCCAATTGTTTGAATGCCCCCATATCGCCTAGGACATTGTTGTTCCGAGCTGATGATTATAGGGAAGTGGTCACTCCCACAAAGGTCATTATGGACATTCCAGTCGAGATGCGGTACAAGTGAAGACTGCAGAAGGTTAAATCAATGGCCGACAGCACACCGTTACTACTACTGAAGTGGGTTGCTTCCTGTTTGTTGATTAGAACAATATTTTCTTCTATTAAAATATCTTCCAATATTCTTCCGCGTTGACTTACATTAGAAGAACCCCACAGGGTATGATGCGCATTGAAATCTCCCAGGACTATATATGGCCTCGGTAAAGCCCGGATATATTATTAATATTGCCATTTTGGTTACGTTTGATGCAGGAGGTAAATACATATTACATATTGTTATTTTCATCGGGCAGTGAGTAGTCACATATACAGCTTGTAAATCACTATAAATATATTTAGGTTTTTACAATATATATCATTTTTTACAAAGATGGCCACGCCTCCGCAAGCTCTATTCCCTGAGAGAAAGTCTCTTCGAAACAATTGATATCCTCTTATTTGTGCCATATCTCTTTCCCGAAAGTTGGTCTCTTGTAAACATATCACTTTGGGATTGTATTTATTTATAATTAATTTCAGCTCTTCTAGATTTTTATAAAATCCACGACAATTCCACTATATTATCATGTTAAGTTAAAATAATTATGCTTTATTTCTATTTCTTGCCTTTCCCTTTCTTTCGGAAATCTGCCACTATTTGCTTCAATGTTTCTATGTCCACTCCTTCCAAATCTTTGTCTTCCGCACTGAATAAAGAGGAATTAGAAGACGTTCTGCCTCCCAATTCTCTTCCACTTTCGGTTTTCCGATCTACTTTTCTGGTATCACCTGTTATAATTTTTTGGGTTGGAGAGGCAACTGTGTGGAATTTAGAAGTCAGAAAATTTGGTGTCTGAGGACGTTTTTTTGAGGTAGCTGTTATTTTTAAAAGATCTTCCCGGACTGGATTTGAATTATCTTGCAGCAAATTCTTATCTTTTTCCTCTTCTTTATTTATTGAATCTATTTTAGACATTAAATTCTCATACTTTTCTTCTAAATTACCAATAGTATTCGCTAGGGTCTCTACCACCGTTGTCAGACGCATTACCAAATCTTCAAGATTTTTATGTTCACTCTTATTTTCAGTAACACATTCTGCAAAAGTTACAAGTCTGTTTCTGAATTTAGTTTCTTTAGTGCTTCCCTATAACTGATACATTCCTTCACTTTAATTTCTTGTATCCTTTTCTCTCTCTGGGATTTTGTACATTCTGCGGACACCGACGGATGCGGACCATTGCAATTGACACATAAAGGCGGGGTAGAACATTTATTCTGATGCATTTCTAAGGAGCATATTTACCAGCGGTCGCCAGTCGTACTTTTGTTGGCAATATGGCCTACTGCCCAACATTTGAAGCATCTTTGAGGATTGGGAATATAGTATCTCACTTGTAAAGACAGGAAGCCGGCAATTATCCTCTTTGGCGGTTGGGATCCCTTAAAAGTTAATACAAGGGCTGGTGTTGGTCTGCTCTCTCCGAATTGTTTCTTGTATAGTCTCTTTACTTCAACGACGCCTTGCGATTTAGATTCATTTAATATTTCTTCCTCAGTGCAATGTAATAGTTCATATAACACCCTTAGAATGATTGAGTCTTTTGTGTAGTCCCACCTTTACTTTTATGCCTTCGAAAGTTTCTATGCCCAGCAAAGCATTTTGCATTCTCATTATTTGCTTTCTTTTCTATCAGTAATGAACCACTTCTTAATTTTTTTGTCTTTGTTCCAAGGCAAATCGTTTTTAGAAAATTAAATATTTTATAGGGCCAGAAAGGTTCAAAGCTTTTCCCTTCTTCTTCACATGTCGTAATTAGGAACTGCTGTCCCATATTATTACCTGGAAATTCTATATTCGATTCTATCCATTTATATTTACCACTTCTTTTCAATGAAGACGAAACTTCGTTCTTTTCTAATGAGCCTGATGGATTTAGGTTTTTTGAGGGTTCCATAAGTTCCCACGAGTTGGTACGAGCTGAACATCACCCTCCGGCAGTGCGCCCTTACCAGAGGGAAAGCCTATTTACACACTGAGTTCGGCCTGGTGCTCGGTGAGGCCAATCCCCCCCGCCCACAAACCTCCCGGCTCTGGACCTGACTCCGGGATTTAGGGGATCTGTATGTGTGGTGTACGTTTTGATGTGTAAGTGTTTGAGTTTGTGTGTGGTATTGAGCTAGGGTTCCATGGGTGGGCTAAACCCAAACGGCTGTACCCGCGTAGTCCTTTAGTCGCCTCTTACGACATCCTGGACAGGAGCAGCCTATTCTTCCTCCGGACCTGCAGAGGGTGTAAGTGTTTGAGTTTGTGTTTATACAGAATTTTATATTTTATATAGTTTATATACTTTAAATAGTATTTTTTATATTTTATATAGTATTTTATGTCGTTTATATAGTGTTTGTGTTTATATAGAATTATTTAACTTTTAAAGTTTATTTTATATAATACAAGAGAATAAATTTTAAAAGTTTAAAAGTTTTTCTTTGACTCCCAACAAACATTTTGCTTGTATTATTAACAACATTGCCACACGTAATTTATATTTTCGTTTTATGTTAGATTCTCCCATTGATATAAAACTGATGACAAACATTAAGTAAAAATCTGGTATTTTATCTGTCGTAGAATGCATATTTATTTTATTAAGTAAAAATTGTAAGCTGAAAAAAATTTGTCAATTATAACCTTGCAAAATAAAGAAAGAGAAAGTCGTGTGAGGGTTTCACCCGACTTTTTAATTTTAGCTTTTTGTATTCTTGACATGTTTGTTTTTACTTTAGGATGTAAGAAGTTTGAACATTTAGCTTACCTCTGGTATTTTATCCGTCGTAGCATACATATTTCTGTTATTCCTGACCATTAAGTTTACAGAAACATTAAATTGAAGTAAACTCTCTACACGAACGTGATACCTGTACTCTGACGATGGATGAAAATCCGAAACCATTCAGGAATTTCTGAAATATGCATGCTACGACGGATAAAATATCGGATGCTATCCAGCATTGCGGACCCATCCACACATTCAACAATTCAGGCATAAGAAGAGATGGTTTTTATTTAACAATATTCGTATATATATTTTTCTATTAAAAATAATATACAGTCTTCATTCTTCGACAATCCATTATACAATATACACAGTACTACTAACGTATTACAAAATCAGGGATCAATATCATCACTTTTAAGCTCTGATCAAAAATAGAATATTCATTTTGGATGTAGTTTACAGAACAAATTAACTACCTTAAATTCCCAATAATTTCGTTTAAAAACTATGATCAAAATTCGAGTTCTGTTAATAATGTTTATAAAAAAAAAACTGCCCGTATTCTGAATATTCCGCCCCATAAACTGGGACATAAGAGTCACGTCATCGACACTAGCAATTTAGAATTGTGCTGTATTTGAAATAGTAAAATAAAACAATTATACAACTCTTCGTCAATGTGTTTTTTTTAATTTAACAATGCTAGGCATGTATTTTTTTACAAAATTTTATTACAGAAAACAAATTTAAACAGATTAATATTCAATTTTTCTTGTGTGTCGAAGTAGTTACGCATTAAAAGTAACACTATGAAGTTCATAAGCCAACTGCGATATATACTCTATGCCTTCACAATGTGACATCACATTTTTATCAATGGATTCAACACCTAAATGTGCTCCAGCGAGTGCTCCAGCCATACTTCCTATTGTGTCCGTATCTCCACCAAGAGATATACTGTACTGCAATATCCTTCTGAATGTATTATCTGTCTGCAAAATAATACTTTATATGAACTAAATTTATAACAAATAAATGTAAAAAAAAGAATTCTACGGCAATGGTAAACCGTTTGCCAGAGGGTGAAGTGTTAATACAACTAGTAAATACAGACTATATTATAATATGAATAACCAGATATGCAAAAAAAAAAATCCTAAATAAGACATTGGTATGTACTGAATAGTAAAAATAGATTAAATTCCATTATTAAATTATATCTAAACTGCCAGGCTGTCCCGCAAAATTAGTAATCCCAATACTATTTTCGCCATTAAGAAGCAACATCAACTGGGATCTAGAAAGTCACAACCAAGATAAAGAGATCGTAACTCGGAGAGAATGGACACTCAGCCAAAAAGTGGCAGACATCCTCCCTCGCGTGGGAGTTACATAACGAACACAAGGAGTTATCTCTTAACTCAAGAAGTATAATTTAAATAGAGCAATTCACCGCGAAGTCTGAATAGCCAACAAACTTGATTAAGCGTTAAGTACGCTGAGTTGGACAGCAAAGTACAAGGCTTGACTGTCCAGCTCGAAATAATAAAAACCTCTTAAAGTAACGAGCCAACTCAACAGTCTCTTGCCGATCCCATATTCTTTGTACAATAGCCGCAAGTTGCGTCCGCTAACTAGACATATTTGTTATAAATGAATCAAACTGAAGCCCGTATGTAAGCAAAACAAATGGATGTTTTTACTTAATGGTAAACTTACCACTATAACTTTGTTTTGTATATTGGACTTAAAAACTCTTTCAAAATATGATAGTTGGAATTATATGATAAGAAGTCCTAATATATGTATATACATATATATATAATATAATTATATAGAATGAAGTCAGTCAATCTACAATGTGAAAATGTGGGTTAGAATTTGCCCAGTGGGTATATGTGGGTTAGGCGCGCTAAAACCCAGCAGATTACACCAATCAACTTACTTCTGCAGGTCACTATGGTTGGTATTTTAGTATAAATTTATTAAGCTGCATTCTATAGGGACGTCCAATTCTCTGAAGAAGAGGCTAATCCAGTTCCTACTAAGGGAATGTTGGGAGAACTCAACAGTTAAAATATGTTGTGTGAGCATCACTATTTAGGAATACAAATAACTGACTCAAAAAATGCAGCTTTTATTTTTTGTGCCAAAAGAAGTATTGCGTTCATCCTATTATCCCGGCTAGGGCTACTGAAATGACAGTTCCAAATGCATTCGGACTGGAAAAAATACCCAGAGAAATACTGTCTTCCTCACTAAAGAGGGAAAAACTAAAATCGTGTTAAATTTTCTAATTGAGTTCTAACCGTAAAATGAAAAAATGAAGTGTTTGGCGAATCTCTCTCTTTCATTAAAATATCTCAAAACGAAAAATCCCATCATAAACAAAGTTAGTTTATGCCAAATTCGATTCGGCAATAATCCGGAAGTGCGTCTTTACTATTTTTTTTTCACGATTCTGAGAGGGCTCCAAAAATTTGACTTAAACTTGGTATACTTAACTTATCGGAACATTCATCGTAAAACTTCAAACTACGAATGTATCAACTAAATTTGCTCTGTGCAAGTCTACGTTTGACAAAAAACATCCTGATGATAGGCGAACGCCCGAAACCGGCCAATGACCACAAAAAGAAGCAGGCTACCACGGATAATATATCTGATACTCGAAACCTATTACTTTTATTTGACAACATTTTTCCGGAAACACTGATTTCAGAGGTGCTGAAGGAACTAAGACGTTAAGCTTTCCTCAATATTGTCAATCATACAAATTAGTTATGGTAATTAAGGAGGAAATATTTAGTAAATAACACCCAGCTGCATTTTTAAATACGCTTCTGTGCTCTCCTATCCCAAAACTAAGAATCTCTATCCCCACAATAGTTAGCTAGCATTTTTTTTATGAATCTGACTTATGACTTTTTAGAGAAACTGAAATTGTGCGACAATATCTTGCTTTTCTGCGTCTGCGATTTAATATTGAAAAATCGATGATATGAACTACATTATGATGAGGTATAATACAATCACATTTAAAAACAAAAAAAAACATATTCCATTACTATATTATTTACTTACTTTTATGAATGGTACAGATTTCTGGGCTCTTAAGAAACTATAAATAGCTGTCGGAACCGAGTAAAGAGCATGAATATTATTGCCTAAAATTTGTATGACTTCCTCATTAGGTATATCATCTTTTTTTAATAGCTTCTCCATTTCTTTCAATTGTCCTTGGTAAGGAGCAGGATTTTCTTCCGGAATCCTGAGGGTAAAAAAAAAAACTTGTAATTAACAAAACTTAATAAATTCCATTATTTAAAAGCAATATACTAGTAACTTTTCTATATATTTCCGACATTTAGATTACTTCAATCTTTCATAATGCATTTATATTCACGCCTCTCTGCCTTTTTTCTAAATGCTACACATTCATTAGACAATTATCCGAAATTACTGAACGGACATCCTCGCGCTTTTGCCGAAGTTTCGATATCAGTGAAACAAATATGTGTTTTCGGAATGCCGGACAATATTTGAAATTGCTTCCAACATCGCCACTCTCTTTTTTATTTCTTTCTCATCAGTTATATTAATCTCCAACCAATCTCCGGCATATTTTTTTTTTACAACGTAGTATTGTTATATATAAATACGAGGGTCATTCAATAAGTAACGAGACAAATCGCTGTAGCTCAGAAATGTTTGTTAAATCAATACAATTGTTTCAGTGCATCAAGTTGGCATCCTTGTACTTAGTTTCTCATCAGATGTTCGAGAGTGTTTGGTAAGCATAACCTCAAATGTATTCAGTTAACAATGGCGAGTCCGCTCGAACATCTTGGAACGAACAACGCTCAGTGATTAGATTTTTAGTGGCAGAGAGTATCAAAGGTAGTAAAATCCACGAAAGAATGTTGAAAGTGTACAGGAATAATTGTTTGAACCGTTCGAACGTTTACAAAAAAATGGGTAGAACTGTTTAAAAGTGGCCGTTTAAGTGTCTGTGACGAGCAACGAAGTGGACGACCGGTTGAAGTTGCAACTTCCTCCCTCGAATCTCGCATTAAAGTGTTAATTCAGGACAACAGGCACATTACTGTTGAACTGATACCTGAAGAAGTGCACGCGAGTGTTGGAACTGTCCATAACATTATTCAGAATAAGCTGCACAAGAAAACTTGTGCGAGATGGGTTCCAAGACAACTAACAGACGCCCACAAAGAAACCAGGTTTCAAATCAGTCAGCAGTTGAAAGAACGATGTTTAATTGAAAAAAAAAAAATTCAGTAGAATTGTAACGAGTGATGAAACATGAATAAACCATTTTGAACCGGAGTCTAAGCGTCAAAGCCTTGAGTGGAAGCATGCAGGTTCTCCCATTCGAAAGAAATTCAATCCCAGCTGTCTGCAGGTAAATCATGCATTCTGGGATTAACTATCTCGAAGATCAACGAACCATCAACAGCCAGTATTACAGTGATATGCTCACAAACAAAGTAAGGCCTGCCATTCGAACGAAACATAATGGACTCTTGACTAAAGGCGTGTTTGGACCCCTTGGGAAACATTTCCAATCCAATGAAGAAGTTAAAAATCAGGTGCAAAACTGGCTTCGAGATTAACCTAAAGAATTTTATGCCAGAGGCATACACAAATTGGGAGAATGATGAGACAAGTGTATAAATGCTGCTGGGGACTATGTTGAAAAGTAGCCAGAGTTTTGTATTGATTAAATAAATCTTTTGAGCTTCAGCGGTTTGTCTCGTTACTTATTGAATGATCCTCGTAATTTGTACATATGAAATAGACCTCATTAAAGAATAAACTATTATTATGGAATACTCCCTTTACAGGGAACTTACACATCATCGTGAACTTTTTCAAGTTTAGCAATTTCTTCAATAAGATTAGAAATAAACTGAAAAACATCCACAGGCGATTTGGGATCCAAATTAAAACTCTGTTGAACAGCAAGAGCCTAGAAATAAGATATTTTTCTACAATACTTTGAAGAAAAAAATCAAATAATCTGTAATTTAAAAAAAATCCATCACCGGGCAAATTAAAAAATCCAGCATATCCAAAAGGTGCTGCCATTTTAAATATATATTTGAATGGTGGTGATGTAACAACCGCCAGAAGTTAATATGTGTGAAAATGAGTGAGTTTCGGCCAAAAAAAAATTATGTAAAATAGTAAACGTTTTTACATTGATGTTTTGATGCTCGTTTTTATATATAGTTAATATCTTTTTCAAAGCCTATAAAAATATACAAATAGTAAGTAAAGTAATGTTTACTTTTTCAGGTGAGCTTAAAATCCAACTACCAAATAAGATCAGAGATATTTTTCGTGATGGCCTGCTTCTTTTTGTGGTCATCGACCGGTTTCGGGCGTTCGCCCTTCATCAGGATGCATCTATCAAACAGTGTGATAATATAGATTTGCACAGAGCGAATTTAATTGATACACTCCATTACACTGTTGTGCTGTGCTGATACACTTATCATTCTGTTTGATAAATACATCCTGATGATGGGAGAACGCCCGAAACCGGTCGATGACCACAAAAAAGAAGAGCATGCTATCAAGGAAAATATCTCTGATGCTTTCCAGCTCTGCGGAACCAACCTCAACAACTACCAAATTAGATGTTAGTTAGATGTCGCAGATGGGGGCGGAAGCACATACTTACTATTAACATTTTTTAAACAAATGTAAAATTTAGCAATTATTCGCCGGACTCGAACTGGGGGCCTTCCAGTTCTAAAAGTTAAAAATTATTAACATGATTGGAATATATTGTCATTTTCCTACTTGCCAGGCGCAGGGTAAAAGAAGCCGCCTTTTGCACTAAGCTGGACTTTTTAATTTTGCCTGCACCGTAATATTTAAATTTAATATAATCATTAACAGCATCTTAGTGTGGCTGTTATATTACCACTGGGAATTTTATATCTTCTTAATATTTTGCTAGCAATAAAAATACTTTATAGTAAAGAAAATTTCATATGATAAGAAACCTGTAAAATGGCCCCATTAACACCAAGTTTGTTAGAATGTGTGAGCTGTGAAGACTTCGTTGCAAGATCTATAAGTAAAGGTTTACTATTATGACAGAAGAGTGCAATTGGACTCACCTGCAAAGAAAAATAACTCAATAACTTTCATAAATATTAACTTGTACTAACTTTATTAATTTAAGTTCACGTCACTAACTCGCATGGCAGCACCATTTCCATAAGAGCCTGAACCTGAGAATTGTTGTTTTGCAGGCGACCAAACATCTTCTAATTTTGATGCTTTCAATTTTTTAAATACTTCCACGACTGAGCCACCATAACCTCTCCTTGGCTCCTTGAAATACTCTGTCACGAATCTGCAATTAATATTCATCTTAAAAAAAAGATTTGCTAATTCATATTACGCAACTGCCCTTCAAAAACTGATTAAAAAAGCTGATTATAAAATAGTGCATTCTGTTAGCAATCAGAGGCAAGGGGTTTAATTACAAAATTATGCTTAAAGGAGATATTATTACTAAATAGGATGATTAATAATATAGTTAAAATTGGAGTTATTTTAGACAAACATGGCTGACTCCTCTCCTATCCTATCACTCTACCAACAATAATATCAGATATAAATTCCAAGGATTCTGTTGTTGTTTTTAAAAAAAAAATGGTTAGCTTAGTAACAAGCATTCGATTATAAAAAAATAATTCTAAAATATAAATTCAGAAAACTTACATTGAAAATAATTGAGCTTTTAGGCTCTTTTTTTTTTTTTACAGAAGGGCAATATATTTACACTTCACTGATTAGGAACCCAAAAAGTGAAAAAAGAAATACCTTTTGGCCATATCTTTTTCCATAAATGCTGCATTTTGAATTAAAGATTCAGCAACAGATTTGGTCATCGCTGTATCATCCGTATACATCTTAACTGGAGCTAAAGAAATAATAATGATGTCAAAATTTGCAGTCTACTTGAAGTAAGACTAAAGTAAAGAAGGTGCTTTAGAGAACGACAAATCCTGGCAAAAAGTGGCCTTTACTGTAATCTGGGTCTAAAAATTCTTCAGTTTAACATATCATATATCAGAAATAAAACACCTACATTTAAAACTTGGTTCTTCCATTTTGTCAAAATATTTCTGAAGAATTTTTTTAGATACTGTGCCTTCTTCTTCTTCAAAAGGAGCACCAAGACAATCTCCCATTAGAGCACCTAAGAGACATCCTCGAAATTTGCTAAGAGTTATAGCACCTTCCTCGGTGACCGCGGTCATATTTATAAAAAACATAAAGGACCAAAAAAAAAATATTTAAAATAAAAAGAAATATGTCAGGATAAATATTATTAACACACGTCCCCTACCCGAAAGTATTCGCTCCATAGATTTAAACTTCGAACTTAACACTTACAGAACAAAATGTAACAATTAATGTAACCTTCTTGAGCGAAACTGCAACGTCGCAAATTATTCTGGCCCGCTTGCTGAGCGGCGGTCATAAGAAAATTTGCAATTAAGTAAATTATCATCATAAGTTACTTTAGAAGTTACATACTTTCCATTTCATTAAGTAAGTTTTACCAAGAGAAAATAGTTCATATGTTTATAAAGTATTAGGGCAATGAATTTATACTGTGTATTAAAATAGCTCTCCCATTATGTAGAAAATGAATAATTGAAACGATTAATTAAATTTATAAAACTTGAGAACACATCTTCTGTATAACAGCTGTTTAAGCAGAAACAATAAGGTTGTGCCAAATAAAAAAAATCTTGGTGTTCTTATGTTAAATTGTCATTACCCACATAAGAAACGTCCTTTCTTAGACTCTATGTATTTGATGAAAAAACTCAATAATTTAAATGGCCGGGCTTTTACTGACTTATCATAAGAGATATAAAATTATTGAAGAAATGTTTAAATTCGAAAAGTTAAGTACTAGAAAAGATATTCTGTAGTTTTATTGTAAGCCGCTAGATGTCAGACATATGGGCTTTTTCGAAAAATTCGGTACACTTTCCTTAGAACCACTTTGGTCATTATAGATATTAGGGCTAACCATTACCGAATGAAATGTTTTTGCAGGACAAATTACAAAGTATGATGAATTTGTATCTAGTAGGCTTGACATTAAAATTTAACTTAATAAAATAAAGTATTTAATGAAGGAATGAGAATTACAAGAAATCAATTATTCAGATTGATCTCTCAGGCACTGGTCCGTCACCTGGAGTTTAGTTTGATAGATAAATATCCTAATCAATCAGAGGGGACCGAATTGTGATTAGTCCCTTTTGGAGGGGCATGCAGGTTATTGGTGTCTTGTGACATTATCTAGGGAGTGAAATGTTTTATAGAACCTCGGGTGCTTCTTCAAAAAATCTATTTATAAACATTATCCTTCGGCATTAAGGATCCCCACCCTAATTACTAATGGAACTACAGTTCATCGTATTCTAGCATACTAATAGTTTTCATTTACTGTCTGGTTAATTGTTTCTAGTGATTGATTCTGTGTTTTATCATTTCAAAATGCGTATGAGAATACAGCTTGAATTCAATAGCAGTTTTTAAAAAGATGTGAATAATCAAAATTCAGTCATGACCAACATTATTAGATGGGTGATAGTAAAACTGAAGTGGGCCTACCTACTGAAGAAAGTGCTAGTTTAGAAACCGTAAGAGTTCTACATCAAACTGTTGTCTCATTAAGATCAGCTTTAGAACAATCTCGTAATGAGCTTCACTCATTGAGAGAACAAGTGAAGAATAGTATAGACCCCGAACCCTATAATAGGACGATTGAAAACTTAACTATAGAGAATCATGTGCTTCGACAAAAAGTGCTTTCAATGGAGGAATTAAACAAAGAAAAAATGGAAGATAAAGTTGATAGTGATAGCAGTGTGGATGATGTGTTTGAGGATGATAAACCAGAAGTTAATGGTTTAGTTGTGGAGAAAAAGGATTCGAACAAATCTACTAGTAATGTGGATGAAGGTGATACGCCAAGAATCAGCAAAGGGGACTCAGAAGAAAGCGAAGAGGTAGATGATATTGAACTTATATTTACAACTGATGAAACCAAAGAACTTGGTGCTGTCCATGAAGATTTAGTTTCAATAGCAGAAACTGACGGCTGGAAGCATAAGGAAGAAGATGTACCCCATAATTTAAAACAAACTTGGTCCCATTCAGTTTTAGTTGAAACTGATATTTCAAAATGTGGGATTATTGACGAAAACGATCCACCAAATCAGAACACCAGAAGAAATACGCTGCCATCTCCACTGCCATATCGGCCGATAATTCACAGGGATGTTATATCCGGTAGTAAAGGCCATCTTGAAACAAAGCCTGTTGTTAAATTTTCTCCTTCAGAAAGAAGTCCACGATGTGTTAGGCCTATACTGGTGGAAAAGAATACAGTCAAACAAGAATCAGAGGCACAGACTGATATTACAGCATTGCCAGTACAATGGCGTTCAGAAAGTTTCCTCGCTCATCATAAAGTTTCACAGCATTTCACTACCCTCCCGTCCAAATTTACTCTGCCATTTGGGCAAATGAGGAAACAATCCCTGAAACTTAGTGAAAAAACTCAGGAAGCTAGACGGGTATTATTGTCTGATATTAATTTTACAAGCATGGTGCCCGAATTATCACGCAGTGCTGATCATCTCTGTCAAGATTTACAAGGATCTCTGCTGTGTAAATATCCTCGGGCGTTTTCCTATATGAAAAATCCAGATATAACATCTCCAGGATATTTAAAAGGAGCTTGGTCTCCTTGTGAATGTAGTCACCGCAGGCCATCTTGGGATTATTACCAAGGATCATCCATGTCAATACCGCCCTCAGCGTCTGATCTTTCAGAGACAAGGAGGAGGCATTCCATGAGGCCTTCTTTGTCTTCATTGGATACCTACTGGGTAGGCCAACCACAGAGGCCTACATGGGCGTCAATGCCATCGTCGCCAACTCATTGCCAAAGGTTAGTTTATTTTTAATGAAATAAAATTTGAAAAATAAGTATATATTCTGATTTCGAAACTTTAACTTAAAAGAAAATAATTATCTTTAACATAATAATTTATTGTTTATTGGAGGTTTTCTAGATACGAATTCAAAGAGAGATCATTATGAACTCTTTTAAATAAATAAAAAAATAATCTTCAAAAACATGTCACCAACCTATTCTGAAATTTTAAAAATACTTTTTATTTTTATGAATAGCAGCAATGTACTCATTTAACGTTTTTGAACGATAGACATATTTTCTGAAGTAGTTTTTTGAAAAAGAATTAAGAACTTTGCCTGTATTTTTTGCATCATTTGAATGTTTGCTTGAATGGAAGCAACATTTTTCAAGTTACAATTACGTACGTCGTAAACCCTGACATAGAGAAAATAGTTGACAAACAAACTATTACAAGGTCATATTAATTGATAGCTTGTTTATTATGCGGGCCTTTTAAACAGACGTCATAGTAGAAAATATTTAAGTTTTATCTTCCTACTTGAATTTTTGTTGAACATGGATATAAATATTTAGGAATAATATTGTCCTGCAAAATTGAAATGAATATTACTTTATTTATTATTAATTTATCATATATGGAATAGACTTCAGTTGTTTCTTGCGATTTAATTTGTCCATTTTATTCGTTAGATGTTAAACACTTGAAAAGTGTGGTCATAAAAGCCAATAAATACACAATGATCAAGGAATATATTATGGCTTCTTGTGTACCTGTTTGTAAGTAGAGGATAGTTATCTGTAATATGTACAAATAATAGAAGTAAGAGTGACTCTGAGCTAGAGTTGACTATCGTTCCGATAAACCCAAGGACTCTGAGAGCGTTTGAGGTGTTATTCAACGTATTTATCATGCTGTAGGCTAGAATATCCTCTGAAACACCAGTAAACCTGAAGAGATGGCTAGTCTATCATCCCATATTGGGATTTTTAACCGTTAAGATGATATTGATTTAAGTTTTAATTCACCAAAGCATTCTATTTTTTTTTTTTTAATTTAATTTCTAGTATCCAGAATCTAGTTACCCTATGATCCCGTATGCCCAACCAAATGTATGTCCTCGTCTCCTGTGATGCCAAACCATATGGATCTTGATCTTCTCAGTGTGTCTTCTTCTGGTGACCTGGTTTTGTACAGACTTACTTACTTTTCAGACTCTAATTTGTATTAGGTTCGCTAATAATCTACCTATTTCATGATAGACCTACTTCAACTAACTCTAGATCACTAAGTCTTCAATCCTGATGACTTGGACTACATTTGCGTCGCTGAAATTTCATTTGCGTTCTTGCGTCTTCTCCAAAGGATCGTCATTACATGTTCATTAAAAAAAATACAAAGCTTACTCCGCACGATATTTTTCATCTAAATCGTTGGACTGTTGAAGCATTATTCTTTAGTTCATTATTTTTTTTTAACTGGTTCTATGGCAAGTAATTGCAGAAACATCAACTGATCCATTTTCCGGAAAGTGGAGCCAATTTCTATTGTTATACCATTTCTTCTGCTTACCTAATCCTTATATATTTTAGTTTTATTATTCCCAATTAAAAATTAATGAGGTACAGAAAGTGTGGATCTCCAAGTGTCAGATGACTTTTTCGAAAGCTAGGCAAAGCTTCTTGAATGAAGAGCTAGCCAAAGCTTCTCTTAATCTCAGTAAATTTCTAGGGAACATCCAAACCATTCTCAGTAATCTTTCGGCCAGAATTTTTCTAGGCAACGCAGGACAGGTTTCTGCAATCTTTTATTAATAAATGCAGTATGTAGTAAATTATGGCTTGTTGGTGTAGTAATTGCAAATATCATTTTAAATAGATAATTTGAGTTAATTGGTGATTTAATTATATTCAAGGGCTTGATAAAAAAGAGTATTAGGTCTGAAACGCAGTTTTCTGATCATAAAAATATAAATTAAAAGTACTTGGTTAGTGTTTGATGGTGCTTTATTAACTAAAGTATGCAAGACCCTATTGTTTAATATCAGAAGTTTAAATTCAAAAACTGGGAAGCTTGCTTTCTTTTGTCAAACGTTTTGTGATAAGTTCAGTTTCCTGCATTTCATTCAAAGTGACAACAATATCTTACTTTTTTGTTGTTGTTCTTTTTTTAAATTTTACAAGGCATTCATTTGCAACAGAGTACGATTTATTTTTACTTTTATAAAGAGAAAAATATCATATTGTTTTGTGTTTATTACTTTCGGTAATTTTGCTTTTTCTCTCTTGTTATAAAAGAAAGTATTCCATCTGTGCAGATTTATGAACTTATAATTCTGAAATACCTTCATAATACCCTCGTTTCATGTACGGTAATTTTACAAAAAAAATGGAATATCAAATTTGAACTTCCTTCGAATTTTTCGTTTTTGAGATAATTTTGTTCATCAAAAAAGTTTTTTTCTTTTTACATAGAATCTCAAAACAAGTAAAAACTCATTTCGGAAATTTGACTCGATGACAGTATTTCTTCTTACAGCTGTATGAGAAAGTAAAAGTCCAAAAATTTGTAGAAAAGTTGTATTAATATAATTGCATTATGTATATGTTACCGGCAAAACTTTAAATTCAGGCATTCTGTAGAATGTCTAGGCATTTCATATAATACCTAACTACTTTAGGCAAAGTAAGAAATATTCTTTTTATTTCATACTTGGGCTAGGCATTCTATACATTGCCTAGGCATTCTATAGAATGTCTTCGTCGTCCTAGGCAAAGTATGGAAAGAATAACTGTATCTATTAATGGCCACATATTATTATTGCCTAGTTATTGCTGCTAAATTTTACCGAAGGAATGCTACTATTTGTGGCCTTTGTGATAGTTTTTAGTAGATATCACATAATATTTCCTTTCGTGATCTGTAAATTCTTTTATATAAATGATAATAATCATTGCAACTACTTGGTGTTCATTAAGAGGATTTAAGTTGTGTTAGTTTTTCAATAAGAAAAAAGGGAAGGTTACTTTGCCATTTGTCTGGTTCGCCGTAGGCATTCTAAGAGTTTTGAGGGACTATCTGTGCTTTTAGATAATCCGCTAAAATGTTAATAAAATCAGATGTTGAGAAATGCCTAGGAGGATCCCGTACATTTTCGGCTAATTTCATAACTGTTGTTCATTTTCAAGGTTACAGACAGTGTTTACGAACGTGAGAGACTGGTCTGGTAGATACTTGACCTTCAGTCCAATAATATTTTTGTAATCATATTTATAAACATAGGGAATTGAAATTAAATAGTCGCATAATATATAATAGTAAAATTTAAATTATTTTTCATAGAAACACTTAAGATTTAATGCGTTTTTATATATATTTGTTCAAGGATTTATGTTCTGTAGGATTGATTGGCAGTTGGCCAAAAGACGTTCTATTTTGTAGGTCAATTGTGGCCTTTTTTTATTTCATTACCTCCCTCCCCCCCACTTACAGCTGGTCAAGAGAGAAAACAAAAATTATAATGTAGATAATTCATTTTTAATGCTCCGTTACAAGGGAAAATTATGTTTATTTTATTTGTTTAACATCTAACACTAATTATTGTCAGTATTTGTTAATTTATTTTTATTAGGTTGCTATAAAATACGGAAACATTAGCACCAAAACATTTTATTTATTATAATTAATTAATTTATTCTAAATAATTTCCATCACCTTCTAAAAAATGTTGCCAACAATTTATAGGAGATTTTTGTGTATCTCATAAAAAAAAAAAAAAAAACTGTTGTGAAACACTCACGCGACTTCTTTTATTTCATTTCTTATAATTCTAAATAACAAATTTTCTTGAAACATTGACTTTTGAACTCAATATTTAGTTCGCCATTAGCATTGCATATAAATAAATTGATATGTGTACTTGTTTACCTGAGTGTAATTACTTTTTATGCCAGCATCCTTAGCCTCAATTCCTTAGCAAAGTTTAAATTTAAACCAAACTCCCAAATCCACCAGACAATCTAAAATCGATTTTTACTTTCTCTAACTCCTCTTAGGGGAAATATTGCGATCGTGCCAAATTTTCGAAATGGAGTTTTCACCGGAAATACAAGTTTTGAGGTCCCCTTAGTCCAAAAAACTGGTTTTTAGAAACATGTGTGGACATGTGTGTGCGTGGATATGTGTGAAAGGAATATCTGAAAATTAAAAGTTGCAGGAAGCTCAAACTTGGTATTCCGTGTAGATACCTACCACCGCATTAGACACGAAAGTTTCGGGCAAAATCCATTACCCGGATGGGCCACTTTACTTAATGGTTTTTTTTTCAGTTTTTTTTTAACTTGAAAAATCAACTATACATACAAAGAGCTAGAAGTTTTGTTTGTAACATTTCTCCGGGAAAATTCATTTAAGTGCACTTTTGTGGCAGCGATGGAGATCACGGTTTCCTCTAAAGTGCTATTTCAGTTATTTCACGATTCTGTCATATAAATAATATTAATTACAATTAACTATGTTGCCGAAATCCCGAGTTTGAAGAACATCGGATGACCGGAAGTGCGGTTTTACTGAATAGGTTTTTCAATTTTTTGTGATTTTCTCCATAAAACTTCCAACGGTTTTGAACATATGAATTGGAAGTTTGAAGAAAATTTGTCATTTCGCAGTAAGAGAAAGTCATGTGAGTGTTTCACATCAAATTTTTTTCAGTAAAATATTGCAAATAGAAGATATTTATAGGCAAAAAGAGTATTAGCCAAAATCTGGTGTGTAATAGTCGCAGGACTTTCTCTTCTTCAGATTAGAGAATTATAATTGACAACTTTTTTCAGACTGATAATTTTTAGTTAATAATTATCCATTTTCCCCAAAACTTCTATAAATGATCTTTCTCGGATAAAAGTTCCCAACAACAGTGATAAATGTCGGGTATTCATAGTTAGTGGAACAACTTTAATGAAATCCATCGGTATTTTTATGGATAAAATCGTAGCAAAATGAAAAAACTGGTCAGTACAAACGCACTTCCGATCAACAAATTTTCTTCAAACTCAAGAATTTTTACAACATATTTAATTCTAATTAATATCATTTAGATGGTACTGTTATATAATTGAAATAGTACTTTAGTGGAAAACATAACTCCAACTCTTTCCCCAAAAGCTCCCTTAAATGAATTTTCCCAATGAAATGTTTCTTATAAAAGTTGTAACTCTTTGTATTTGTAGTTAATATAGTAAGTTTAAAGAAAGTCATTTTCAAGAAATTGCAAAAATTGAAAATCCATTCAATAAAATGGTTTTTCCGATTGAGGAATTTTGACAAGTAAATGCCTGCCAGATCCCTTGGTGATACCACATGGTATATAAGTTTTGAACTTCCTGCGATTTTTCGTTTCGAGCTATTCACTCACAAACAGAGACCATTTTCTAACAACCGCATTTTTGGAT
This sequence comes from Triatoma infestans, assembly GCA_011037195.1. Lineage (NCBI taxonomy): Eukaryota > Metazoa > Arthropoda > Insecta > Hemiptera > Reduviidae > Triatoma > Triatoma infestans. Next base: position 104,727 of record JAAEAF010013546.1, on the reverse strand, counting down.
TCAAGGGATCTCAAAACGTGTATTTCCAATAGAATTTCTATATTGAAAATTTGACACGAACGTAATCAGCAGTTAAGATAAAGTAAAAAGCTATTGGAAACACTGATTTTATAAATTGCACTTCCGATTAATCTGTTTTCTTCAAATATGGAATTATAGCAATACTTTTATTTATTTTTTTTAATTTAAGGCGCGTCAACATCTATGGACATTGGCGCCCGGAGCCTTCTCAGTGCATTGCCGGCCTCCGGCCAGTGTTCTCTCGTTAGATAACGAGATAGACAGTCTATCACCGGGCAGTGAGCTGTAGAGGATCCTAGGAAGGAAAAATCTAAGGGTAGCACAGCTGGACTCGAACCCGGGTCCTCCGCGTGGGAGTCCAGTATTAACCACTTAGCTATTCCCCTCTCTTACTTTTAATTTACCTTAGTAGGTGGTAACCTTACATTGGACTAAAAAGGCACTTTACATACAGGAAAGCTAACGTTGCAAATCCCACTGTAACCTTCCAAAATACAAATTTTCCGACAAAAAAAATTCAAATAAAAGTGATAGATTATTTATGGTTTGTCAGTACATATATATCGTAAAATTTAAATAAAATATTTGGTGCCTTTTTTTTTTTAAGGAGGAAATCGCAACAACTGAAGAAACAATTCTGTAAAGTTTCATTTTTGGTTGATGTTCTCGCCCCGAATTCGCCGTGAATATGCGATAGTGATACTTAAATGGAATATCAGTTGGTGCTCCCTGCAAGGTTTTGTTTTTAATTTTTTGTATAAAAAAAAAAACGCCAAGACACAAGCAGATTTTTCGCTAAAACATTTTTACATACTCAAGGGTCCTCAAAACATGTATTTGTGGTTAAAACTGAATTTCTAAAATTTGACAGTTGGCAGGAGAGGACATAACAGTCCCCCCCCCCCCGTTACAGATTGTAAATAGAGAAAAACTTCCCAAACTGGCACTTCATCAAAAATCCAAATTCATACCAGATCCATCTAAAGTTTACGGCAGATGAGAAGATATCCAATGAGAATCCTAAGAGAAAAGACCTAGCTATCGATCCTCCAATCAACTTTTAGTATGCCGAACTCGGTCCATAATGATGAATGCTGTTCAAGAAAATTAAATTGTGAAAAATTGAAAAATCCATTTTTGCAAAGTTCCATCACACTACTCTGGTAAAGCGTTTTTCTGTCAAATTTAATTTTTAATAATATAATGAATTCTCTTCTGATAATTAGTGGAACCATATGGCACATAAAAAGAAAGTAAAGATTATACGATGTTTAAAGAAATTATTTGGAACCATTTTCAAGAAAATCGTAAAAACTGAAAATAGCCATTCAATAAAGTAGTTGAAATCCTGGTGGTCTGATTTGGACTTGTTTCGGAATCGAAAACCATGGTGGTACTTAATCGGAAAATCATTACGTAACACAATTCGCTAGAAAAGCTTTTCTTACTCAGGGTACTTATTACAGAAAAAAGCAAAAAAGTAGGGGGAAAAAAACAAAACAACACAATGGTATTAAACTGAATCAGTTACTGATTAAACTTAAGAATATCCAATGGAATGTCTAGAGTTTTATCTTCAACAGTAACGAATGAAATCCTCCATTTGTACATTACTCAGATTTTAGATATAACATTATTTGGTCACTTTAAAACAACATTCCACAAACTGTATTGCAATACTATTGCTTGTAAAGAAATCTGGCTTTAATAAGCCCACATTAAACTAATTTCCGTTTAAGTCTTGTATCATCCTAGTGGACTTTTAATTTTTTACTTATCGCGATCGGATCAGATTTTTTGAAGTTTAGTTTCCACCGGAAATACATGTTTTGGGGGTCTCCTGAGTCAAAAAAAGCCATTTTAGAAATAGGTCTATCCCTCTGTGCGCGTGCGTGTGTGTGCAAGTGCAAAAAAATTCAGAACTTACTTTTAAATACTATGAGCCGACTGGACAATAATGTTTGATCAGAATCCTTCAACCGGAAGTACCACATTTTTAAACGGATTTTTCAGTTGTTTTTTTTTGCGATTTTCTCGAAAACGACTCTAAGGATTTTCTTCAAACTTTTAATATACAATACAAAGACTATGACATTTTTTGAAACTTAGTTCTGGGAAATGTGTTTTAAGAAGAGGAGTTTTGGAGAAGGAATGGAGGTTACACTTTCCTCTAAAGTGCCATTTCAGTTTATTTTACAACTCCATCATCTATATAATATTAAGTTCAATTAAATATTATACCAAAAATGCGAGTTTGACGGAAACTTTGATTCTAAGCACACTTAAGAAGCCTGTTAATATTATTTGTAGCTTATTGAGTATTGTTTGAAGAAAATTGATTTTAGAGAGATTTTGGGATGATTGGAAGGTCATTCTCAAGGGAAGGGATTAGCTCAGTGATTAGCGCGTTGGACTACCAACGCGAAGGTTCCAGGTACGAGTCCAGCAATGTTGGCTTTCTTCCTAGGAGTATCTACAGCTCACTACCTCCGTGATGTGCAGTGGACTGAGAAGATTCCGGTAGGCACAACAGATCTTTCAGGTCGCAGTGCAATATCCCCTATAATAATCTGTCTATGGTAAATCGCAGTAAAAGGAAGTCGTATGGTTGTTTCACACCAGCTTTTTTTTTTTATTACTCCGAATATGATTACTATTAATTAATTATACAATACTGTTTTATTCTTAATTCAGTACCTAAACATTTTTTATAATATAAATGAAAGCATCTTAAGATATGCACAGAGATAATTATAGCAAAAAAAAGAAGGCTTTTCAATGATAAATATATAGATATTCATTTTATAAAATGAAAATAGTCAATAAATCAAGAAAACTTAAAATATAAATCATTTATAACCGCACGCACATGTCACAACTTTCCTAACAGAGTTTTCTTAAACTGGTTAAGAAAATTTATCTCACTTCCTTGATAATAAACATTTAGAAAGTTTCTTTTTTTTAGCACAATACTTTTTATGGCCATTTTATTCATTGTAATCATGATTTCATTTGTTACAATGGAAAATATTAGTTATCTTGTGTAGAAATGTACTACTGTTACTTTCTCGTGTTTGCTTCTTGGATATCACACGATTTCTCTCATTTATATATAAAATGACAAATTTTATTTAAACTTGTAATTTTACTCATTTCTCTTAACATAAATGAGAAGGTGGAGGGATAAGTGCCTACACAGCAGGTAGTAGTTGAATGATTACATTGTGCCGTCCGAAAAGAGAACACACTGACATTGCCAACCAACATTAAAAATTTAACGGCACAAATTTCACAGAACTATGTAAAATACTTTTTTTTTTTTAATAACACAATATATATATAGTTTTTTTTTTTATCTGACTAATCAAGTTCCAAGTTTAAAGGAAGTAGTTATAGTCGTTTTCTAGAAAATTAAAAAAAAAAACACCAAAAAACTCATGGGTAAAGTCACACTTTTTATTAACTGGTTTTCTTCAGATTTGGAATTCTACTAAAGCTATTACTATCATACGAATGGCAGAACTATAAATTTTACAAATGAAGTGATATTATAGAGAAAACCTTAACGTTATACTGTACTATATACCCCACAGATCTTTCCAAAATCAATTTAATAAACAAATAAAAAAATCAAAACACGAATCGCTTTGAATCTTTAGACTATGTAATTAATTAAATAACAGATTTATTATCAACTATCTCCCATAATTTACATAATTTCTTTTGATTTATTAAAATAATAATTATTTTTTATTAATTAACAGATCTCGAAGCGTCCCGCTTTCCTCATCTTATGTGAGAACTTGCCAAAACGAAGGAAACACTTGCTACGGTGGACAGTCTTGTAGAAGTCAAATCAGACTACCGACACAAAGGTCGGTCAGATCTGCCCAACCTAGACATAAAGTGAAATTTCAGGGTAAGCAATTTTAATAAGTTATTTCAAAATTTAATAAATCAATATCAGCAATAATTATCTAATACGTTAGCTAAATTGAGATACAAGTTCAGAGATACGTTCCAGAGGAGATGGATTTGTAACAGTACCGGTGGTAGTATTTTTGCAAAGATGAGGTCTGATTAGGACAGAAAGTAGGTTAAAGAAACAGGCAGGTTACTTCTTTATCCTATGTGGCTAATATTTGTAATATGGATCAGTGCTCCAGTATTTGATATAAACGTAAAAGCAACCCTTTTATAAGGAAGTGCAGAGACCATAGTCTGGAGAATACAGATAGCCTCTGTTTGTTTCATAGATCCATTTTTATGATGATCTCGTGACTAATCATCAATTTTGGTGATAAGACAATGAACATGGAAAGCGATTGGGTGTTACCATAGATAAAGGGAAATCGAGAATCTTTCGGGTCAAAATAATGTTGGACAACCCTATAAAAGTTGGAGAAACTTTTTAAAAGTAAATCAAACACAACTATGGGCTTTACCTGGGAAGTATTCGAGGAGATGAAGACCGCATCAGAAAGTGGGGAGGTTTTATGTCCCTATGGGTATTAAAAGAAATTTAGTTAGAGAGCCTATTATAATGAGCTTCGGTTAGCTTTGTTGTTAAGCTTCATTATGAGTAAGAAGAAGTAAACTGTTTATTTATTCAGGAGGCTCCTTACCAACTACCGTACTCTAATATTACGCCGACTAAATTTGGCTTTTGTAATCAAATTTGAGTGAAATGTTATAAAATGTTGACACGGTGGTTGGTCGCAGGGCTGGAATGTAGCAGAGAATTTTTCTCTCTGACAACTTGCTTCTCAGTTTCAACATCGATCCCGGTTTTCGGACTTCACTCCAATCATCATGATATGCTGATAAACAGTGTGCGATCGTCCTTGCTCCTCGCTTTATTCCTTACCTTATAAGTTTTATGTCCCATTGCCAATCTTGCTCTAGGATATGGAATCAACGTTCGCAATTAATTGTAGTTCCCACTAATCATGATGCTGCTTGGGAACCACTAAAAAAATGCTTTCAGCATCATTGGAGTCCTCACTGGAAGCACTCGGTAGAAGCTACCTCCTATAAATTTAATAAATGAATTGGCTAAGAAGAAGCTTTTTAAATGAATTGTAACTATCCACCTATTTATATATAAAATCAGCATTAAAGAAGCCAATCGGAGCTTAGTGCATATTGATTCCCCAGTCTGGTATTAAATATCCGAAATAAACAATAATGGATAGAATTTCCAATTTATTATTTTGATTGGCAGAAAAGATTCCATTTTATTGTTATAAATGATTTCTTAAACTATTCAATTCCAAATCTTATATTTGTAAGATAGAGATTAAATATGATTATACAATCAAAAATAATTTTAATACATGCAATATTGATCTATCAATATCATTTAACATTTCAAATGAAATATCTTCTATCACTCCTTACTATCACTAGGGTTGTCAGCTATCGATTAAACCTCTTTTAAGGTTATGTATTTGTTTTACATTCTCATGTTTTACATTACTAGTGTGCCAAATTTTCGAGATTATAATTTGGGGACCTTGAGTAGAAAAAAAGAAAAGAAATAGCAACTATATAAGAGTGAACAATATATCTCAAAAACAAAAATCGTAAGTGACTTGCGCATCCGACACTGTTTTTGGTGATTTTGAACGCATCAAATATCAGAATCGTATACGAAAATGGTACTCTAAAGGGAAAATTAACATCACAACTGCTACAGTACCTCGTAAAATGATTTTTCCCGGAAAAATGTTTTACATCAAGGTGAGGTAGACTTACATATAGGTATTATATTAACATTACTGTCCAGTTGGAGACAAACTTAATTTGTGATTGATTTTGTCCCTTATCGATTGATTATAATCGATAGGAGACGTTTTCGAGAAAAATATCAACAAAAAAATCCATCAAAATGCATCCATAAAATGGTACTTCCGTTTGACCGATTTTGACCAAAACTTATTGTCGGGTTCTCTGATAGCATCCAAACGAAATAATCATATTTAAATTTTCCGCAATTTATATCGTTTAGAGTGTAGACTATTTTATTGAAGCATGAAGAAAATTATTTAAACTTCAGTTATTATCATTCATATTTTTTAACCATATTCAAATTTTATTTTTCGGATTATTTGCCGCTTCCTCTTACTACAAAATGGCAAATTTTCTTCACACTTACAATTCTTATTAGTGTTTAAAACCTCGGCATTTTTGTGGAGAAAATCTCAAAAAGCTGAAAAACCTATTCAGTAAAATAGCACTTCCGCTCAACTGATTATCATCAAACTGGGAATTTTGCCAACTTGTATAAATCTAATTAATATCGTTTAGTTGTCAGAATTGTATAGCATATTGTTGAACTAAAATAGCACTTTAGAGGAAACCATAACCCCAGCCCTCCGCCAAATGCTCTTAAATTAATTTTCTCGGAGAAATGTTTCAAATAAAAGTTATAGTTCTTTGTATGTGTCAAGTTTAAAGAAAATCTTTGGAGCTGTTTTCGAGAAAATCACAAAAACTGAAAAAAAAAAATTCATATAAGTGGCACTTCCGGGTAGTGGATTTTGCCCGAAATCTTCGTGTCTGGCGGTGGTAGTAACCTAAACGGAATATTGACTTTGAGCTTCCTGCAACTTCTCGTTTTTGAGATATTTTTTTTCACATACATTTTCTAAAAACACTTTTTCGGACTCAGAGGACCTCAAAACTTGTATTTCCGGTGAAATCTCAATTTCGAAAATCTGGCACGATCGCAGTACTTCCTTTAACAGGAGTTAGAGAAAATAATAATTTCATAAAAAAATAAATGTAAAACCTGAAATACAAAAACCTCATTTATATACTTCTTATCCCTCTGTTTGTTTCACTTCTTACTATCGCCAGTCCCTTTAATGTCGTCCATTATAAAGTCCGATGTTGCTTTCCTCTAAATTACCATTTCAGGATATTATAATTCAATCATCTAAATGTTTATTTTTTTAAATCAGCTTTCTATTATTTAAAACGACTTTAAATTTTGTTAATACATTTTTTTTTTTTACAAAAATGATTTTTCTTGTAACTTTATAATTCTTTAAGAAAATAAATAAATTTTATTATAACTTTTCAAGAGAGCTATTAGATTGATAAAATATTGATTATTCATTAGGTTTAAATAAAAATTTATAGATAGACTCAAATATGCATTTGGTTGAATAACGTAATAATAGATGGCATTAGTGGAGTTTGGTGAACGAAAAACATGACATATATATTTACTACGGTATGCATTATAATTATACGATAGCAATCTCGTTTAACTGTACCGGTTTGTGCAGAGAGCTTGACCTTCAGATTATGTAGTCTGATATTGCTATGTACAGAAATAGACAGCTATTTGAATATACATTAGTGATAGACACACTAAAAATTATTTATTTTGTATGAAGGAGAAGTAGTCTATTTCAATCAGCTGACCTATTTAACCGTAATGATTCCAACAATTAAAATCTCACACTCTCTCTTAATTAATTCCAGTCGTTTGAAATAGACATTCAGGAAAATAGAGAGAGAGGGAGGGAGAGAGAGAGAGAGAAAACGCAGTAGAATTTATCTTTAGTTTCTTTTCCGTGATCAAAAAGTTTACTGTTTTAACACGCATTTAAAGTTTTGTTAAAAAGCATGCCAGTAAGAAGCCGCATTGTAATATATGTGTATATTATGTTACTTCTCAATTTTCTTATCAAGGTACAAAAAAAAGAAAACTTTGTATTGGATAAAGGTATTCGATTTCTTGAAGAAGTGATCAGGATTTTTCTTTTTACTTTCTCTTACTACTGGTAAGAGGAAGTATTACGCTTGTGTCAAAATTTCAAAAGTGAGGTTTCACCGGAAATACATAAGGGTTTCCTTGTATATAAAAAAATGCTTTTAGCGAATGTCTGTGCGTAAAAAAAAATTTAAAAAAAAAATCTAGTGTGAAACACTCATACGCCTTTTTCTTACTGTAATTAATTCAATTGCAATTAATGCATTATAAGTGCAATATTTACAAACGTTTAGTTGGGCTTGCCGTAAAAAAGGTGATCAGGGTTAAATATGTACCGCAACTTTGACCTAAACAAAGTTTGTGGGACGGCATTTCAAATAAAAGTGATTCTGCAGGTTAGCATTCTAAGATTAAACAAAATCCCAGTAGCCGTTTCGAAAAAATTTCAAAAATCAATTCTGTAAAGTCATACTTCCGGTTAACAAATTTGCTTTAAATTTAGTATTTTATCAATAGCTTCTACAGTACTTGAATATTATATAGGCGGAACGTAATTATACTGAAGGGGTATTTTAGACGAAAACTTAAAGTTGCACAGTGTAACCAACATGCCCACGCAAAAGAGAAAAGGGCGAATCGATTATCTCCGCCTATCGAAAGTGCTGCTTTAATGAATAGTTTTCTGTATATTTAGATTCTTTTAGGGGATAATGCACTGCAACTTAAAAGAACTATTGTGTCCCCGGAGCTTTCTCCGTGCACTGCCAACCTCTAAGCTTGTTCAGACAACATCGTCCATCATCTGAACGGGAGCTGTACAGGCTCCTAGGAAGAGAAAACCTAAGGGGAGCTTGCTGTATTCAAACCCCGAGCTTCGCGTGGGAGTCCAGAGTACTACCACTGAGTTAAACCCCCTTCCCTATAGTTTTCTGGTAAAAAGAACTCCTTTTTAATTTCTCGTACTCCCAGCAGAGGAAGTATTGCGGTCATGTCAGATTTTTTTAAATGAAATTGTATTAATTGGACCCGTACCTCATCATCATATTACCAACCCACACCTTTTTCTAAAGTAGTTACAGTCTGACAATCAGCCCTCATGTGTTGGTTTAGTATTCAAACCAGCAATTACTATGAATAAACCTATCACAATATGGACGAAACATCGCACCTATACCAAACCACCGACGCCTGTATAAACCTGAAGAATCGTATTTTTTGCAGGGCAGTGGTTTGTGAAACCTTAAAGATCTTATTCTAAAAACAACAGTTAGTTGGAATTTCTCTAAATTTAAAAGGCTTACGCTTTCAAACCTTATATGGATTTTCATTGTTAAGTTTTAATAAATTACTGAAATTAAAATAATTAAACAAACACAAGATTTATATTATATATGTTTTGTAGAGTTCAGTATGTTTTATATTTGTCATCTATGTATCATAAACTTTCTACATATATTGAAATCATTTTTCTTGCAATGTTGCAGAGAATAAACTGGCCCACAGTTACCCAGGTCAATCACTGCCAGATCTGAGGATTCGTACAGACGCAGAAAGTGGTGAAGATTCCACTGATTCCCTCATTGATGAATCTGAAGATTATTTAAGACGATCTATAGACTCCATTCTTACCGGTGAAGTACCTCTATATACAAGAAGAAGGAGAGCCAGATCGCATTCCCAGCCGGATCATACATACACCCAAGGCATGATTTATTACTGTTTTAACATAAAAAAAATATGATAAAATATTTGATTATTTTATATGATATATATAAAAAGTGTTGTCTGTAATGAGAGAAAATGTCTGGTGGCCGGCAGTGCACTGAGCTGGCCAATGACCATAGATGTTGACGCGCCTTAAATTAAAAAAAAAATATAAATTAATTTATATTCTCTAATTTTAGGATGTAGACCTCCAAAGAAAGCTCATCCATTTCTTGCACGTGCCCCCAGTGATCTTCGCATTGATCATTGGGTAAAAGTTATAATAGGTGATGGTAAATTGAGCGTAGGCAGAGTAAGATATGTCGGTCCACTTTCTGACAATCCAGAAATTCATGTTGGCGTCCAGATGGCACCTGGAGAGGGAAACACTAATGGAACATATGCGGGTACCAGATTCTTCGATTGGTATGTTATTTGGTTTTTAATATAACTATTTTATCATTAATTTTGATCAGATTTTAAACACCGGAAAACTTTAAAATCCATTTTATTTACCTTCTCTGTCTGCTGTTAGAGGAAGTATTGTAATCGTGCCAAATTTTCCATATCGAGTTCTCACTGGAAATATGCGTTTAACTCAAACGTAAATATCCATATAACTCAAAATCGAAAAATCGTAGAAAGTTCAAAAATGACATCACCATGGGATCATGGATGGCAGGAACCCCTCTGTCAAAATTCCTCATCCGGAAGCACCATTTTATGGAATGAATTTTTCAGATTTTTTATTATCTCAAAAACGATTCCAACAATTTTCTTCAAACTTGTAATATCAACTTCTCATTTAATAATTACAACTTTTATTTGCAACATTTCTTGGAGAAAATTCGTTTAATGGAGCTTTTGCGGCAAATGTGAGGTTATGTTCTCTTCTGAAGCCTTTTCCAATTTATTACACATTTCTATCATCTAAATAATACTAATTATAATTGAATATGTTGCTGAAATTCCTTGTTTGAAGAAAATCGTTTGTCCGGAAATGCGTTTTTACCGAACAGTTTTTTTCAGTTTTCTGCTCTTTTCTCTAAAATGGCTCCAACGATTTTTTTTAAAAGTATATGTATGAACCACACATATACATAAAGAGCTACAATTTTTATTTGCAATATTTCTCCAAGTGATTGAAGGGGGCTTTTTGGGATAGGGGTAGGGTTATGCTTTTCTCTAAGTGCATCCTATACAATTCTGTCATTTAAATAATACTAATTAGATTTTAAAATGTGGTCACAATTCTGAATTAGAAGAAAATGAGTAAGCCGAAAGTGGGTTTTAACGAACAGTTTTCCGGTTTTCGCGATTTTCTTCATAAAAAACACCGGCGAATTTCATTAAATTTGGAACACTATCTGTAGATATAGAGAGATTTATCACTTTTGTATGAAACTTTTATCCGAGAAATTCTTTAAAAAAGTTTTGGACGAGTTCATGCTTTCCCCAAACAAGTTATTTTATTAAATTTAGATTCTCGCATTGATATAAAACTGAAGACAATCATTTAGTAAAAAAGAATGAACGCAATTTGTCCATGTACACTGCCGTAAGTGTTTCACACCAGATTTTTATTTTAGGAAGTAATTCCTGTCAGATTTTCGAAATTGATTTTTTTTTTTAACCGGAAATTCATATCCCCGAATGTTCGTAGATAACTTACTGTGTTAATTCCATTAATTATGTCCTAGATGTGGAGTTTGGGAGGGTCTGGAACATGTGGTCATGATCTGCCCTCAATATGACGTAAATAGAGAACATATGTTTAACATCATTAGTAAATATAAAACGTGCCCCTTCAATTATTACGATTTTATTCACTAAAAATACAGAGCCAAATTTTATATTAATTACAATAATAGATTTTCATTCTGTCTAACATTGCTCATAACCTGTGATTGACTCGATAGACTGCAGGCTGAAGAAAAAAAAATGCTTTGTTCCTAAAAGCATAATTAATAAATTAAAATGGGCAGGCTTACCCAAAGCCTCTCTGGTTACCCTATAATGAAATATCATTTGGGAACTTTCTGAGATTTTATCGTTCAAAGAGAAATATGCGTTTTTAACGCATATTGTGTATGCGTTTCACACCAGGATAATTTTTTGTAATTGCTTCAAAGATCTTATATCAAATTTTAGATGGTTTAACATTTGATATTTAATTTATCACTCAAATGAAAGTAACACTTAGAAAATAAAGCGATGAAAAAAAATACAAAGGAAAAGTATGTCACGACTTCATTTATGAAGTTATAGGAAAAGTTTAACTGTTTAGCAAACGGAAGTGTTTAATTTGGAAATAATGCCAGACTTAGCTAAATCGTGTGGGACAAGAAGTTATAAATAAACTGAAAAATTCTATAAATAACTTTTAAATTAAATAAATGATTCAAACAGGTTTTTTAAAAAGACAAATATTCTTAATAGCTTTTAATTCTTGATTTGTTTTAATAATTTCTTCTTTTTTTTACAGATAAATTAAATTGTTCGTATCTAAATTATTTAAAATTTTATTTTATGTAAACAAATTTGTAGTAAAATGTAGCTTTTCTACGCCATTGCTATAAATTATTGTTGATTAAATAAGAATATGAAGAGAAATAAGAACTTTTCCATGGATTATTAAATTATAAAACGATTTCACGATATTGTCATTAGGTCATGAGTATTTTAGGACAAAGGATGAAAGAAAATCAATTTCTGAGATATCACATTCAACTTTGTTTCTAAATTTAGTTCTCTGTTTCAAATATTAACAAAAGGACTATAGATGATGACGTGTAATTTTATTTCCTCAAAATCAGTAACATAAAATAATGTATCGATATTTCTGGGTGTTATTTATTTAACATTTCATTTCATTTCTATTGGTTATTAGTTTCTCTAAATAACACTAAGTGGAAGTATTACGATGTGTCAAATTTTCAAATTGTGTTTCTATCTGATTTACATCACGACTTTCTCTTACTCATGTTAGTGCAATTTTATGTAAATGACAAATTTTCACATTAGGGTCCTAAATACAGGGGTGGTAGGGGGATAAATAGCTTTCTTCAAGCTCTCGCTTATAGCTGTGGCTTCTAGAGTTTTCCATAAAAGCTACCTACGACTTCAGTTTCATACGCCATTTCCAGACCAATAAATATCCTGTGAAAGCTCTAAACTTTTGCAATATGCTTTTCTAACCACTAACATATTATGTAAAAGAAGAAATGGTTAACCTAAGATTTTCAAGTAGTAAATCCATAGCGCGCATCCAGTGAAAAAATTTTTACTTTCTCTTATTGTTAATTGCGATCGTTTTAAATTGTCGAAATTGTTTTCACCTGCAATAAAAAAAAATGTTTTCAACTAGTGGTCTACGTCTGTATATATGTTTGTTTATGTGTGTGTGTGTGTGTGTGTGTGTGTATGTATGTGTGTGTGCATGTATGTATGTATGTATGTATGTATGTATGTATGTATGTGTATCTGCGTGAACAAAATATATCAAAAACAAAAAATCGCAGGAAGCCCTAACTTGGTACTACCATGCATCTGATATGGTTTCCTGCAAAATCCATCAAACTGAAGTGCAATTTTACCGAATGTTTTTTTGTTTTTCTTGAAAACGGTTCTAACTGTTGGCTTTAAACTTTGTATTCATAAGTTATTCTAACTTTTATTTGAAACATACCGGGAAAGTTGATTTTTTTGGCTGGATCTGAGGGCATAGTAGCGTTATGCTTTTCTCTAAAGTGCCACTTCAGTATAATATATGGTTTTACCACATACATAATATTAATATACATTAAAAGCATTGATGAAATTCTAGATTTCAAGAAAATCAGTTAACCGGAAGTGCCACTTTCAAAATAGGTTTTTGAGTTTTTTTTTTAATTTTCTGAAAAACTGTTATAACGATTTTCTATAAACTTGAAATGCTTACAGCATAGACAAAATCGAATCACTTTTATTTGAAATATTTAAAAATTATTTCAAAAGACTTTCGGAAACCTTCAATTACGTTTAAATTTAAACTGATGTTACCTACTTTTTTTATGGCCAATCCTTCTATACATAGCTCAACATTACAGTTTTAAAGAAAATAAGAATAATATAATTTAATTTCTAATCTTCTATTCTAATTATTATTATTATTATTTTTTTTGTTCCAGTGATGCTGATTGTGGTTTATTTGTTCCATTTAAGAAGGTAGTAATGGCTTGGAGTACGTAAGAATTTTTGATTTTTTTATTTTATGTAAAGATGATATTTTATCATCTCAAATTATTTTGTTTCGGTCTAAAATCTTCTTTGGAAAAAGGTACCCTACCCTAAATTCTTATTCCTGTTTAGAAAAAGGTACCCTGCCCTAAATCCTTATTCCTCTGTGGAAAAAAGAATAATGTGTGAAACTGTTTTTCTTGTAAGAAATTGCTTTTTGATATCAGTTTCCTATCATTTATAATGTTTAATTGACCTAAAAAAAAAAATCTATGTTATGTGTACAATGTAATTCAATGGATTCAATAATGACCAAAATTATAATCATTTTTCTCCCATGGGATTCTGAAACTATATGTTCCTGAAAAGAAAGTAAGGATAACCATATTTGAAACCTAACTTGTAATCTTATTAAACTTTTTCCTCCGTAAATTGATATGATGCATTAACCCTTTAAAGACTGTTATATAAAAAATACATGATAGTTTTTTATTTATTTATTTTTAGTTAATGAAATTATTTAGGTGCTTCCGAATAAGTATTGTTTTTACATATTTTATATTTTTGCGCTTATATTATTATTTATTTACCTTTTTTTTTAAAGTACAAATTAAAATGTTTTATTTTTATTTTCATTTTTAAAGACTCTTGTTTTTATTATTATTGTTGTTCTATAGAAACCTATATAAATCTATATACTCTTGTAGCGTCCACTAAAAATAGAGAACAAAAATTATTTGTGCATGTAGTAAACGAATATTAGAGATTTAAGTTGTAAAACTAAGCTTTTGTGGCCGTGTTTGCAAATATGAAAAACAAAAAAAAAAAGAAAAAGTAAAATACAAATAGTAAATAAATAATAATAATAACAATTGCTTGCGAGGAACAAAATTATAATTTATTATTTCATGATACTCTCATTTATTTTGTTTTATGTATTTATGATTTGTATCTTTATTTTATACATTTATTTGTCAATTTTTTTTAATGAAAAATCATTGTTGTTTTTTGCATTAAAAAAAAAAAGCTCTTGGCGATATTTATTCGTGAATGAGAGTTTAAGCATAAACATAGATTAAACATAAAGCATATTTCCTTCGAAATATTACCTACGGGACTATCAGTTCTATTTTAAAATAGTAATATTAGTAATAATATTGTCATCACTGTATGAGGAGTAAAGATCAGCAGCAACATGCTTTAAAAATTGTGAAGAGAAAAGTATGTATTAAGCAGAATGTCGTTAGATATGTAAAGGGGAATGACTGGTATAGCCACGATTTAACATCAAAATAAATCTGGTGTAAAACACTAACAAGACCTTCTCTTACTTCAATTTACATAGTTATAAATGACAAATTTTCTTTTACAATTCTTGTTAGCTGTTTAATTATCTTGTATCAGTGAAAGAATCTAAACTTATTCAAACGACTTATTTGAGGAATGTATAATTCCCCCTACCCCGAAAACCCCTTAAAGAAATTTTTTCGGAGAGTTCTATATCAAAAGACATAGATATTGTATTTATAGTTAGTATTGCATCTTTAAGGAAATCCGTCGGTGTTTTTATGGAGCAAATCGCAGATAAATGAAAGAACTGTAAAGTCGCACTTCAGGTCAACTGATTTTCTTCAACCTCGGAATTTTGGTAACACCTTTTCTAATTATTATTACAGATGATAGAATCGTATAATAAACTAAAATAGCTACCAGAATGGAAAGCGTAACCTTAGCCCTGTTCCAAAACTCACATTAAATGAATTTTCTCGAAAAAATGTTCCAAATAAAATTTATAGTTCTCTTTATATGTGTAATTGATGTAATAAATTTAAAAATAAAAAACTAGTTGGAGCCGTTTTTCGAGAAAATTGCAAGGAATTGAAAGCTCCATTCAGTAAAGTGATACTTCCGGTTGAGGAATTTTGTCAGATAACTTCCTATCGGATCCCAGGGTGATACTCAGACGGAATACCAAGTTTGAACTTCCTGCAATTTTTCGTTTTTGACTAGTATTTCTGAACTGTTCACATATTTACATCCATAACGCACGATTTAACATCAAAATAAATCTGGTGTAAAACACTAACAAGACTTTCTCTTACTTCAATTTACATAGTTATAAATGACAAATTTTCTTTTACAATTCTTGTTAGCTGTTTAATTATCTTGTATCAGTGAAAGAATCTAAACTTAGATCGAGTGTCTTCGAAAGGAACAAATCCTTCGACTGCTACATATATTTTATTTTGTTACCGCTTTAACATAATAATTTTTTTGGCGATATTCTATCTAATTTTTAATAAGTTTCAGAAAAAGATATGTTCTAAAACCTGTATAGTTTTGTTTCTTTATACACACAGAGGCCAATTTCTAAAAAATACTTTTTCACGCTCAGTACACCTCAAAAGCACGTAATTGCTATGTCGCTAATTTGATATAGATCGCAATGCCTATAGAATAGCGGTAACATTGTTAAGAACCATACTCAATTTTGAATTTCTTGCTAAAATGAAGGGACATACGCATAACTGCAAATAAAGGGATACGTACGCCTAATAATAACTCAATAACTAATAATTTGTACTAAATATGCTTAAACTCTCTCAAAAAATTAAAAAAAAAATTGGCGAAGTTTCACAAATTAAAAAGTAATAAAACTGAGACGAAGTGACTTGCTCAGTGGTTGACGCGTTGGACTCCACGCGGAGGTCACGGGTTCAGTCCAATGCTTACCCCTTAGATTTTTTCATCCTAGGAGTCTCTACAGCTCACGTCCGGTGATGGACAGTGTTGTCTGTAACGAGAGAACATGTCCAGGCCGGCAGTATATGAGAAGGCTCCGGGCGCCAATGATGACGCGCCTTAAATTAAAAAATAATAATAATAATAAAACTGAGACGACGAAAGAATAAACAAATATGACTTTTTGTTTTATAAAAACAATAGTTGGAAAAATGGTCAAACAAATTTAAATTTAGCGCTGTTAGCTTTTTTTTAATGCTTTTACTATATTTAAATAATTTTTGTAATTTCCTATTTAGATTTAACAAGTTTTTTAAATGAATTAGTATATAATTATAAGTTTTTTGTTTTTTTTTTTTATAATAATATTTACATTATAAAATTTGACGAAAAAGAACGAATGTAAATAACCTAAAAATTGTATTTAAAAATTTCTTTCAAGAAAAGATTTTTGCTAGGAATTTCTAAATAAAAGTGTAATCATAATTTAATTTTTAATCAGCATGGCAAATAATATTTTGAGAAAATACTACTCAGGACTGAATAGGTTATATTGTCTAAAATAAAAGTTCCTTTTAATACAAACAATACAAAGGAAGATCTGATTTTTTTGTTAATATATATGAGTTTATTATTAATTTATTTTTATTTGTAAGATTGGTCTCTTGTAAAAAAAATTACATCATTTTTCAGCTCACATATCAATTATAATTGAAGTTCTTCTAAAAACAAGAAAAGAAATGAAAACAGTAACTATATTCCTAATAGAACGCTAGTTATAAACTGATTTGGATGAATTTTTTCCTTTCAAAGGATCGAGTGTCTTCGAAAGGAACAAATCCTTTGACTGCTACGTATATTTTATTTTGTTACCGCTTTAATATAATAATTTTTTGGCGATATTCTATCTAATTTTTAATAAGTTTCAGGAAAAGATATGTTCTAAAACCTGTATAGTTTTGTTTCTTTAGTTTCTTATTAATTTAATATATTGCAATTATTTTTGTATACTGGACAACTTCGAAAAGATTGATCATAATGCCGTCATAATCATTTAGAAGCTGTTTTCTAAATTCAGTTTATAATGTCATTTATGTTAATACGTTTCACTTTGTTATCTACTATTAATTTGACTTCCTTCAAATCCATCGATTTCTGGTAAGGAACTATATCACCTAACATTCTGTTTTAATTAATTTAAAACTAAACCTATCTGATTTATAAAAATAGAAAATAATAAATTTAGATAGGAAAGCGAAATTACTATAAAAGTTGCATATGTGAAGAAATATACACAATGCACTAATAACTTTTAAAAGTTGTCCATTTGAACGTATTAATTATGCTCTCTACAGTATTGATCTTTAATGTTTTTATTATTATTTTTTGAATCAATATGCCTAATAACAACAATTTTAACGATCACATTACATAACGAGCAATTGCTGCAAGTCTTTAATGTACAGTATAATTTAAGTAATTTTAAAAGTTTTTTTCTTGGTATTAAGAGTTTCTGTCTTACATTGGATAAATGAGAGATTTTTTTATTTAGAAACATGATTAGAATCATCGTGAACAAATGTCATCAGCTAATTTGGGGAAAACCATTAAATTTGCTTTCTATTTTTTTCTGTTACATGTACTGATTGTTACAGAGTGACAATACATGCTTTTGTATATCTATTTTTATTTATTTGTATAAAAGCATGTACAATTTTTTTTCCCCATATTCGGTGGAAAATATTTACTTCGCAAATTTCGTTGATACTATAATTGTTGTGTATGGTGCTTAGTTTTCGAGCTATATAGCAAAACGTGGCGCTAATCAAATCAGCGTTATTGTATAAGCTATTGCTGTCGAATACAATAAACTTAACATATGATATGATATATTTCAAACATTGAAAAGTATCATTTAATTATTAGGGGAAAAAACATATTTGAGATTTATATTAATTATATCTGTGTTAAATACTGTAATATTTCCTGTTTAGGAAATATTTAGTGCATTAGGATTTATAGATAATAAATTCTAATTAACTGTTTTTTTTGTTTTGTTTTTAGAAACGAGACAGAATGTCTTTACTAATGTTTTGGTTCCTTTTTTGAACTTAAGAAAAATTTTTTCGTTGAAAGTTTTGCATTTTTATTTTTTAATATTTCTGTGAAAACGCTAACAACTTAGAGCGTTATAAGTTCGGAAACGAGTGAAGTCACAGGCTTTATATTATTTTCAAATTATTCATCGTGATATTTTGAACAATATGGCTTGAAATGTAAAAGAAAACTAAGAAAATAAGTCTTATGAAATAAACCATATAGCTTTAATAAAATATTAAATATATATATATACTTTTGGTGTTAAATGTGAAACCGTCCGGTGCTTTTAAAGTATTATTGTACATAAGCATTTCTTGATTTCTTTTTACTTAAAACAATGTTTAAATAATTTTTCCATTTCAATTTGTTTATTATTATTTTAATTCTAACTTGGATTCATTACTAAAATATCAAGTCAATTTCACATTTTCTTTTCTTTCTTATATTACCAAAGATTTTCTTATATACCTACCTATATCGAACATATTATTGTTTAAGGTGTAATGTAATTTTTGATTTCATTTTTTTTGTTTTTAATTATTTTAAACAAAAGCATTACCTCAGCTTAGTCTAGTCATATCTCGTATTTTCTTTAATTTGTATTTTGTTATTAGTTTCTACATATTAAACGTTATTTAACATTCTACATATTAACGTTGAATTTAACGTTACAAAAAAAAAATTCAGCTCCCCCCCCCCCCCCCGGGATTGTTTGCATTTTTAATTTTGAGAAAATTGCTGGTCGTAGTATAAATAAAATCCAAATTATAACAGTTTACTAAGCAAAAAACCTCCTTATAAATGCATGATACAACTCTGTTTAAAAAAACCAAAGCCAATTCTGTGATTTATTTTCTCTGTAACTTTCTCTAGAAGACAATGAAACCTGTTCACTTTTGAGTAGGTTATATTTAACGGATTCGGGCAAAAAGTTCGTTTTTAAATAGTTGCGATGATTTTAATTACAATTATTGTTATTAAAAAGAAGAAAGAGAGAGAAAAAAGGAAAGTTAGAAAAGATTAATCTTTCTTCAGTGTTTTTTGTATTTATTTTGTCATTGTAAAAATTGACTACCCCCAAATCATTCGTAATTAAGCAGTTGTATAGTTTGTTAATATTGATGTATTTGACAATTTATTGCATTTCAAAAAGAAATAAATAAATATAAATATATATTATATATATGCTGATTAATGATATAAATGTTGTTTTTTTCCTTTACTGATAAGTTTAATTTATTTAACTTAAAAATTTAAGTCTCACCTGAAATATTTGATCACCAGAATATTTATGTTTTCCTGAACACGAAAGAATTAAACAATTTGTCTGTGTATGTGTGTGCGTTAACAGAATATCTAAAACACAAAAACCCTAGGAAGCTCAAATTTGGTATTCCTTTTAGGTACTACCACAGGCAAACCTTTCAACCGGAAGTGCGACTTTACTGAATAGTTTTTCGTATTTTCTTGAAAATAGCTCCAACGATTTGATTTAAACTTCGTTTAGTAATATACACACATCTACATGCACACACCTCATCTCATACACATCTATCAATTTTATTTGAATTTTTTTCCCGGAAAAATTAATTTTGGTGGGCTCTAGGGGAACAATATGCTTTCCTCTAAAATACCACTTCAGTATAATATATGGTTTTACCAACTATATTGTATTAATGCACATTATAACATTGATAAAATTTCAATTTTACAGATTAGGTTTCTGAGTTTCTTGGCATTTTCGTGAAAACCGTTACAATGATTTTCTTTAATCTTGGAATGTTTGCTGCATAGATAGAAATGTATCACTTTTATTTTTGGTTGATTTTTTTTTTGAAAAATTGATTACTAAGGCAGCTCAGTATACAAGTGAAATGCTCACCAACACTTTTATAGCCAGCCCAACTAAATATTGTAACGTTGCTCTTTTAAAGAAAATTTCCTGATTAAATTGTATTAATTGGAATAAGAGAAAGTCGTGTGAGTGTTTCACATCTGATTTGTGTTTAACTGCAAATATTTTTGGTATGCAAACTGCCAGACATAAACCCATCATTTATTTGAAACATTTTGCCCAAGAACTTGATTTCAGGGGTGCTGTAGTTTAGAGAATCTCTGACGGAAGATTACAAGGATTACTCTGGTTTGTTGTAGGCACAGTCTTCTGAACTTCAATCTAAACACATTCTAGTCTACTTACGTATGTATAGAGAACCAAAAGGTATCTTCACCCGCTATGTTAACGAAAATTTGTCTAAAAGAAGATAGTTTATCAAGTTTATTAACTGTAGTAAGAGAATGTAGTGTGAGTATTTCACAGCAGGTATTTTTTTTAGTATTTAATACAATCTGAATGAAAATAGAATGTTCCCAGTCCTGTTGGATTCAGTTCGCACAATCATATAGTTGAAATAAACCAAGAAGTTCCTTCACATAACGAAACATAGCCAATCAATCGTCAAAAATTAAGACAAGATAACGAATCAACAAGTCTTTTCTTCGTCTTGCAGAAGACTGTAAATTCTAGGGCAGAAGGCAGAGAATAGTTAGTTGTTTGTAGGACACTAGCCTATAGGTCATGGGCCAGGCGTTAAGGTTAGTAAACGTTTACTAACGCAATTATTAAATTCTCTCATTAGAGAGAATTGCGATTGATGCATGAAATAAGGGTGGCATAGAATCAGGTGCGGGGAAAAATTAACCTACCTTTATTTAACTCCTTATCGGGGGGAATCGTTTACAAAAAAAATTAATTATTTACTTGAATAAATTCAGAAATTGGAGAAGTTATAGATTACAAAAAATATTTTTTATTTAATAAATTTTCATGCTGTTTACATTTCATTTAAACCATTTTTAATTAATTTCCTCACTTAGTTTCCATTTTAAGAACCTTTGTGCACTGGAAAATCAGCATACCATCCAAATGAACCGTGATGACCAGAATGTGCTCCATAATCTACAGTATCATGATGATGCCCACCTTCATCAGATGCTTGTCTTTCTTGACGTGATTCCTGAGACAGTTGAGCTGCAATTCCAGGATTGCCAGCGTTGCCAATGTAGTAAGGAACTACAGATCTCCTGGGTACTCTCACTAGTTCTTCGCTCATTTCTACAAATCTGACATCTTCTAGCGGTACTGCTATGTATCTGGAGTGTGCAGCACACAAAGTACCCAAACAGCATACGATAACGGCAATAACTGATAACTATTGATGGAAAAGTTAAAAGTAATAATTTGATGTAGAGATATATAACTAAAATTCTAAAGCCTATAAGATGCGACTTTCACTCAGGAGGCTCGCGTTCGATTCGTGGTAACTTACGATGAATTTTATTTTCTCTTATTGCTGATAAGAGGAAGTATTACATTCGTGTCAAATTTTCGATATTGAGTTTCCACCGGAAATACATGCTTTGAGGTCCACTGAAACCGAAAAATTGTTTTTTAGAAATTAGAGCCTTCTGTGTGGGTGGTCATCATAGCTCAAAAATCTCAGAAAATCAAACTTGATATTTAGTTAAGTGCTAACTTGGGACCAGGAGTTAAAGTTAATGTTTTTATCAACAAAGTTTTTTATCAAAATCGGTCAACCGGAAGTACCACTTTAACGGATGAATTTTTCAGTTTTTTGGTTATTTTTTCGAAAATAGCCCCAACGATTTTCTTTAAACTTAAAATATTAACTACACATATAAAGAGCTACAACTTTTATTTAAAACATTTTTTCCGGGAAAATTCATTTAAGAGGTTTCATTTCATCGGCTTTGGGCTAGAGTGGGGGTTAGGTTCTGTTTTCCTCTAAAGTGCTCTTTTAGTTTATTATACAATTCTGTCAACTACTTAATATTAATTAACATGAAATTTGATGCCAAAAGTCCGTGTTTGAAGATAATCGGTCGACTTATTTTCAAACATCTACATCATTTATTTGAAACATTTCTCCAGGAAAATTCATTTAAGGGGATTTTGGGGGAGGAGTGGGGTGCCATTAACGCGCCAGAATTATGTGATTCTGTCATAATATTAATCAAAATTAAATATCTTGCCGTGATTCCGAGTTTGAAGACAATAGGTTGACCTGTGCGTGGTTGAAGTGCGACTTTACTGAACAAGGTTTTCAGTTTTTTTGTGATTTTCTCCATTAGTGTGAAGAAAATTTACCATTCCTGTAAATTGCATTAAGAGAAAGGTGTATGAGTGTTTCACACCAGGTTTTTTTCAAATGGTATATTTTAATAATGAATGTTGCATTTCTCTAAAAGTTTTATTCGAAAAGCAGGACAAAATCATGGAACATCAACCGCCTAAAAAAGTGGCTCGTCATCCGGTATGTTCTAATAGCTAGGATACCTGGCTTTCACCCAGGATGCTCGGTTCGATTTCCGGTACCGGAAATATTTTTTTTATCTGCCTTTCTCCACTTTCATATTATTTAAGAGTATCATATATATCTTCTAGCTCTGTGAGTCCCACCACAACAATTATTTAAGAAAATTTAAAAAAATTATATCATTATTATGGGATTGATACTATAATAGGATAAAACTGCCTTAACAATGTTTTATGAATGAGTTAGCACAGTAGGAAAATAAAGTAGACAAAAAAAAAATTCCGGTACCGGGAATCGAACCCGAGCCTCCTGGGTGAAAGCCAGGTATCCTAGCCACTAGACCATACCGGAGGTTGATAAACGTTTGCTCGAGTATGGGAAAGAAACTATAAAAAACATAACCTACTCTCAATCCTGCATTTATTAATTTTTAGTGGACAAATTTTCTCAAATTTGGTACTTATTTAACTCTTTTTCTTGACATTAATGTATACAGGTGATCGATGCAAATAATATATATTGACATGTCAGTTTAGAGGAAAGATCTTATACAAACCGCCCCTAGTGCAGTTTTCTCCGAAAAAAGTTCGAAATAAATATGTATCAAACTTAAACAAAATCGTTGCTCCTTTTTTCGAAAACATCACAAAAAACAATACTAATCATTTTGTGAGACTTTATAAAGCAAATTATACAGAACCAGCGTCGGATCTCTTAATAATGCTTAACTGGTACATCAAGTTTGAAAACACTAAAATTTTAAATAAAAAATAATTTAGAGTGTTTATAAAATTAGACTTAAAAAATATTACGGGGGTGTTACAAATTTCTTTGCGAAAGGCGGGCATTTACATAAAAAGTCTGGAAATCACTATAGAACGTTAAAATTGCAAAACTAGTGTATAAAAATATTAAATAAATACCTTATGCCAAATTGAGTGTCATAGGGTGTGATATGAAGATTGTTTAGGTGCCAACTTCAGTTAAAGAATGGGATTAAAAAGTCAGACAAATGTGTATTTATTTCATTGAATTTATTATCACTGCAAGCTCTTTGTCACAGTGATTGTCAAACTGGGAAATGTGTTTTACGGCTTACGAAAAAAGTATTAAATACAGACGATTCTTTTCAGAGTTATTCGAGAATGCTCTAATCAGCTTCATCGAAATAAGGCATGGAGATAACCAATTGACCGAAAAAGTATCATCCGGTATGGTCTAGTGGCTAGGATACCTGGCTTTCACCCAGGAGGCTCGGGTTCGATTCCCGGTACCGGAATTTAATTTTTACCTAATCTGCACAACCTAATATTTTCTTGTAGTAGAAAACAATTATTTTTTTTTTATAAATGTATGAATATATTTATTTTAGTAAAAATTTTTGAAGTAAACAGTGATGATTAAAGAAATCCCTTAAAGAATATTCGAAATACTTCAGCGCAATGGGTACGGGTATAACCAGCTGGTAGTTATATAACCCTCCGGTATGGTCTAGTGGCTAGGATACCTGGCTTTCACCCAGGAGGCTCGGGTTCGATTCCCGGTACCGGAATAAAATTTTTACCTATCTGCAATAACTTATTTTTTTTGTTTTGTTTAAAAAAACAATTATGATTTTTTATGAATGTATGAATTTATTTATTTTATATTTATTTTAGTATAAATTTTTAACTTTTTTTCCCCCACGCTATAACTCCGGCTATTCAGCCATTCGATATCGCGCGGCCAGGTATAAAAAGGCTGCGCTGGCAACTGATATTGTTCGCTTAGTGAGAACAATCTCGGAAGTGAAAAACTTCACCCCCCCCCCATCTTTAAAGTAAACAGTAAATTGATTGATCCTTTACTCAGTTTTGGCAGCTTTAGCTGGTTACTGCAGTAGGTACGTCTATAATTGTTACAATAAAATTGTACTTTCTTTAATAAAACAAGTTAAAGTACGCATAATACATTCTTGCAGTTTCATCAAAAATAGGTTGATCACAAAATCATTTATCAATTAATCTTCAATGGTTTTGATTGAAAATTATTAATTAAGCCTTTTACAAACAATTATGTACATATATATCTCCATACTTCCACTTATATAATATCTCTGCATAGGCCATACTATACTCACATATGGCTTCTTGCAGTCATTATTTTAATGAATAAATTACAAACATTACTAATATCATGCCTGCTTTGTTTATTCAGAATTAAGCTTATTTCTTTCTACATCCGTACCCCACACTAGGGAAGGGAAATCTTGTCTCAAACTAGAATAACTAGGGCACTGTAACAACAAATGGGCACATCGTAAGTTGAACACTTTCTGTCATACATTATGATATACTTTATTCTCCTTTATTGAAAATTTAGATATGCTTCCCTGCCAACCCCAATTGGCAAACAAGCGAGTCATTTCAATGTGACTAGCTAGCCATATTTAAGAATAAGTAAGGCTGTGGGGTGAGCCTTCCGTCACGATTGAAACTATTGAATGCGGATCGAGAAAGGAAAGCCACATTTCTAGCTCTTAGATAGATCTCAGCTGTTTTAATAGCCTAGCGAATGTTTCTTTCCGATAATGACTCCAAGCGATCAATGTTCACAAGATTAGTAAAACCCGAATGTGTGTTTTAACAGAATATATATCGCAGGAAGCTCAATCTTGGTATTCAATCCAGGCAGGACCCCCCCCCATCCGGCATGGTAAAATTCATCAACCGAAATGCGACTTTCATGAATGGTTGTTTCAGTTGTCGTGATTTTCCCCAAAACAAATCAAACGATTTTCTTTAAACTTCATATACTATCTACACCTTTCACTTTTATTTGAAACATTTTTTCCTTGAAAATTGATTTTTAGAGGGTTCTGGGGGAACGGCAGCGTAATGCTTTTCTTTAAAGTACCACTTCAGTATAATATGGTGGTTTTGCCACCTATATAATATTAATACCCATTAGAAGCATGGATAGAATTTCAACTTTGAAGAAAATCCGGTTTACAGGGAGTGTGATTTTACAGAATACGTCTTTTTGAGATTTTTGGTATTTTCTGGAAAGGTTATTAAACCATCAGAGACATTTTCCATGGTAGCCTGCTTCATTTTGTGGTCAAAAGAGGTCATTTTGTAGTTTGAAGTCTGTTAGTTAAAATTAAATTTGCACAAGCTTTCTTAGTTCTGACATAGGGACCATATAAGGACGAAGTAAAGTCCCATCACCATTTTTATGGTCAGCCCAGTTAAACATTGTACATTGTAATTCTAGAAAATTTCTTGATTAAATTGTATTAATTAGAATAAGAAAAAGTCGTGTGACTGTTTCACGCCAGATTTTTTTGTTTTTGAGCTTTGATATTCATTCATTCCAGTTTTTTCCAAGTGAAAAATTTATTTCGAAAATTTGACACGATTAGAATACTTCTTCTTCCCGGCAGTAAGAGAAAATAAAAAAAGAAGAAACTAGGAAAAAAATCATATACATAGATACGGTGCTAAAAGAAATGAAATGGCTATGAGTTTCACAAAAACTATTCCTTGAGTTGAATTTTAAAAGGGACTCAATAATTGGTGGAAGGGCGCTAGTATCTATAAAAGTTAATTTTCGAAAAGTATTTCTAAATCATAAAAAAATTAATTCCAGAAACTCCGTGCAAAGTGAAGAAATTTAATATTGATCTTACCAGTTTCATCATGATAACTATAAACTGAAGAAATGCTGTTTTGAAATGACAACTCCAATCTAAAAGAGCTGCTTAATATAAATATTTCAACTCCTATAATTGGCACTTTCTCCCTATGTCACCAACTATAATAAAAAAATAAGTAGGGATAGGTAGTAGTAGTAGTAATAATAATAATAATCAGCTTCCATGCATAGCTCATTATTTACACAAGACCACATTCATGAGTAAAAATTTCTTGTTTACTTTACACACTTCTTTTCTTATTTTATCGTCTTAATTGAAACATTTCTTGACTACACGCTCCACTGAAGCAACATAGCCAAAATATTTACAGCGTGAAAGCGTTTCTTCATTCTTATCTAAACATAAAAAAAATGTTATAAATGAAACAATTAAGAATATCTGTCCGTTTCGAATTTTTAGTTTTCTCTTCTTTCTGTAGGGGGAATATTGCGTTCGAGTCAAATTTTCGAGTTTTCACCGGAAATACATGTTTTGAGGTTTTCTAAATACGAAAATATCTTATTAGAGAATTGTCTGAAGAAATATTGCGATCGGGTCAAATTTTTACTTTCTCTTTTTTTACTTTGAGGTCCCGTGAGTCCTAAAAAGTGATTTCCAAAGAGAGAAAATATCTCTCATTCTGTGCAGGGGGTTTTCTACTTCCTTATACAATGTATCAAACAAATTATTTCTGGCAGACTGATGGTGGGAGCAAATCATTGCAATATGTTCAATGGTTTCTATATCTGCGCAATATTTACAGACTGACCATTCTGAATGCCAATTTTATTTAAATATGACCCACATAAACCATGGTTACATCCTAACCTGCAGATTGTTTTGCAGGTAAATTTTGGGGTGGAACGATTCTGGGACCAGGACCTTTTTCCCTACTTCATCTTGAAATTATTTATAAAAAGCTCCCTTATTTGAATCTTTTTAATTGATTTGCCATGTTTTATTTATTCTACTTTTTAGCGATTCTCTTAAGTCGCTGATACTCAAATTAACATCTAAAAGATTACCGTTCATTACTGTCTCTTTCGCCAGTCTGTATATCCTTTCATTGCCTGAGATACTTGTATGGCCTATCACCCAAAGAAACTCTACAGATTTGCCCCTCTCTCCTAATAGTAATAAATTAGAATATTGGCAAGATGGTGATTATTTATATTATTTAGGGATATATATTTAAAGTTTGTAATTAAACTCATACTAGATGTTATAATTAAAATTTTATTACCTACCAATATGTCACTATAAGCTTCCAGTACAGCTATCAGCTCTGCGGAGGAACTAGCTAGACATGAATTATTTAATTTGAATTTCCTGGATTTATTTTTATTTATATGAAAAAACGCACACACCTTACTTTTCCATTTATTTTGGTTTCATCTGTAAATATAATTTCAAAATTCAACTATTTATTAACCAATAATTCTGCTAATTCCAGATTCGGATACTGACAGGAGAACGCCTTCAGAGGTAGAATCAGAGCTTTATTTTCTGTATTAAATATTGGAAGTTTGCTATTTTTATATAAGTACTGTGCGAATTCGGCGTTATTATCAAACTCAAACAAAGCTATCACAGAATAACCGATAATACTTTTTCTTTTTCCAATTTGAGCAAGTTAATACTCTTAAATTTAGGTCAGTTTTCTTATATACTAAAAAACTTTTTGAGCTAATTAATTTAACCAGGTATCTCCTCACTAAGTAATCTTCTTTTTAAATCTAATGGTATATCACCTGATTCGCATACAATTATGTCTATTAGGGTACTTTTGAGATATCCCAAACAACGTCGAAAACCGTAAAATATTCCGCCTAATCTATACTGACCTAATGCAATTTCCGAAAATAGAAGAGCAAATTCGGATCAGGTCCCCAATTACTGTTAGAGATGAGCCTTAGAATATCAGTATCATGACAAAAAGTGGGCAACTACTGTTAGTAGGAACCCCTAGATAGCAAAGACCCGGAACTAAAAAGCGGTGGAAATCGCAGCGTGCTAACCACTCCCTTCCCTATTAACGCCGATGGTAAGCCTTAGCACTCCATGGGATGTTGAAACAAAGGTTTTTTTTATTATTATTATAATTATTTTCGAGAAAATCGCAAATAACTGAAAAAAAAAAAAATCACTCAGTAAATTCGTACTTAAGGATATAATGGATTTTGATTAAAAGCTATGTGTCAGATGCGGTCGTGATACATAAACGGAAAATCAAGTTGGTGCTATTGAGTTTTTTAGTTTCTGAAATATTATAGACAAAGACGATTCGTTAAAAAACATTTTGTTTCTGGCTCAAACGAGATCTCAAAACGTGACCTTCCGGTGAAAATTCAATTTCAAAAATCTGACAAGACAGTAAAAGAAAACAAGAAAGGGCAAACCCTCTTTTTAATCGGCTGGTGAATGGTACTTTTTCAAAATAAAACAGTATTTCGAAAATAAATATGTTATTATTTTGCGCAAGTAAAACAATAAATCAAATTTTAGAAGAAACCACAAACTCGAAAGAAAAAAAATTGATCTTAAAATTAATAAATTTGTACATAAGGTATTTTATAAAGAAAAACATGAATTATCTTTAAGAAGGCACAAAATTACTTTCAAAGCATTATATACTGGCTTTGGAAATTGAATGGCACTACAAATGAAAGTAACAAATACAATTTGCGTTCAGATTTTCATTTATACAATATATAAATTCATTAAAATTATTTAAAAAAGAAGAAGAAAAACTAAATAATTATACGTACACACTCGTGATATCAATAGAATTAATTAACTAATAGAATAAGTAAGAGAAAAGAAAGAAAAAAATAATCCAAAAATATGAAAAACTTCTGTAAAATATAAATTCAAAATTAGGTAGTTTTATTTTCAATACACATTTACAACTCTTTACCGACATAGAGTTACAAGAAAGTATGGCATACAAACTTATCACATTTTTATTTTCTCTGTTTTGTCTTCATGTAGATATAACTATAATATACAATTTTTACAAAAAGAAGAAACAAAAAGAGAGTTAATAAATGATTTTTGCATTTACTTTGCAATTATAAATGTTTCCTTTAGGAATGTGATCTTATTTTTTTTATAATTGTTACAATGGCAAATGATCTCAAGAGAGAGAGAGAGAGAGAGAGAGAGAGAGAGAGAGAGAGAGAGAGAGAGAGAAAATGGAAGATAAATTCCATTAAAAATAGTTGTTTTAGTCTTTTGATTGATCTTCTTCTTCATCTTCTTTATTTTCTTCATTTTTAAGAGGTTTAGCAGCTCCCTTATCAATTAACAGCTGGCCGATGTCAACACCCTAAAGTACAAATAAGTTAGAAATATTTTAGTTCTTTAATGCAAGCATTTTGCATTATCTGTGATTTTATTACTATTATCACAAACTAATATTCTGTTTACAATAAATCAAAGAATAAAAAAAAAATAAACCGAATAATAAGTCGCTGGGATAGAATTATGGCGAACAGAATCTTCATTATTTAAAGAAACTAAAGATCAGACGAAAAACTATGAAGAGATTCATTGCAGCAGGATGACCGGTACTTTGAGACCACTTGCTACTATCCTCTTAACTTCCTCTTATCCGTGAAGCGTAAATATTTCCTAAATGTGTCATTTTTCATGAAACTGACTTTTCACCATAAATACACAAACAACTTCATTAAATAAACAAAAAAAAATATCTGGTATAAAACATTGACACCACTTTCAGGTTTTTACAGTTTATAGAGTTATAACTGACAAATTTTCTTTAAACTTATAATTTTTACTAAATGATTAGAAAAGAATCTAAATTTAATAAAATGACTTCTTTGAGGAAAGCGTATAACCTATAACTTCTCCCACTAAACTTCTTTAAATGAACTTTCTCGGAGAAAAAGTTGCAAACAAAAGGAAAGGTCTCATAGTTAGTATAATCTAAACTCGTCTGTGTTTTAAAGGAGAAAATCGCAAGAAAACTGAAAACCGTTCAGTAAAAACGCACTTCCGGACAACCGACTTTCTTCATACTCGGAATTTTGGCAACATAATTAATTCGGATTAGTATTATTTTAAATGAGAGAATTAAATAATAAACTAAAATAGCACTTTACGAAGAAAACATAGCTCCAACACTACCCCTACACTCAAAAGACCCCTAAAATGAATTTTCCCGGAGAAATGTTACAAATAAAAGTTTTAGCTCTTTATAAGTGTAGTTAATATTCCAAGTTTAAAGAAAATCATTAAGCTATCTTACTGGATCCCATGGTGATACCTAAACAGAATGTCAAGTTTGAACTAACTACAATATTTGGTTTGGGAGTTATGCTGTTCACAGACTCACCCACACAGACCATTTTCCGTTAGGGGAACTCAAAACGTGTATTTCCGTTGAAAACTTTGACACGATTTAATTTATAATTAAATTAAAACTATTAAATTTTTATTACACCATCTTCTTTCTACATGACACCTTCCTTCTTTTCATGAAATCTGATTTTATTGGTGCTCGAGGAATGCACTGACAATGTAGAGATGTTCTTGTAAAGTGTCTTTTACTTATTTAATATATCTTATTTTTTCTTAGATTGTTACACGTTATGAGGTTCGCAAAATCACACACTAAACTATTCATTCATTAGTTTCTATGATTTCATGTGCCATGAATGCGATACAAAATGGCTATCTAGTAGACCGACAGCATATATTTTTATGTAACCTATTACTTGTGCTGAAATATTTAAGAGATCCACATCTAACCTAATTTCTGCAGTAGACCACACAATATGATAACAATATTTCCTTTGATAAATAACAACCGAAGATCTTTAAAAAGATATGGTACAACAAATGTTCTTTCTAAATTATCTTCTTCTAAAGTGATTTCTTTGATTTAATAAAAACAAAATTATATTTCTCTGTTGAATATGTGGATGGTTGCGCAATGCTGGATAACATCTGGTATCTTATCCGTCTTGGTATTTTATATCCTGGTATTTCAAACAAAGTGTGAGTTTAAACCAACTAATTAAACCAACAAGTGTGAGAGTAACAGAAACATTGCGTTGAAGTGACCTCTCTACACGAATTTGGTGAATTTGCTCTGCTTGATGGATGAAAATCCGAAACCAGTCAGGAACACTATAAATATGCATGCTACGACGAATAAAATACCAGATTACATTATTCTTTTTTTTTTTTCTTTTTTTGTTACTTATTGAAATTTCACGACTTTTGACACAATTAGACATTACTAATGCTAAAGATTTTAGTTTTCTTACTGAAAGAAGCAAAACTAAAGTGAACTAGTTAAATTTTGGTTCACAATATGTTGCTCTACTTCAGTCAGTGATTTTATAAAATCGTACAAAGTGGTTATATAAAATTACTAATTTTCTAAAACATTACTAAAACTAAATTAGCATAAAAAAGAAAAATCCTGCGAATCTTACCGGTGGACCGTCAGGATCATACAGTTTCACACAAGGTACTGGACTTCCTTCACGTCGATTACTTCTCTGTCTCGTTTTATATCGTACAACCTGAGCAGAGATTGCTTTCCACTGTCCTGTATATACCATATCTTCAAATAATTCCACTGTTTCTTCATCCCATTTATCTTCAACCAAACCGCTTCTAAAATATATAAAGTAATTTGTTTATTTCCAAAATTATTATGTAGGTATATATTTAAATACAGATACCAGGAAAGTTTAATAATAAAACAAATAGAAAAGTTAAGTAATGATGGTTATAATTAAAAAATAGAAATCAGAAATTGAAATAAGAGAAAACTGATTTTGGAAAAGTTTCAAGCTCTAGATTTTAAAGAATACATACATACTTTTCAACATTATAACCGAATAGAAGTTAATTGTTCACTCACTTGTATGAAAGTATATATAAATATCTTTCAACAATAAATCTGGTCTGAAATATGCACATAATTTTTTGTGCAGCCTTTTCAACTTTCAATCTACATATTTACTTTAAACCTTAGAAATTTTTACTAAACGTTTGATTGTCTTAATATTATCCAGGTGTTGGGAACCATGCGTTTATTCAAATCGCACTTACTGGGGGACAAACAATGTTCATTTTCCTCCAAAACCTCCAACCCAAGAATAATCCATTTTTCCGGAAAAAATGTTTCAAATAAAAAAGATGGAAAATAACAAAACGTAAAATAATGTAGCGGAATTTCCGGTTCACGATATTGACCAAAACTTCTTGCCACGGTAATAACACGTAAGCGAACTATTCGCTAAAATTTTTTTTCTTTTTATTTCAGGAGACTTCAAAACATGTATTTCCGGTAAAAACTCGAAATTTTATTAAAAGTTTACCTATTTTAAAACTAAATTAAGATAATTAATATAGCAGGATCAATAAATACTGAAGAGTTTCATATTATATTGAAGAATCAAGTGAAATTCAAGGAAAATTACAAGCATAACAAAACTTGTAAAACCAGAAATATAAAACAAAAGTTAGTTTTGGCCGATAATTACCTGAAGAAGGTAAGAGATGTTAGAATTGTAAACATGCAATATAGTTAGCCTAGTTTCATACAACAGTTAAGAATCATAAAGTCCAAACAAGTTTTTAATGAGTTTAGCACATGAAACACACAATAATCACACAACTATAGCGTACACCAATAAACTAACAAATCTCTCTCTTTCTATTTCAACACATACATTAAATACTACATTCACTAATTATATAACTTAGAACTGTAGAAACTTTTTTCTTCTTTTTAATCAATAAATCAATTTGGTTTTCACCAGTGAAAAGTTAGGTATTCAGAAGTTTTAAAAGTAACAGAATGGAAAGGTTTAAAACTTTTAGAAAAGAATAAGATATCAATGTCTGTACTAATAAATCACCCAGAAACGCCATTCTTTTTTTTTTTTTTTTTTTTGAGTAATAAACAAGACGTCCTACTATCATGTCAAAAGTTAGACTTAAACGAAGAAAAAGGTGACAAATTTTTCGGATTAGAGAGTACATTTGGAAGTTTTGTGGAATTAAGTTAGTCGCCTTTCAAATAAAGCAATAAAGTCAGACTATGATATATTTATAATTTTTGCGCCAGATTAATTTTAAGTAGCTTCAAATAAAAGTGATAGGTATTTATGTGTATAGATAGTATACGAAGTTTAAAACAAATCGTTGGAGCAGTTTTCGAGAATATCACGAAAAATTGAAAAAAAAAAGAAAATGAAAAGTAAAGTCGCACGTCCAATTGATGGATTTTGCCCGAAATCTTCGAGTGTGATGATAGTGCCTAAATGGATTATCAAGATTCAAGCTTCCCGTGACTTATCATTTTTGAGATATTCCGTTAACACAAACACACACATACATGCATATATACCATTCGTTAAAAACATTTTATTCTGGCCGAGTGTTCTGTATTGAATGAGTTTAGAATAAAGTATTTAGGATGTAAAAGTTTATCCCGAATTCAGCTAATCAGTTTATTAAAAATCCAGCTTCAAGCCTTGCATTAAGTATGCACGCCAGGCATAAAAGTTCAGATATGAGCTTGAGCAATATTTTAATTTTGCTTAATGTACTGTAGACGGATAATGAAGTTATGTTGTTTTCAAGGAGCACTTTTCATGTTCTCATATCTTCTCTTATTTGTCTCTGTTTTATTTTTTCAAATGTAAACTGCGGCCTATCATGTTTTTTTCATTTTTTGATGTTTTATTTTTCTTTTTCTTTTTGTACTATTATTTGTTTACTATTTAGGTTTACCTTTTATTTCTTTTTCCTTTGTATTGTTAACATGTACATAAGTATTATCTCTTGTGAACTATTATTTTATTTGTTTTCAAGTATTCATTTTGTTTTTCAAGTACTTTTCTAATATTTTCTTTATAAGTGATAATCAACCTCCGGGTGACGAATATATACCGTATGGTGGTTTATCTATGTATGGTGTTTTATCTATGTAGTGTCATTCTACTTTTTCAATAAAGTATCTTTATTAATTATGGTTACTGTTATAGCTGTTTTATACTTGTTGTAATGGTTAATTGAACATAAATGAACCTTATAACAGCCAATCTTTATTGTTATAATCCTCCTTACAATTCCCAACGTTTCTGCACTCCACATGCCATTTTCATAGGGAATAATCTATTTGTTGTTATAACATTACTTATTTTTCATTTTATTTGACATACTGAGGATTCGTTCTAATTTTATAAGTGCCAACCATATATTGTTGTTGTCTTAAATATAGTTATTTAAAAGAGCCTGAGTTTGCCTCATTAGTGTATTGTTAAGTTCCTCGTGGTGTTAAAATTTTTTATTTTAGTTCTATTGTTCTTATTTTTCTTTATAATGTTGTTTATTGGCTGTTTTAAACTGAGTCACCTTGCTACCGGGCTATTTCTAGATCAGTCCACCATGAAAACAATAAAGTTTGGCTGTTATAAGGTTCATTTATGTTCAATTAACCATTACAACAAGTATCTTTATTATTAATACATTTTTTGGTATCAAGAGCCTCCAAAATATATATTTCCGGTGAAATCTCAATTTCGGAAATCTGGCTTGATCGCAATACTACCTTCTTACTAGAAGTAAGAGAAAGTAAAAATGGGTTACCTTTTTTTTAAAAAAAACTTTCTCTTTTTTAATTTAAACGGAAGTTTTGCAATCATGTCATATTTTCGGAATTAGTTTTTTTTCCATCGCGGAAAAGCAGAACCATTTGAGTTTTGAAGTCTATGGAGAACGAAATACAAGTTTTTAGTGAATCGTTCTCTTTATCCCAGTTTTGAATTTTCAAGTATTTTTTACGGGTATTGGGACGGAAAAAATTTAAAACTGTTTAACTTCCAATTTTTTCACAATCTCCTAAAATCTATTTTTTCGAAAAAATAATTGAAATAAAATTAAGTATACTAGTATATTAAGTAAATTTTTCCGGAGAAATATTTCAAATAAAAGTTGTAGCTCTATGTATGTGTAGTTAGTATTTCAAGTTTAAAGAAAATCGTTTTCTCGTGGAGCCGTTTACGAGAAAAACTGTATTTTATTGTTCATAAATTTTATGGTTCAGCTATTGGAGAGAATAATTATCATGAATTCTGAGTAAATATAGTTTAAAATTAAAAATGCTAGAGATTTAAAAAGATTTTATAGAGAAATGCTTTGGTTTATCAAAAAAATATTTTCATTTGTATTGTTCGAAAGAATAAGCAAAATCTAACAATTTCAATCATTAATTTATAAACTATAATCAGAAATACTAACTTAGGCATGATACCGTCCATTGCACATTCAATTGCCTGGAACCTTAGCGACAGAAAATCAGCTCTTAACTGCAAAAGATCACCAAGTTTCTGATACGCAGAATCTCCATAATCAACATAGAAAACATCAACCATTGATTCTTCCCTGTTTTCCTTGTATTCTACTTGGCTGCAGACTTGCACTCTATACCATTTATCATCTTCGTCCACTCGGCAAGCAACAATTTGCCCCTCAGTTACCTGAAAAATGTAAAAAAAAAAAAAAAAAAAAAAAAAAACCTCTATTAATGCAGCTGACATTAAAAAAAAAATCTGGTGTGAAAGACTCACACGACTTTATTTTTACTTTAACTATTACAATTTGATCAAGTTTTCTTTAAAATTGCAAAGTTACAATGTTTAGTTGGACTGGCCATACAAATATTGGTGGTGATTTTTCGAAAAATTGTTTCAAATAAAAGTCTATGCAACCAGCATACCAAGTTTAAAGAATCGTTAAAAGATGTTTTCGAGAAAATTCCAAAACAACTTAAAAACCTATTGTGTAAAATTGCAATTCCGGTTAACCAATTTTCTTCAAATTTGAAATTCTATCAATGTTTCTAATTATGCAGGTGGTAAAAACCATATATTATACTGAAGTGGTACTTTAAAGGAACGCATAACGCTACTGTCCCCCAGAACTCATAAAAGTTCAATTTTCCTGGGAAGATTTCAAAATAAGAGTGATAGGTATTTGTGCGTAGATAGTATACGAAGTTTAAAGAAAATCGTTGGAGCTGTTTTCGAGAAATTATGAAAACATAAAAATTGCATTAATCTGTGAAGTGCATTAGTCTGTGAAGTGTTCAATTGGCGAACTAGAGTCTGCCAATAGTTGTATGATAAACCGAAGTAGTAGTTACATAATTCAATATCTCCGAGTTATGTATAATTTATGTGTTGGATTATAATGGATGGACTGGAATTTTCTTTAGTGCGCTGGAATCCTGAAGCATCCCCTTGAAGTTTTGGGCTGCTAAGTCTCCTAGATTTTGTTTTCTAATTCTATCGAAGATACTTAACCCAGTATCCGAAATTTCAGTGCAGCCAAATCTTATCAAAGGCTACAAACAATGATATCTCCATGATGCTTACTCTCAGTACTTCTAGCAGTGATATGATTCAGAATCAGATGAAAAATATTGTTTAACAACTAAAGGAGATCTCGAGGAGCGGTCAATAAAATGTACACTTTTTTAAAATCTTTTCCAACGTTTCGACAAATTTATTCAAACAAAAAGGAATAATAATAATAGTAATCACCATTCCATCCACCACTCCCGAATACTACCTCTTAATAACCTCTTCATCTACCACATACCTTCATTTCTGATGATGTAGCTCATACAGTTATTAACTCTCTCTGTTTATTACATAATTTGAGTTTAGTTTGTTTTATGGAAAATATATCTAACACCGATTAACATTTTTTTTATCTTTGTAAGTAGTTTAAAAATTTTTTTGTTTGTTTTGTTTTGTATTTGTCTTCTATTTAATAATTGTCCCAAACTATTTCTTTATTATTATTATCTATATTAAGATTATGGTGATTACTATTATTATTATTCCTTTTTGTTTGATTGTTGTACAGATCCCTGAAGAAGACAATAAATTTGTCGAAACGTTGGAAAAGATTTAAAAAAGTGTACATTTTATTGACCGCTCCTCGAGATCTCCTTTAGTTGTTATTAGATCGGTCGAGAATCTTCATTAACAATATTCTTTAACTGACCAAAGCTCTGGCTAAATGGAAAAGTAAGGGGCAATGCCAGTGGACTAGCACCTTCTTCTAGGAATCTTGGCGCCCCACCAGCAAGTATTCCTGGCTAACAGCACGAACTGATACTTCCAACATTTACAACATTCACATAAGATATGCATAGATAATTTATGTGTAGAACTATTTGGGTTCAGTCTGTACCCATAGGCGAATTGTATCTCACTACCACATCATATTTACACACTTACATTTGCAATGTAAAAGTGGATCTGGAATGGATTTGCCTTATGGCCACTCCATTTACAGTAAACATTAGTTACAGCCCTAGTCATATATCCATTTCTTGATTAATGGAATGTTCAAACATCTAGACTTTCAACAAAATATCCACCGGGACTGACAAAGAACTCGATAGATATCCTCACCAAACCCTCGACATATTAGAATGTTCTGGAATTCCAGTTGCACGATGCACTGACAATTCCTTACCAGTTGAGAACTGTTTTGTTGAGTATCAAGAACTGAAAATTCCTGAGAAAATTTCTGTAATAAGGAAGTAACTAATGGACGATTATTCTTCATTTGTGAATTCAAGAAAGAAAAGAATAAACTTAAAAAAACAAAAAACTATCCGGTGTTTGTAACGGAAGAACCCTGTCCGGAGGCCGGCAGTGCACTGAAAAGGCTCCGCTCGCCAATGACCATAGATGTAGACGCGCCTTAAATTAAAAAAAAAAACACTGTTTGTAGCAATGATTAAATACTGAATACTAATTTCAGGAATATTAAGTTCTTTTGGTTTGGATGAAGGCCATATTCGATACAAAATACATACTGACATGGTTAGGGTCGCCAGCCAGATGAGACTAATTTCAAAAAACACCCCAGAATATTAGCTAAAGGTTTAAATTACAAGTTTTCCCCTGAAAGTTGATGCCCGTTATGTCTTCTTGATAATGATGATTTGCTACACTTATCATATATTGACCAATTTAGGACAAAATTTTTACAAAACTACGTCACCGATATATTTACCTCCCCAAGTTCAGTTAGAGAATTTATTAAAAATCGATTCCTATTCAAAATTAAAAAGTATAGGTCTGTATGCGGTCAATAGCTCAAAACTTCCAAGCTCTTTAGTATTAGATTAATTCATGTAGATGTTTATTTTACTATCGTCGGTTAATTTATTATCTTCAACCTTTATTGTTGTCGTTATTATCCCTGTAAACAATAATATTAAGTTTATCTGTCTTTATTATTAATATCTGTTGAAGTTCATTTATTTTATCAGAGTGGTTATTATACTAACAATAAAATATTATGGAATTGTATATAGAGTACGTAATGAGGTGTAAAATTTACAAGCAATAAATGTATATCGAATACTAATATTATGTGTACTTATTTATCCTAGTGCCATAATTGTTCAATTAAAATTAGATTTCTTTTGCAACTGAATTCGGTGCCAGATTGCTCGTAAATCTTATAGGTTTCCGCGGCCATTAATGCGAAATACTAGGTTTTCTGGTTGAGATCGCGTTAGTGGTTTGTTAAAACCGACATAGCGCTTATATTAGCAGGCCTAAAATAACTGCAATGTGGTCGAAACGTCTGTTTATATGTACGACCACTGACGCGGTCTCACCTCGAATACATATACGTTTTGCAGTTGTAAGATCTTCCTCAGCAAAATGCCCTTCGGCTGAAGGTTACCTCAAACAGATCTGTGGTTTAGCGAGCCCCCTGGCATGCAGTCTCCTCTGATAAGGACATAACTGTCTGGAATAGATATCCTGAAAGTGTTTACACCAATGAAAGAGCATACAGAGCAGCCCAGCCCACAAGCTAAAATAATATGTTATAGGACTATGGAGGGAAAGTACTATATGTCTCTATATGCGGAGGGAAAGTGGACAACCAAAATAATATTTCCGAAAACTGCTGATGATGCCTTCGTCCTCCCTTCCTGGCATTGCTAGTTCAGTCAAACAGCGATCCAGTCAGGGTCAAACTATGGCAATGTAATAGACCCACAAGGTCTCTTTTGACTGAGATTCATATAGAGTTTTATATATATATAATCCCTTTAGGTTTACATAAAAAGAACAAATTAAATTTTAGACTAAAAACTCCTCTGAAAAGAATTTACATAGCTCAAGGATCGAGAGCACTTATTTTTACTTTCTCTTACTCCTGGAAGAGGAAGTATTGTAATCGTGTCAAATTTTCGATATCGAGTTTTCACCGGAAATATCCGTTTTGAGGTCCCCTGAATCCAAAAAGGTGGTTTTTAGCGTATGGTCTGGGTCTCTGTGTGTGAGGGTGTGTGTGAACAGCATAGCTCAAAAACGAAAAACCGTAGAAAGTTGAAATTTGATATTCCGTTTAGGTATCACCATGGCATCTGACAGTGGGTCATTTGTCAAAATTCCTCAACCGGAAGTACCACTTTACTTGTTTGTTTTTTTACTTTTTTGCGTTTTTCTCAAAAATGGCTCCGAAAATTTTCTTCAAACATGGTATATCAACTACACATACAAAGAGCTACAACTTTTATTTGAAATGTTTCTCTGGGAAAATTCATTTAAGGGCACTTTTGGGGAGGGGTGGGGTTATGTTTTTCTCTAAAGTGCTATCATGGTTCATTATACAATTCTATCATCCAAACAAAATTAATTAGAAATAAATAGATGGCCAAAATTCCAAGTTTCAAGAAAATTAGTAAACCGGAAGTGCGCTTTTACCGGACACTTTTTTCAGTTTTCGACGAATTATTAAATTTGATACACAAACTATAAAATTTGTCAATTATTATTTGGAGAACTGAAGTAAGAGAAAGTTGTGCGAGTGTTTTACACCAGATTTTTTTGTATTAATAATTTCCATTTATTCTGGAATTTTTGCTACTTGATATAAACTAAGTTAATATCAATAAGTTAATGTGTGGCTCGCTAAACCACAGATCTGTTTGAGGTAACCTTCAGCCGAAGGGCATTTTGCTGAGGAAGATCTTACTAAGTTAAAACTTAGTAGCTTAATCTATATAATAATTAACTCACTTCATTAAGTTTATGCAATTCTCTATTTTCTTCTTTCCTGTAATATTCTGTCATATTGTCTACCAAATGATCCAGTTCTACGGCTCGTGGTGAGATCAACTGTAAGAATACAACATTATAAAAGGAATATTTTCATACATGAAATATTTGATATAAAAATGAAATAGCTTACCTGTAACCAAAAATGAGTAGGATCCGCAACCGCGGATACATAAACTTGAAGCATACTATCGTTTGCAATGGGCACCAACCTTTCATAGCTTGGCACTTTTGCGCATTCAGTTCCCTGCAACAAAAAAAAGACAAATATTTTTTGCAATTGAGATTTTTTTTTCTTAGTAGCTTAATACTTATTGGTTTAGAGCCTGATTTTTTTGTTATTTTTTTTTTTTTAAAAACCTTTACCCTTTTAAAAAACCTTTTTTTTCTGAAAAAAAAGAAGTGTTAATTGGGTATTATATTTATCTTTTGACTGATCTCCACCAAATTTCATCATAACAAAATGAATAAGTGTTAATTAGATTTTCAGGATATTTCATTCATCTTATATTTCATATAAATACATTTTTTTTTATATAAGGAAAGAAAGTAAGTAACTACACATAAGAAAAAAAATCTGGTGTGAAACACTCACACAACTTTCTCTTTTACTCCTGTTCTCAAAAAAATAATAATTGACAAATGTTATAGTTTGTGTACCAAATATAACGAAATTCGTCGTAAACTGAAAAAGCTGTTCAGTAAAAGCGCACTTCCGGCTTACGAATTTTCTTAAAACTTGGAATTTTGGCATCTATTTATTTCTAATTATTTTGTTGGAGATAGAATTGATAATGAACCATGATAGCACTTTAGAGAAAAACCTAACCCCACCCCTCCCCCAGAAGTGCCCTGAAATGAATTTTCCTGGAAAATTGTTTCAAATAAAAGTTGTAGTTCATTGTATGTGTAGTTGATATGCCAAGTTTAAAGAAAACCGTCGGAGCCATTTTTGAGAAAATCGCAAAAACGTAAAAAAAAACTAGTAAAGTCGTACTTCGAGGAATATTGACAGATAACGCACCGTCACATCCCATGGTGATACCTAAACGTAATATCAAGTTTGAACTTTCTACGATTTTTCGTTTTTGAGCTGTGCTGTTCACATACATACACATACATACATACATACATACATACATACATACACACACACACACACACACAGACCATTTGCTAAAAACCATTTTTTTGGACTCAGGGGACCTCAAAACGGATATTTCCGGTGAAAACTAAATATCGAAAATTAGACACGATTACAAATACTTCCTCTTACTAGGAGTAAGAGAAAGTAATAACTATTATTGAAGATCTTATGACGAATATGGACTTTAGAAAAAAATGAATAAAAAAAGAAGTGTGAAACACTCTCTCTGTTGTTACAATGTCAGCTGGCAAATTTTCCTTAAACGTGTAATTTTTATTGTATATTTAATTATTCTTAATAAGAAAATGGATCGTACAATATAATGGAAATGGCTGTTTACCCTAACGTCATAGCTTAAAGAA
The DNA here is from genome assembly GCA_011037195.1 of Triatoma infestans. Classification (NCBI taxonomy): domain Eukaryota; kingdom Metazoa; phylum Arthropoda; class Insecta; order Hemiptera; family Reduviidae; genus Triatoma; species Triatoma infestans. The sequence continues at coordinate 62,544 of JAAEAF010013546.1, read as the reverse complement.
TTTAGCCTAAAGTCGCACCTTAAACGGATCTTTGTATGTAAAGGACCTTTTTTAAGTAAACGGATTTCTATTGAAAAATAATTAAAAAAAAACTTAAGAAAAACGTTGAAGCTGTTTCGTGAAAAAACATGAAAAATTTAAAAAATGGTGTATAGAATTCCACTTTAAAAGAAACTAGATTAACTGAAAGTGCGATTTTTACCAAATTAGTTACTGAATTTAATTGGGTTTCTCGATAACGACAAAAACGGATATTCTTTAAACTTGCGAGTATTACTGCACAGTATCTACACCTGCACTATCTACCACTTTTGATTTAGAACATTTTCCTGGAAAAATTGATACTTTTAGGTGACAGTCTGAGCAATCCGTGGTTAAAGCTTAACACTAAACTGCCATTATAAATTTTGCGGGGGGGGGGGGGAGTGCCAGAATCGCTTCTGAAATGACATCACATTTTGATATATCCTATGTCATGTATCATGTCCTGTAATCATGTTTCGTGAATGGAGAAACTGAAATCAAAAAGTAAAATTGCCAACTTGAAGAAAACTTGTCAATTATGATATGATTACTATAATCGCAGTAAGATAAAGTGGTGATACTTTAAAAAAAAAAATCACTTGGATAACAGTGTTCGACCAATCCTTATTATCCTACTTTTAAAACTGAAGGAACTTACCTCAGACTTTTTAAATTTGCTTTTTAATCTTGGTGATCTTGACGCCAGAGCCATTTCCATTCTGTTTCTAGCTTCCTCATCTTCTTCTATTTTTTCTTCGATCATGGATTTGGCAACGGCTATTTGTTCTTCGGAGCCTCTTATAGTCACTAATCTAAAAGGACTTACTGTATCTGTAGCATAAAAATTTGTACAATTTCAATAAATCATGCTTAGAAAACTTATCAATTTCCTTGTTCAATTAAATTTTCATTAAGTCAAAAGATTATTTGCAAACGATATAAATATAATGCATAGTACAAAACTTTTCCTTAGTGTTCAAAATACAAATCACTAAAATTCCTTAAACAAATTAGTTTTCATATTCTATCTAATGTAAAAAGTACCACGATGTCTGAGATTTAAGATTATTCCGGGGGGGGGGGGATCTATGGTCATTGGTGCCCGGAGTATTCTCAGTGAACTGACAACACTGTCCATCACAGGACGTGAACTCTACAAGCGCTTAGAAAGAGAAAATCTAAGGGGAGTACTAATTTCGTACCCGGGAACTCATCGGGGGGATTCCAGCCCGCTACCACTCAGCTAATTTCTTCCCCTTATTTTGGGGGGCGCATCAACTTCAAGCTTATCAGCGCCCTTCCCTTATTATTATTAATTTTGTTTGCTATTGAATTTTAAAAATCGACCAAACAATTTTCAATGATTATTATATCTAAGATCATTATTAATCTTTCCTGATCGTTCTACAGGTATTGGGGCGGATATTTTATGTTAGCAAGCGAAGGCTAGAATCTCGATCAGCCTAAGAAGTATGGCTCGACAACTTAGAAAAAAGAGTTGCGCGCGCATCCATCTCTCTGACTGCTGGCCGAAACCTTAATAATTCTAAGTGGTTACAATTGGGACTGCTTACGTGTTTTTTGGTTCACCAAACAGTATGATATCTATTACCCCGCCCAAAATGTTCTTTTCTAAGTTGTTGAGTTATACCATGCCACACTTTTCTAAGTGGTAAGTGCTTAACTTTGTGCTGATTAGATATTGCATATTTTTAGGATAACATAGTGGGTGGTAATGAGTACCTCTCTGAATGCCATTTATCATCAACTTCTAAAAAACATAATAATTTCATATGTCAATCCAGATTTTCATCCTGGTGAACATCAGACACTTCACTTCATTTAATAGCAAAATTTGTAAGTTTTTTAAACAAAAAACAGAAAAAAAACTAGTGGTGATTATCAAAATATTATTTCTCGGAAAACACTGATTTGCCTAATTGAATTTTATGATCTTATTGCAACTTTGAGAATATTTCTAATAAGGTCTAATCATATGATTTACAAAAATAAATACTCACCTGTCAATCTGTCAACAGCTATGCTACATTTGGAAGCCTTAGATATGGCTCTGATATTGTCACCACATCTTCCAATTATTCGTCCACACGATTTCTGAAGCATTATTATTAATTCACTTAAATTTATTTCTAAAAATAATAAAAATGAGAGAATTGGCAAAGAACCTAGGATTTTGAAAACTGGAAAAGAGAGGGGCTTGAGGAAAAATCATTGGGCATAGATTGACAGATTTTAATGAAAATTTTCGAATAAAAACGAATGCGAAGTTCGAGGTTCCTGCAATTCTTTTTTGTTTTTAGGTCTTATTTACACTTCTGTATACCGTTCGTTAAAAAACTCTTACTCAGGAAACATCAAAAGTATTTTCGGTGAAAACTCACAATTCAAAAATCTATTTGGTAAATCACTGGTTTAACAAATAGTCAGAGACATTTTCCGTGGTAACCTGCTTCATTTTGTGGTCATCGACTGGTTTCGGGCGTTCGCCCATCTTCAGGATGTGTTTTTCAGACAGTGTGACAACACAGACTTGCACAGAGCAAATTTTGTTTTCACACTCCATCAAATCAAACCGGATGAGTATGAAAACAAAATTTGCTCTGTGCAAGTCTGTGTTGACACACTGTCTGAAAAACGCATCCTGAAGATGGGCGAACGCCCGAAACCAGTCGATGACCGCAAAATGAAGCAGGTTACCACGGAAAATGTCTCTGATGCTTTCCAGCTCTGCGGAACCAACCACCACATCACAACAATTGACAAATAATATTTGTTACTGCTGATAAAATTATTGCTTATTGGTTATTTGGGCAGAAATAAAATTCTCAGATGGCAACGTTTCAACCGTTGTAACAACTTTCGAGAAAATTCCAAAAATCTCAAACATTGTATTCTCTAAAGATGCTCTTTCGGCTAAAAATTTGGAATTGTAGTGGTACTTCAACATTCTATATGTGGTAGAACTATAAATTGTACTGAACTGGTACTTTAGAGGGAAGCTTAATGCTGCTCCCTCAGAAACCTCCCAAAAAATGAATTTTCCAAGGAAATATTTCAGTTATTTGTGTACATAGTATACGAAGTTTAAGGAAAATCGTTGGGAGCCGAAAAACGTGAAAATCTGGAAAAAGAACTTTCAGTAAAGTCCCATTTCCGGTTGATGGATTTGCCCCGAAGCCTTTTTATCTGATGCAATAATAAAATACCAAAACAAAATACCATGTTTGAGCATCCTGCGATATTTTGTTTTTGAGATATTTGTTCATACACACCCACACACAAAACCATTCACTAAAACATTTTTTCGTACTAAGGGTGAAAAATTTCCGGTGAAAATTCAATTTGGAAAATTTGACACGACCGCATTACTTCCTCTTACCAGGAGTTAGAGAAAGTAATAAATAATAATTTTATCAATAATAAAAGAAACGTACGCAAAAACCAAAAACATACGAAATGACATACATATTTGTTATTATTGCAATTTTTCTGATACAATTTAAATGTTTATACAATCGACAAGAAATACATTAAAAGTAAAAAAAATTATTACTTGAGGTACTTTCATTTCGAATGTCACTACATTAGCCTGCGTTGAAATCGCCTCCCTTATGATATGTTCTGCTAATTCAATATCCTCCTTTTTCCCTTTGATTCTGCATACCCTATAATCTTGATTGGCATCTATATTTAAAAAAAAAAAAAATTTAATAACTGTTTAAAAAATAATGAATTCAGTTATGCCCAGACTAATTTCCTTGCCTGCCGTTTTAAAATTAATCTTGGTATTTGTTTCTAATTGGATATTTTTGATATTGTCACCTCCTCTGCCAATTACTAAACTTATAGAATTAGTTGGAATCTTAATTTCAACATATCTAACTTCTTGTTCTCGTGGGTAATACTCAAATTTTTTATCCTGAAACAATTACGTCAAATACAATAATGAATAATATTAATCCATCATTCTTTTTTTAAACAAAATAAAATATATCGATGAATAATAATCTTTGCAACTGGATGTAATTAATACTGCTTAAATTATATTGTGTGTAAACCAAAAGTTTTATATTGCTGATGGTAAATTGCTGCATTATAAATAATTATAATAAAAAGATGATAATAAAAATAAATGTGAGAAGTCAAACTAATGGTACACTTTAAATTTATGTTTTAGCAATATCTTGAGATCCCTCCTATTCTGACAACTTCACCGGCTGCTTATCATTGAAGTAATCAAGTTCTGAGTGTCTCTTAAGAAATCTTGACTCAATCCTTCCCAGCTCTCGTAAGTGTTTAGAAAATACTACCAGTAGTGCTCCAAAATTCCTTCCAATAATATCCTAAGGCTTAGATAAGACATAGAGGTGGGCCCCAATCCACAAGCAACTGCAATCAATTAGAGGCTTATTATGCCTACCCCTGTAGATCTAGTTCGAGAAACCTCCACTCTTCATGAGGCTGAGAACCAGGTCTCCTTGCGCTATTATCTCCTTTGGTCTAACGTGCCAAAGGTCATATAACATAATCTCTAATTATCCCCAGCTTGTGCACATGTTTTTCTTAAACCGACCTGCGCTGTGAAAAGGCCTGTCACCAGACCAATTTGGTTCCTACTAATCCATGGAACTCTTTAATTCTATTCTTACACAGCTTTGACATCAACGTCTTGCTGCCTCCTGGACTTGGATTTTTCGTGCTCTCTCCAGAAAGTCAATCTCTAAGTAGGACAGATTCTTGTCCACTGAACGGAGTGTCCTAAGGCTTACTGAATTAAAGTTCGGGTCTAATGAAGGACTTACAACGCAATATTGGGACAGCATTGCTTGATAATATCTGGTTTATATCCGATGAGATCGTCCGTATTGTGGTTGCGTAACCAAATTCTGAGGATTGGTTAAAGACACGAAACAAATCAGAAGAAAAAAAACACTCAACTATAAGGACTTATGAAATCAAATGAATAATTCTAGACTGAGCTTTGAAATTTCTTCCTACATCAACCACAATTAAACCACTGGAGATATATTACAGGCTGCTAGTTTTCTCACACACGTTTCCATAGTATTTTCCTTCTACCTAGAGAGTTTAAGACCAGGCCTGACTCTTCGGCGAATGACTTCCAATTATCAGTCCATTTAAGATATTCTTGCTCAAACGGTTTATTATATGCACTCTAGTCTCCCTAGCAGGTAAATTAGCTTCATTTAACCTTATTTTTTCCTTTATTTAACCTTAGTTTCAAACGATATTTGGGTTTTTGAATGTTTTCAATAAAACTTTTGAATAGAATAAATAAAAAGCCGTTTCTATTAAATCGAAAAAACGGTCATCATATTCTGTTGCCATTCGAGGTTGACTATAGTTTTCGGGATTCTCTTTATTTACAATAAAATTTAGTTATAATAAAAAATTATAGTTTTATTATTGACGAAAAAAGTTACAAGAAGAGAAGTGTAGCTTTAATTTAGGCAGCCGTGTTCCTATATTTTAACTTCAGTTATATATTTTTTTTTAAAATAATAAAATAACTAAAAAGAAAAAATTAAAATCCAGACCTTTTTATTATAGAAATACAACGTTGCAGCAACAATGCTAAAAAGTGGAAGTGCGATGAAAACCACAAGTGATCTGGAGGGCCACACCATCTGAAAAATTATTTAGCAAATAAAATCAGAGTAAAAGTAATATCATTTTAACTAATAAACTTACACTCAGCTTTTTCAAAATTCAGCCTTTATGATAAATGCGAGGAAGCTAAAATCCTTTATGTTTCAACGGATATATTTCGTTAAATTTCAAGTGGTTCCTCGTTAATAATGTTGTCTCTAAGGTATTAAAATATTAGTTGCTATGTCTTAAGTATAACAAATGTTTTTGGTTTAACAAATGCTGGGGGGGGTTTAAGAATGAAATAGGTTTCAAAAAGTTGAACTACCAAAATGGTATATGGTACAAGTTTCTTTAAATATACAAAAAAAACTAAACTTCTTTGAAATGGTTTTCAAATCGTCAGGCCTTAAAATTATATGAGATGCTTTATACGGCAATGGCCAGAGGAGTTTTCTTTTCTTTCAAAAAAGAATTCTTTTTTTCTTTAAAACTTCTCTGGCCATTGCCATATAAATATCTCATTCTAAACTTTTTGTTTTGTAAATTTGTGAAAAACTTTGCTTAGTGACAGTTAATAGTTATTACCATATTCTCTGCTTCATCGCCAACACAACGTGACATAAGGGTTGATGAAATAAAAATCAGTAAATGAATGAAGTTACAAGTTCTTACTGAAAAAACTGATCTGTATCAGTTATCATTTAACAGTGACTGAATAAACAAACTTTAAATACTGGCTAATTTTTAAAATAGCTTTGGATTTTAAAACTTATAAATTGTATATAATAGGCACCTCTTAAGAATCTTCATATTCGCAAAAAATCCATTGAAAAACTAGAATTAATCCTTATTAGTTGCAAAAACATAATTAAATCGAAAAAGACCTTTACACTTCACAACAGAAAATTGAAACATTGAAACATACGTTCTTACCCTGGATCACAGTCGTATTACTTTGTATTATGATGATTAAATTTTTGCGCTCATCAGGTATCTAACATTCGTTGTTGTACTTAATAATAATAAATTTTCTATTAAATCATCAATGACACTTTAAGATGCAATACATGTGCTCATCTTGGCATATTTCTTGAAATAATTGTAAAGCAACTTTACTTACCATGTCATTACGTTAATCATACATCAAAGTTTCCTAAATTAGATTGAACAACCACAGCGTATTTGCTACATTCTCCACCAAAAACCGGCTTTTTCTCGGATGAAAATAAAGCAACCAGGCTTGAACTAAGGTTATGCTGTGCTGCAGTAATTGTTATAATAATCGATAAAAACTCGATGTTTAAAAAAACAACGAATAGAAAAGAAACAGACAGAAAATGAATAAAAAAATTAGTGAGATTTTATTATGTAAAAAATATTAAAAGCAAAAATTCCAAATACGACTTTATATTTTTAATCATCTGTGAAGTTGTTTGTTGAAATAACTTCTGTTGGCTTTTTCTAGTTATCGGAAATTGTAAAAACTGACCTTATCGCTTGCGTTGGTGAGACAAGTCAACCGAAAGGAGCACTAATTTACAACGTTTTTTTTGAAAGTAAAATCATTTTTATTGACCGGCAGCTTATTTCTACCTTACAATATTACAATATAATACAATATGCACTTTTATTTTTCTAATTAGCTGCTTATAGTACGTCTTGTGGCAGTTTTGGTTTCAGTCTTCGTTGTGCTGTTTTCAGTCCAAGTCTGTGGTCTGTCCAGCTTCTTTTTGGGTAAGTTGTCTAAAACTTTTTGTGCTGTCTTGTCCATGAATTCTTTCAAGAATGGTAATTGCAGCTCCCTAAGGAGCTGTTCGTTCAATATGAATCACGTGCTCCCAGGGCGATACGCAGGACTTTGTTTTGGAAGATCTGCATTTGTTTATAGCAGTCTTGTTAGCATAGGCGTACGTTATTAGCGGTCAATTTAGAGGTGTAGAGAAGTCTGAAGCATTGTGGTTTCAGTGGTATACGTGTGTTTATGAGTGGATAGAGCTGTCAGAGTTTGATAAGCCTGTCGCAGCTTTAGAGTTATGTGAGGAGTCCACGTAAGTCTCGTGTCCGGTTGTAGGCCAAGGTTAATATTGTTAATATTACTCTTACTATGTTAATATTGTTTTATTACTCTTTGAAACTGTTGAATTGTTGAATAGAATTTCCAGAATCCAAATTTGTGGGGAGGTGTAAGTCTTGTTCGGTCACATGTTCCTGTAGTCGGGTGAGTACAAGTTTTTGAAAGAGTTTTGAGAGCGAAGGGAGAAGGCTTATCGGTCGATAGCTGGACGGAGCGTGTTTGGTTTGCCGGCTTTATGAAAAACTATCACCACTGCGTTTTTCCAGCATACAGGAAAGTGCCCAATTCGTAGGGAGCAGTTGTATAAGTTAGTTAGGTATGCTATGCCTTTGCCAGTTAAGTTTGTGACAACTCACATTGGGATTAAATCGTCTCCGGGAGTTCGTCTGTTGGGTAAGTTTTGAATTGCAGTTTTAACTTCAGTTGGGGTGATAGGACATATCATGTATTTCGAGTTGTAGTGAAGTCAAGATAAGAATTGGTTGACTAGAAGTACAGTTTGTGGGTTCGGCATTCATTTTGCCTGGAATGTGTTTTCTAAGTGGTCTGCAAACATTTCAGTTTTGTCATGGTCAGTTGTAGCTTGTCGAGATCCGTTGGTCGAGGTGGAAAGTGGTGAGTATTGTTTGGTGATGCGTTTAGTCGCTTTCCAGAGGTCAGTGCTGTTGGAAGTGATTGTAGATATTCCTTGTATTTGTCAATTCTCAGTTGGTCTAGAGCCCATTTTGTCTGTCTCGTCAGTCGGTTATATAATCTTTTGTGCTCTGGATTTCTGGTATGTTGCCAGATTCTTCTGTGCTTATTTTTTTCGTGTATATGTCCTGGAATATGGTTGTTTGAACAAGGCCTGGGATCGCTGTTCTTTTGGTAGGTTGCATTGTGTACACATTGATAGATGGTTTCTGTAAGTTTTTCAATTGCTGACTCGATTTGTTCGAGTGTTGTCAGATGTGGGTCAATTCTGAGCTTGTCGTCCAGTCCGATTGTAAGTGTGTCCCAGTCCAGTCGTCCTGGCGATTAACCTTGGGAGAGGCGGTTCAGCAATGAACTTTTCTCGTAGTGTGTTTAGTACGGAGAGATGGTCTGAGTCGAGTTCTACTAAGACAGTCTGGTGTAAGGGAATGTTCAGGTTCCGAATGAGACCGATATCTGGAAAGTAGTTTGGTTGCCTCGGGTAGAATGTTGGTTCGTCAGGTGCATTTACTAGTATAGTAAGGTCACTTGTAAATTCCAGAAGTCTCCGTCCGTTGATGTTTGTCGTTCTGCAACCCCATATTGTATGTTTACTGTTTAGATCCCCTAAAAGAAGTGAAGGACTCGCAGTGAAGATGTGGTGCAGGTCTTCGCTTTTGAGTTGCATATTTGGCTTCAGATAGGCGCACAGGATATGTAGCGGTAGACGTGTTGATAAATGCTGACGCCCATACATTCTAGAGTCTGTAGATTAAAGGTGGGTAATTATGTTTTATACTGCGCTGTATTATTATTGCTACGCCATCTGATGCGTGGTCAGCAAGTCTGCCAGCTCTATACACTTGGTATCCTGGTGTTTTAACTTTGCCTTCGGCGGTGAAGTGAATTTCGGTGATGCAGGCTATGTAGATTTGGTATCTCTTCAGGAACTCTCTGAAAGAAGAGGCTTTGGTTTTCAAGCCATTGGCATTCTAGTTTATAATTTTGGTGTTATACATAAGTGAAGAATTAAGGTTGGCCATTATTACATTGGAATATTTTAGTGACCAACTGTGTAAAGAATGAAGTAACTGTGAAGAATGAAAGGCTGAATGATTTGCATGATGATGTTGCGAGAGGTGCATCCATGGTTGGATCTGGTTGTAGATTTGCTTTCCAGACAGGAGGTGGTCTGTGGTTGTTGTCCGTTTTCGGAGGGGAAGGCCACATTTGTGGCGCATTGTTCGTAGGAAGCTATGGTTCTGGGCGGTCACATTTATGGTGCAGTATTTTGCTTTTTAAGTGTTGATGGTGCTGGCATTTTCTATATTTGCTGGATGTTCGCCTCCACAGTGTAGACATTTCGGTTTTTAGAGGTTCTTGTTTGGGCATTTAGAGAAGTAATGTGGACCGTCACATTTGACACATCTGGGGTCCAGATGGCAAAAATTTTTGGTACGCCTATATTCCTGGCAGTTGGTGCATTGGGGTACTTGCTTAGATTTTTAACTAGGTTCTACGCTTAAAACTGCTTAGAGAGCCTTTTGACTTGAAAAATTCTTTGCGCCTTTTTATAGTTGACTAATTCTACGGCACAGGGTGGAGTCGGTTTCTTCTCTCTGTTGTTTAGTCGTGCTACTTTTAGTATGGCGTAGTAAGCGGAGAGTTCTTCAGTTATTTCTTGCTCAAAACGTGAATAAGGTACTCCTCTTAGAATAACTGAAAACTTTTTAATGCGATCTTCAGGGTTAAAAAAAGTGAAATACTTAAGCCCTGAGTCAGAACAAAATTTGGAAATTGTTCTGAAGTCCTCTGAGGTGATTAGTTAGATTTTTATTTTGTTGTAACACTGCTTTATGTGAAAATCTGATTTGGCCAGGAGTTTAATATCCTGCGTGATTGCTTGGGCATTTGAGGCTTCGTACAAAAAGATTGGTGGAATTTTAATTTTAGGTGCACTAATGAGGGTATTTTCTGCTTCAGCGGTTAATGTAGATGGATTTTTTATTTTATTGAATTTGGCTTTGTTTTGTAACGCTTAGCAACGGTGTTGCCATGGTGAGAGGTTGATGGATCATTTTCAAATAAATAAGATTTCTTTTCGTTTCAGTTTTTGTGTGGTCTATTATCATTTTGGCTTGTGTTATTAAATTATTGTTAGCGTACTTACTATTTTCAGGATGAAGTTGTGTCAGGTCTCTCAGTGGTGCTGATGCTTGTTCTTCAGGTTCATCCTCCTAGGAGGTCGAATGCCAGAAGTTTTCATTGAGAGAGCCGTCTTGTCGACTTGTTTAATTTTTATCCTGTTTTTCTGTTTGAATACTGCTCTTTTTAAGTCAAATATTGTGAGTAAAAACTTTTGTAACTTCACTCTTTTTTAAGGAGACAGCTGATCTACAATATTAATGATAATAATAAACAATTTATCATTTTAATTAATTTGATGATAATATCGTCACCCTAAAAAACCTCGTAACTCCATTTTTTGCTGTCTGTTGGCAATTCCTTCAACTCACACATAAAATAAACCTCTTTTCTCCAAAACAAATTTTAGCGCCATTGATATGTAATTACGTTAAACCTCGTAACTCCGAGTCACGTTGGCAGCCTTGTAACTCCATCATTTGTTATGGAAGTATGTAGTAACGAGGTGCAAAGGACCTTAGCTGTTGCGCATCTATAAAAAAAAAAAAAAATGTAGTAGAGGTCTCATCACCACTGTGTTCCTACAAACTTTTTGCTTCTGGTCCTTACTAGACTTGAATGTATTATCTTTCCTTTGACATAATATATGATTTATTTTGTAAATTTATTGTTAATGATACAAAATGTGAATGACGTAGGAGTTACATAATTCGATGGCACATTGCTGTTGTGATATTTGACTACAATATTCCACAACCATACATTATTATTATTCTTTAATTTTTCGACATTATAGATTTTTCGTGTATAGATTATTTTCTTTTTTAGAATGATTTCCAGAGCTCAAAGAATTCTAGACAAGGGCTCTAGAAAAAATAAATTGAACGAAAAGATCACTACATTCTCCAATGAAAGGAGCACTATGAATTTAGATTCTGATTCATTGTGCCATGTAAATAATGAAATTTATGCTTTAACTGATTTTGAGGATCGTGGTTACATGTTTATAATTAATGAAGGCGGAACTCTGCCGAAAGACGAGCGCAATGACTTGTTGCAGTCCTACAGTTTGGACAGCCTTGTGAATGACGTTGCAGAAGAAGTTGAAACTGAAGTGGAAAATAGAACAGAAGTACATGTAGGTGAAATAGACGAAACAGATACAAATATCAGGCAGAATGAACAAGAAGAGAACGATGACTGTAGGAGTATATATGGACAACCTGTGGAAGCAAATACATCAGTAAATGAGGAAAGAAGAAAAGGAAGGAAACGGCACAATGTTAAAGAATCAGAATGCACTAGTAAAAATGTGAAAATAGCCAGGGAAAAAGAACTCGAATATAGGGAGACGCCTGACTGAAGGAGGAAAATGGAAGGACGAGGTTCCAAGGCCAAAAAGAGAAATGAAAGCTCCCTGTAACTGTCAAAGAGGTGGAAGAAATAAAGAACTCTTGTGTTCCATGTTACCAGAAAAAGAATGAGAAAATAAACAAGCAAAACATTAGTTGGCCGGAGCCAAAGAAGAAACTTTTTATTTCTAAAAAACGTTTCTGTGGACGTTTCGGACACCTTTGGTGTCCTTCCTCAGGAACTACAAAACAAAAAATACGGAACTACAGGAAATTTTATGATACAAATTAAAACATATCACGGTTAAATAATACGAATAAATAATTTGTATCACACAATTTCCTGTAGTTCCGTATTTTTTGTTTTGTAGTTCCTGAGGAAAAACACCAAAGGTGTCCGAAATGTCGAATAAACTTTTTTTAAAAATAAAAAGTTTCTTCTTTGGCCCCAGGCAACTAATTTTTTACTTGTTTAATTAACAACGGCCAAACATAGCTATTGTTTACATTGAGCGGGAAAATATTTTCAAAAATTGTGGAGGCTCACCCTTGGTGAAAAAATTATTTTTGTAGATTGTTGGTGAATAAAAAGATGACGATAGGGCAAGGGATCGAAAAATGCTACTTCATCTTGAAGAAAATATTCATATATTTATTATTTGCTTACCGAGGAGAGGAAACTGCGTGTGTATAAAAATATGTTTATCGGTACTCTTGGTGTCGGAGAATGAATGATTTTAAACTGGCTGAAGAATGATGAGAATGAGGAAGTTGTAGATAATCTTGATGCATTTGAATAACATGAAGCAGCACCAGTTATCACAAGAAAAAAGAACAACTTGTTCAGGTTTCTGCAGAACACAAGAATTTAGAAGATTTCTTTTCCAGACTTCCAAAAGTGGAATCCCATTATTGCCGAGCATTTTCGCAAAAACTGTACTTGGAACCAATGTGGACTTCTAAGCAGCAATTATACAATTATTCTTACAAGGATGATTGGTGTAAGAGTAAAGGGTTTAAGCCTCTATCTTCCTGTACATTTTCTCATATTTTCGACGATTTGAACTTAGGGTTTATGCCAAAAAAGAATTCGTGGGACATTTGTATGGCAGATGCAACTGGAAACCTGACAGAAGAAGAGTATCAGTCATATCAGCGGAAGAAGCAGGAGGCCCGAAAGGAAAAGGAATCAGATAAAGAAAAAGAAGTTAATGTTTTCACAATGGACTTGCAGTCACTATTGCTGTGTTCAAATCAAATGTATCACTGTTCAATGTATTATAAAAGGAAATTAGCAGTACACACTATTTTTGATCTCAAGACTAGTGACGGATTTCTGGAATGAAACAGAGAGGGCACTTACAGCAAATGAATTTTCGACAATCATTTGCCACTTCATTTTGTCAAAGATGCTCTCCAAAGCTCCGATAAGAAAATTACAGTGATGGCTGCAATTACCAAAATAGAAATGCAACCCTTGCTAATACTCTGCTATATTTAGCGATGACTTGTGATATCATCATTGAACAAAAGTAGGGTCACACTCAAATGGAGTGTGATTCCATGCACTCCACCACACAACGGTCTCTTCAAAATAAAAAAAATTATGTGCCAGCTGATTACGTTCAAATTATGGAAAAGGCTCGAGTGAATCCACGCCCTTAGAAGGTTGAATATCTACATCATTTTTTTTTCAAGAATATTTATGAATCACACATTTCAGACCCATCTGCCCAGGCAGAAAAGCTGGTGATTATTGGTGATATCAGGTGTCTGAGGTACATTCCGGATGGAGAAATTTCCTCTAAATTAATGTTTTCTGATGAATGGCTAGGCCTTCCTGTTAGAAAAAGGAATCGGGCAAAAATAGTTACTAAGAAATTTTCTGACTTCCCTGGTTATATAGCGAAAGGCTTAAAGTCACCAAGTTTAAATATGAGCACCTACAAGACCTTATGAAAAGTATAGAGCCAGACTTTCATAATAACATTCCAAGGTCCATTTGAACCTTAAACACTGGATAAATGCTAAGTTCATTATTTTTCTGATTATAAATAGCTTGTGAATGTTTTAATATAAGTGACTTCAAGTAGTAAAAACAGACGTGAAACAAAGCAGGTTGCATTTTAATGTAATTACCTTACGCCCAAATATTGTTCCCAAACACTAAAATTGCAGTAATACCTAGAAACTCGTATCTCCAGCAACTATCCTAGTAAAAACACGTAGCTCCTTTATAAATTCAAAAACCAGTGGTTTTAAATTTTTAACCAAATAGGGGCGTAATAAAATAACTAATAAATGTATACTAACACTTCATATTATACTTCACTCCAGAATTACGTATAATATGAAGTTTTTCCCTTCTCCTGAAAAGTTGACCTAAATGGTGTTACGAGGTCTTACGATTAGAGTAACGATATCTTGCTCGAACTCCATTCGAGTAATGAAACAATCTGGATAAAAACTCTCATTTTTTTAAAAGCAATTTTATAAATGTAATTCATCTGCCATTATCTAACGGTGAAACAACAGGAATAATGGATGAGTTGAAGGTATATTTCTTATTTTTTTTCAAGGATTAAATTATAAACAAATTAAAGTTGGCATACAATAAGAAAATTTTATTTTTACTTTTTCTTAAGTAAGAGAAGATTCAGCGATTGTGCTAAATTTTCGAAATTGAGATCTCACCGAAATGCAAACTCTGAAATCAAGAAGTGTAATGTACGATCCCCACCTACTTGGTTAACGTATGTTAAAAATGTGTAACATTTAATAAAACTAAAGGCTAAGTAAAAATTTATAACAATGAAAAAATAAAACTAAGTTTTATAAAATAGTTAGTATATTTTGTACATATTAAAACGTATTTCATGTCATCCCTCATGCTTATAATAATGAGGTTTTCTTGAGGTTGTGATCAATAACTGTATTTCTTGTTTATAAAAGTATACTTAATGTTTTATTTCACAGCTTAAAATTTCAATACGCTTCATCATTGTTGTCATTATAATCATTAGTGTCATAATCTTGATCATAATAATTATAATCATTATAATCAATATAGTCAAAATCATTATATTCATAATCATCAGAGTAATAATCATAATAGTCATCATAATAATAATAATCATCATTGTCATACTCATATTCATTATCATTATAGTCATCAGATACAGTATAGTCATAATTATTATTGTCTTTGTAATCATAATTATCATCTTCAAAATTTGTAGAATCACAGCAAGCAAACATATAATCTTCACCATTTTCTGATTCTTCTTCACCGTATTCTAATTCTTCCTCATTTTCTAATTCTTCTTCACCACTTTCTATTAATTCATCCTTAACTCCATCTCCATCCAAAATTGTAGAACTGCTAAAATCTCCTTTACTAGGTGGTGAATCCATATATGGTGAAAATTCATCTAAATCGCAACATTCAAGCAATGTATGTGGGTAATATCCTTCTGGGAATGTTTCCGTAATCATTACACCATCTATAAGCTTGAGCCTTGGATTCCTTCGTGATGCTAAATATATCCATACATCTTTTGGTAAAGTCTTATTAAAGGGGTTACCTATTTAAAATGTGTTTTTTATTGTTTAAAGAAAAACAATCATCTCTTTCTGATATTTGTGAATATAGCACAGTTATTTAAAATAATAATAATAGTAATACAGGCGCTAATAACCGTCACAGTTAATGCGCCCAGGAAAATAATTAAAAAAAAATTGTAATAATACAAAGTAATGAGGGGGGAGGGGGAATCTGGTGTGAAAACACATAATTTGCTCTTTCTGCAGTTTCACATTTCTAATTGACAAATTTTATAGAAATCGGAGTTTTTACAAGGTTTTTAACTTTTACACACTTCTGTTTAAAGTGAAGTCTAACTCGCAGATTTCCCAGAAAATGAAGTTTTTTTATTTTTTGAATAATGTTTAAAAAAATTATAAGTTTTATATTTCTGAAATAATAAGCTGCCCATTTTTACTTTCTCTTACTCCTAGTAAGAGAAAGTATAGTAATCGTGTCAAATTTTCGATATCGAGTTTTCACCGGAAATATACGTTTTGAGGTCCCCTGAGTCCAAAAAAATGGTTTTTAGCAAATGGTCGTGTGTGTGTGTGTGTGTGTGTATGTATGTGAACTGCATAGCTCAAAAACAAAGAATCGCAGAAAGTTCAAACTTGATATTTCGTTTAGGTATCACCATAGGATCTGACAGTGGGTCATGAAATATCAAGTTTTGAGCTTTATATTTGAAAGTTTAGTATGAAGTTACCATGCGATTTGATTGTACTTACGTTTATCTAAAACAGATGCAGGAAATCATTCTACCAGCAAGGAAGAGAAATCAAATTAATTTTCAAATTAGAGAGGAATTTAAAAAAAGTTATTTTTTCGATCCCAACTTTTTTTGATAAATACCCACTAATCACCCTGTATGTAGATTTTTACTTAAAACTTTAATATTATAAATATATATTTAAAATAATATTCCTACCGAATATTAATAAAGTTTCATATGATATTTCGCCATTTATTAAAAAATATTGTGGGGAATTATTCGGAGAAAGTAACATGTATTTCTTAAAACATATGGTATAGTATGGGGAGCTGTAGAAAGATAGCGAGACAGAAAAAATATCGAATGAAAATGAGATTATAACGGTTGCGATTTTCTTGATAATTTTTGTTGTTCAAGAGTTAACAAGCGATTATTTAAATTCATAAAAATAATAATAAATTGTAATTATTTGTTTCACACTATTGCTTGGTTGCTAGCAACTACTGGCGTCTGTAATCAGACTGAGGAGGACTACCCATATTTATAAACTGGTGTTGATAAATCATGGCCACATGTGAAGAAGTGGCAACAGTGTTGCCAACATTCTATGAAGAAATAGAAAATCTAATAGACAAACAATTCGAACATTTGGAAAAGACCCTGAACAGGCCGGCTCTAGAAATTTTGCCGCCCTATGCAATCCATTACCTGCAGCTTCAGCCCTCAGCACCAACCTCAATTAGGATTGCCAGGTGAAAAATGTATGATTAAGATTTCAATGTATGATTTGGGAAAGAAATATACCACATTTTTTTGAAACTTTATTAAATAAAAAAAACTTAAATCTTTCAAAATTTGTTAATTTATAACAAAAATAAACGCACATACAGCTGTGGCCATAAAATCTCGTCAATGTCATCTCATTGTCATGCGCGCGCCATAAACGGTACTCCTATTTAACTAATCAGCATTCGCTACTTGTTCACGGATCACGGGTGATCCACTTGGCGTGGGATGATCGCGCTAATACGAATTGTTATTGTTATCATCGGATAAATAGATCATTTTTAGACGTATATTTAGAGTCTCATATCATACATCAATAAGAACAAAATATATCAGGGTGTTATTAAATATATTAGATCTGGCAATCCTAATCTCAATTCATCTTGGGAATTTTACGTTCAACATTACTTTCATGACCATCAATTTTAAATAGAGTACTATTAATAATAATTCACTGTTAAAAGTGATTAAAATACTGAATATTCATAAAATAAACAATCGACTTTATCAATTGACTTAAATGAAATGTAGTTGTAAGTTATTATTTACACATGAGTCGTCCATTACTCGTTATGCCCATTTTTTTCTTAAACGTTAAGACCGCCATTTTATGTAGCTCATCAGGATACACATTCTAGTATGGTAATAGTTCGTGCAAACTCCGTTTTATCTACATGTTCTATCTGATGTTATATCTCATGTTCTATCTGATACATGTTTTATCTGATGAAGAACTGGAACTGCTGCAAAAGTCGTTATGTCCAGCATGTGTTATGCAGCAAAGCGCGTTATGTCCCACTCAACAAAAAATTTGCAAAACTCGTTGTTCTCATCATCAAATACAAAGACTACTGCAAAACCCGTTTAGTCCCACCTTCGAAAGACTTGTTTATAGTCGCTGTTTAATACTCTTATGCGAATCGGGTGAATCGAGACCGATATTAGGAAGCATAAACACTTCTTACTGATCAAGAGAATGTTAACATGTATGGACACTGTTATTCGATTGGGAAACAACTTCCCTATGATGGACTGGGAACAGGCAGAAACTTCACACTAAAGGAACCGGGTAAATGGCATTTCAAATTTCAACCCTGCAAGAGGATCATGCTCACGAACCAAATCAGGAAAGTGTACCTTAAGAGGTGAAGTGAACTACAACATTGATGGTGGTGAAGCGAAAAGCATAATGAAGCGTGGGAAACTGTTATCTGCTATTGTACCAGTACCAGAGCAGAAAGGGATTGCTCTTAAAAAAAAAGCTCAGCGACTTAAACACACTCCTGGCGAAACATTATGGGAAAGAGTGGATAAGCAACGATAACCTCACTTCTTCAAAACACGTTTGATTAGCGCTGTTTGAGCAGCAGCAAACTTGAAGCAGTGAAATGCCAGACAATGACTCTGATGTGGGAGGTTGAGAACAATGAGGGATTGTTAATATAACTGTTCTAAATGTAAAAGAACTTATAAAACCTATTGAAAGAACGAAGATTTCTTGATTTAATCTTAAAATCAAAGACGGGGTTCAAATATATCAAAACTGATTTATTAAATATGAAAACTCTGGAAACCAATGAGTACACAGGGGTACACAAATTACACTTAATTTATTTTCAAAACATGTATTACAACTTAAAAAACTTCTCGCTCGAACCTTCAAAAACTGTTATCTGGCTAGGTTATTTCTCCCAACATTCTCCCATCTTAACGTTTGGAGAATTCTAAACATTAATTAATAAATCTAAATAACAAAACAATGAAATGTAAATAAGCCAATTAACTTAAAAAACGCTGAGGAACTTTAATAGTTCTGCCACGGGAGGACTTCCTTTCCACCTCAGGAAGCTTCTGTTCGATGATGCCTTGAGATTGATGCACCAAGTCACTTGATACTTCTAATAAATAGTCTCTGTATTGGCCTGACAAGTTCACCCCTTTCAGTTCTGAGCTTGGCAACTCTGATCACACCATCTCTTCCAGCTAATAGCTCTAAACCCAGCCCTAAAGGCCAACTCCATCTTTTCCTTTCGTCAGGTCCAATCAACACATCTCCCACCTTTATCTCGTCTCCTTTCTTCCGCTTCTTACTAACCAAAAATGATAAATATTCTTTTCTGAATCTATCTCACAATCCCTTTCTTACAGTCTGAACGTAATTCCATCTTTTCACTAACGATGTGGCCTCCACTTTGTCCAAATCAGTCAAATCGAATCCTTTCAAGTCTCGGATAAACATCGCAGGAGAAAGCGGCACGAGTTCATCAGCTGAATCTGACATGTAAGTGAGTGGACGTTTCAATAGTGCCTCGCAATTCAAACCAATGTCACAAGTTCTTCATATTTCAGGTGTGCTCTTCCCAAATTTCTTCTTAACAATTGCTTAGTCAGTCCGACTAATCTTTCCCACCAGCCAGCCCACCAGGCTGCGGTTGGTGGAATGAATTTCCATCTAATTTGTCTGATGGATGAAAATCTAACAACTTCGTTCCAGTCGATAGCCTTCAGATGATTATGAGTACCAACAAAAGTGGTTCCATTATCATAGTATATGGTAGTCACTCGACCTCTTCTCGCTATGAATCTGCGCAGTGCCATTATAAATGCGCTGGTTGTTAGCGAGTCTACCACTTCTAAATGAACAGCTCTGAAAACCGCACAGGTGAACAATGAAATCCACGTCTTCCGTACATCTTTAAGGTACAACGGCCCCGCGAAATCAACACCAGCTGTCTCGAAAACTGCATTCATGCTTATCCTATCTAAAGGCAGAGGAGGATCAGCCGTCTGTACAGGCTTAGCGCTGTATCGCTTACATAGAGTACATTAATTTAGAACTCTTTTGATGGTTCTTCGGCTCTTAATTATCCAATACCTTTCTCTTAATTCACCCATCACAATAGATATACCAGCGTGTTTTAAAAGACGGTGTTGCTGCCATATCAATTTTTCAACATATTATGACCACAAGGCAAGAGCACAGGCCTCTTGAAGTTTTCACTATCTTCTCCATACAATAGCTTAGTCTGTACTCTTAGCAAACCATTTTCATCTATTACAGTTTTAATGTTTCTAATTTTTGATGCATCTTCAAATGCCTCCCTTTGAATTAATGATAGTAAACAAATTTCTCCTTTCTGATATTCCTCACTCGACAATTCTTCTAGTAGTATCCGGTCAGTAAATTTCCTTTGACAATTCGTGATAAATCTAAAAATCCAAGCTATCATCCTAACTATTTTACTATAGGATGAAAAATATTTTAAATAATCGTCACTCCATTTTGATTTATTATCTATTGAAACCAACGTTGTAGACTTCACAGTTTACGGCCTCTTCATCAGGTTCTCATTCAAGGTGACCTGAAGGTTCATACAACCAATCAGGCCCCACCCACCATTTACTCTGAACTAATTGCTTAGCATTGCATCCTCTTGAAGGCAAATCTGCTGGATTTTCAGTTCCTAGTACGTGTTGCCATTGCTGTGCTGTAGTATATTTATTAATTTCCGCTACCCTATTATTGACGAACGTACTCCATTGTAGGTCTCTCCTTATCCTCTCTGTCGCAGAGTCTGTCCAGTAATAAACCTTAATGTTCTCATTAAAACAACCAGTCTGGATTATAGATTCTACAAGGCGCACTCCTATAGTTGCAGCTAATAATTAATTCTAACCTAGGAATTGTA
This sequence comes from Triatoma infestans, assembly GCA_011037195.1. Taxonomy (NCBI): domain Eukaryota; kingdom Metazoa; phylum Arthropoda; class Insecta; order Hemiptera; family Reduviidae; genus Triatoma; species Triatoma infestans. The sequence continues at coordinate 41,870 of JAAEAF010013546.1, read as the reverse complement.
ACAAATTTTAAAGGAGCAACTCTGCTTTTAGCTTGTATTAAACTTACATTAATTTTCTTATCACGGGATTCGCTTCTTAAATAAACTACGGCCGCAAAACCCGCCTTACTAGCATCAGCGAACATGTGAATACTTTTCTGAACAACCTGATGTTTTCTAACCCATCGAGGTACATGAATACCTGAAATGAGATGTAATCCTTTCAACCAATTTGTGAAACGGTTAGCTATATCAGGTGGTACTTCATATCCCAGCTTAGTTTAACTTTCCATAACTCCTGTAACAGCAATTTAGGAATTAGTGTAACTGGACAGGTAAAACCTACAGGATCAAAGATTTTGTTTGTAAAAGACAAAATTATTCTTTTGGTAACAGTACTTATGTTAGAAGACTCAAGCATAGATGGGTTAATAGAAATTATGTCCTTTTTAGCTTCCCAAACCAACCCTAACACATACAACTGTTTTTCTTGAGCTTCTTTATCAGAATGTGCCCATCCTCTCAAATCAAACATCCCTTCTCTCATGATACTCACAGCTTCTTTGATAAATACATTAACCTCTTCTTCGGTATCAGCACATGTGACGCAGTTGTCAACGTAGAAACTGTGAAGTAGCTTTTCTGCACACTGTTTTGTTTCTTGTGTGACCCCAAGACTAGATATCTTACCCTCTAAATGGTATTTTATAACAGCGCCCAATAGAAATGGACTACATACAACGCCAAACATATAGCAGTACCCTGCAGTGCCTGTAACATTTCAATTTTCCATCTGCATCCTTCCACAAGAACCGCAGGAAATCTCTGTCACTTTCATGTAGCGCTATCTGTAAAAAAGCACGTTTAATGTCAGAAATTATACTAATCTTATTTAATCTGAAACGTATCAAAATAGGCGGAATCTGAGCAATTAAATTTAAACCTTTCTCCAGACACTTATTTAAAGAAGGAAAGCCCTTTTCATGAGATGAAGCATCAAATACCGGTCGCACTTTTGTCGTGCTGTTTTCCTTGATAACATCTAATTATCGCTTACTTTAGGAAGTGCAGTGCATATTGTCTCCTGCTCTAATATTTCTACGTCACAAGAGAATTCAGTTTGTAAGTTTTGTAGTTTAATTTTATATACGTTATGTGACAGTTGTTTCGTTTTCCTCCCTCCAAATAGACTGTGTGAGAAAGTCTCCTCCTTGATTTTACTTAACCCTAATTCCTCAACACATTCTTTATGTACGATCTTTGTGACCCTGAATCAAGCAACGCTCTGACGATGATCTCTTTACGAGGACCACGAACCTTCACCATTAACGTCTGCAACAGTGTTACCTCATAATAATTATTTTGTGTCTGATTTTCAGCTTTTAAATTTTCTTCTTAATTTCCAACTTCTGTTGAGGACTTCTCTTCTTTCCTCGTTTCCGGACACATAACGGCTAAGTGTTTTCGCCTACATATAAAGCATTTTACAAAATTTTTACAATTACGTGCTGAATGACCTTGTTTCAAACAGTGAAAACAGCATTTGTTTATACTCAATTTTTCTCTCCTTTCTTGAACCGATAACTTGTTAGCGGAGAAACATTCTTGTGATTTATGTGACGGTTTATCACAAAACACCCAAGCAGTAATATTACCTACGACTAACGTTGCAGCTGTAGGAACTGATCTTACCTTAATCGTAGACAATCCTTTTTCTTCATCTTTCACAAAATTATTGCGAGCGAGTGATACTCTCTCTTCACATTCTATTTCATGTTTTAAAAACGTCATCAGTTTCTTTAACGGTTTATTTTCTTCTTCTTGATCTTTATCCTCTTCGTAGGTTAATTGTTTTCTTTCCCACTTAATTTCCTCCGGAAGTGCAGATTCTACTAAGGGGTGCAAGAAATAAGCAGAATTATCTACTGTCACCCCTAAAGATTCGAGTAATTTGAGTTGAGTTTCTAATTTGTCAAATGCTCTGCTAGGTTAGCACATCTCTTTTTATTGAGCTGTTCGAACATTACTTTTAATAATTCTCGTACATAAAACTCTCTTCAACAAATCGTCTCGCCCAAATTTTCGCTTCATTCGCTCGACTGCCACTTCATAATTTTCCGCCGACGGAGGAAATCTTTGGAGAAATATACGAGCCTTAGAGCCTTCTTTCGTACACTGAATTAAGTATTGGAATTTATCTTCTTTAAGAAGCTCTTCATCTTCGTGTATACGTTTATATTGGGCCCAAAATCCTATCTACTCTTTTATTTCTCCACTAAATTTATTCAGCTCTAATTTAGGTAATCGTAAACATTTTTTATTAGTAGAGCTAGCAAAACCCTCTGTTAACTGATCTGATTTTAAACACGATTGTTCTTTTTGAACTATTCTCTTTTCTATGAAATTTTTTAAAGTTATAAATCTGTCTTGATATACTTCTACTGTATCATACTCTTCACTTATTTGTTCATCAGTAAAGTCTGGTATACTAAATAAAAGTTCTCTTTCCTTATGGTCTAACGTAAATAATTCATTAGCCTTGTTTTCTAACTTTTTCAATTCCACTTGCAAATTTTCAACTTCCTTTTGTTCTAATAACCTTTCAATTTCATTCGCTGACCGCGTGAACAACCTTCTCCATTGTGATCTTTCCTTTTTTAATATTACAAACTGTGCACTCATTTTCCTGTTTTCCCCACAAGGGATGCCACTATGTTAAATATGAAAACTCTGGAAACCAATGAGTACACAGGGGTACACAAAGTATAACTCTAATTTATTTTCAAAACAAGTGCATTACAACACATACATAAAACTCAAAAAACTTCTCGCTCGAACCTTCAAAAACTGTTATTTGGCTAGGTTATTTCTCCCAACAGATTATATCCTAACAATAAAATTATGTCCACTCATGATATTTTCTTATGAGTAATAATTTTTAATTGCACTAATAAAAAAAAGTAATAACTTCACCATAAATCTACACACATTATCCATGTACTGCTGTAAAAACCATTATCTCCATAAAACTGCGGCAAAACTTGTTATGTCCAAACGTTTTTTTTGCAAATAACACGGTTTTTGTAAGTTATATTTTTTTGAGATTTTGTGGTATGAAGAAGATAGCAGTTTAAAGTTTAATTAGAAAATGCTTATCTCCTACCTTTGGTCAATAAAAATGGCAGTTTTTTGTAGTTCCTGAAATATAAGCTGTATTGACATGACGAGTTTTGCGACTGGACAACTCATATATAGAATGATTTCACTTGTAAAACGGTGAACTGTTGAGTGTTGAGCTCCACTTAACTACAGAATGTGCACGCTATAGTTTTAGCACTATTTACACATTATTTTAATTTGGTTTTAGTATATACTGATTAAAAATTACCAAAAGGAAAATTAATCAGTTTGGGAGGGCAGCATGAAGAAAGGAATGGTGTGGCAAGTTGACTCAAAATGATTATTTAAAAACCATGTGTGTTTTGTACACATGGTTAGTTTTGATCATTTAATAAGGAATAATAACAAAAAAAAAAAAGACTGTTACAGAGATACGAATTTTAGTCAGTTAGTATTGTTTTTGTATGTGATATGTTGTTTAGTTGAACATGCATGTAATGAAGTAAACCAATAAAGAGGTGTGTATTGGCGGATTGTGTATTGTTGATTTTAGACTAATTAGGATTACGTTAGGAAGGCTAACACTTAATAATATAATAATAATTTCATAAAACAAGCAAAAAATTTTTGCTTCACATTGATAATTTAATACACTGTAGAACATTATTTGTCCAATTAATTGTGTTAAAAATAAGTTTTTCGAAACGTTTCTTTAAACTAGAAAAAAAGAATTTATACAATATTTGGAATAAATTATAAATAGTAATATATTATAACAAACAAAAAAAAAACCTGTCATAGAAAGCTTGGTCAAATTGGTACACGTCATCAGATCATAGAAATCTTCCCAACTGGAGATACAATTATTTTTTATTTGTAATTCTTCCAGCATATCAAACTCCTGGATTCCTTTTAAAGAACTGATGAGATTACAGTTAAGCCGTACTACTTTAAGAGTTTTCGCGACTGGCATCTAAAAAGTTTAATAATGGTGATTAACCATTTGAAACCCTATTTTTCATGATGTATTTTTCTGTATTTATAAATTATGTATACTAACTTTGATCACCTAATTCCTGATTGACAGGTCAAGAATTCTTGTCTATATATTGGCTATATTTCAAGTTTAATGAAATAAGCCTTATAAATGCTATTTTAATCGCAAATGAATGTTACCTCTACTAGAATTTTTTCAAAGTCCAAATAGATTCTAATGTTCATCAATTATGGAAGGAATAGTTAGCAAGGATACTAAATAATAGATTCAGAACAGTCTTGGCAGATATATATAGGAAACTTTTGTAGAACGTGGAAATTGGGAGAAAAAAATATGCAAGTTTTGCATTAACAATAAATATTAAATAAGAGAAAGTAAAATAAACAAAATTCATACCAGGCCTTTTATACTTTTGACTTGGTTTAATTCTAGAGATAAAAAGATCAAATTAGGCATAAATTCCAATCCTTCAATTTTTTCAATTTTATTAGAATCCAAGAAAAGTCGCCTGAAAATTGGGGTATCTTATTTAAATAACAAGTAATATTTGGTATATAAACAAGAAAAATGAAAAAAAAAACCACAGTTGTAGTTGAAGCTTCGGAGAAATTTAAAAACCCAAAAGCAATAGTTAGTTTAGTTATTTGAAAAATTATTTAGACGTGACATACTTTCCTTTTTTTTATATTTATATCTAATCTAAACAAATAAAATTAACGTTTCATTAGACATTTTTTAAAATCGTTTATATCGCGATCTTGTTATGGACAAATATGAAAGTGTAATTTTTTAAAACTAATAATATTGACAGATTATTAATAAGCTTTTCTTTTTGTTTTTACCGCAATTGCGACTTCATTTAATGTTTTCTAATTTTAATTAAATGGTTAGCGCGTTGGAGTCCCACGCGGAGGTCCCGGGTTCGAGTCCAGTGCTACCCTTAGATTTTTTCTAAGGAATAATAAAAAAAAGGCTGTTACAGAGACATGAATTTTAGTCAGTTAGTATTGTTTTTGTATGTGGTATGTTGATTGTTTAGTTGAACATGCATGTCATGAAATAAACCAATAAAGAGATGCGTATTGGTGGATTGTGTATTGTTGATTTTGGACTAATTAGGACTACGTTAGGAAGCCTCTACAGCTCTTGATGCTGGTGATGGACAGCGTTGTCTGTAGCGAGAGAACGCTGTCCGGAGGCCGGCAGTGCACTGAGAAGGCTCAGGGCACTAATGACCATAGATGTTGACGCGCAAAATATTTTTTATTTTAAAATGATTTTCAAATCGTAGACCTTAAAATTGTAACGAGATGTTTATGGGAAATGGCCAGAGGAGTTTTTTAAAGAAAAGAGAATAGCGATACAGCAATGAAGAATTCATTTTATTTAATTACAACTGTTTAATTGATTCTAACAAAATTGATTCTAGATTGTTGTTGCAAAAAAGAAAAAGTGCTATATTAAGCGTTTCCTGTGAAGAAAATTTGGTATTTTAATTTGGTAATTTGGTTTTAGAATTCTAATAAAAATGTAAGTCGTGTGAATATTCTACACATATAATTGACTGTAATGTTAAATAAATGGAGAGCTATAAGAATAATGTGAAATGTGGAGAGGGATAACAATTTGTGTAAAGTTTATCGTTTGGGATTCTCAAAATACAGAACTAAGAAGTAATTTTATCTTAAAAAGATTTTTTAGAAGATAAATTTTACAAAAATAAAAGTGACAATCTTTCAAATACATACATAGTAATTACATCAAATTCAAAGGCAGTTTTCAGAATCAAGTTGGCACTGTCTTTAGAAAAAAGCAATAAACTTTAGAAAATAAATAAAAAACAACAACAAAAAAACAAAACTCTTTGGATGCAGTATTAGACCGAAATATTCCTGTTGGATAAATTGTGTATTTTCTAGTGAAAACTGAAATTCGAAAAAAATTGACAGGATCTTAGGACTATTTTCTCTAGCAGCAGTAAGAAAATGAAGAAAACTATCTTTAGAGCACAATCTTTGGGTGTATTAATTTGTAAATGAGCGAAAGAGAGAAATTGTCAGAGAAGGCAAAACTGAAAACATGGAAAAATCACACACATTTAACTCGAAATTCCATATGGCTATGAGACAAAGAAGTATCATATTATTGAGTGCAAATGACTCGTCGCCGGTCTAATGATCCTGTGCGTGGCAAGTGATGATAATATCTTTAAGAATAAATCGCTGAAGCTTTAAAGTAAATTGTAAAACATTGCTAGAAATTATTTAGTAAATTGATTATTTTCGATTTAACTAATGTTAGAATGAAAGATTTGTTCTCAGCCAGCTTAAGTTATCCAAGAGGAATATCAATTCTAAATTCAAAACTGAGTTTATAAAAAAAAAAAATTGTTTATTCTCAGAGGCTCTTAAGATAAGTAATATAATTCACAATTCCGCCTATATAAACATTCAAAAAAAATTTAAAAACAAAGTTTTTAGAATAGCATTTACTTACTGACAATTTTCAAGTTTTGCTAAGTTATTATCCATATACTTTATTGGCCACCACTGTCCGGAAAAATTCACTTCTAGTGCCAGTTGGATGTAAGGAGTTTCTATGTGGTCTAGCGTCCATCTTTCTATTGCTAGTAATATTGTTGTGTGTCTTTCCATAGTTGTTTTTTATGATTAATTATTTAAAATTTGTATGAAAACGGAAATATTTGTTTCATTATGAAAAATTAATACCGTAATAATTTTGAACCCGTCTTGTTGTTTTATGTGTTAGAAAAAACAGTTGTTTAGATTTACGCTCCTAATAGTTGAATGAACATTTTCGAAATGTAATGAATAAAATGTCGAAAACATATGATTTTTTTTTCTGTTTTGTTTTAATATACTTGCTTAAATCTTAGAAAAGTAGGAGAATTATACTTAGTCTTTATTCGTTGTTGTGTAGAGTAAGTTTCGAGCATTTTTCGGCTAATTTTGTAAATAACATTCTATAATGATCATTTAATACGGTTCGTTTTAATTACTGCTAATCGTTTAGCCAGGTGAAGTCAGAGATAATGGATATTTTTTTAAGGTGCATCAACATTTATGGCCATTGGCGGCAGGAGCCTTTTCAGTGCACTTCCAGCCTCCAGATAGTGTTCATTTGTTACAGACAATACTGTCCACATCACCGGAATCTGAGATGTAGATGCTGCTAGGAAGAAAAAATCCAGGGGTAGCAACTGAACTCGAACCCGGACTCGAACTTGAATCCTCGTGTTAGTCCCTTCCCTAAATAGATTTGTGCGACGATAGCTAGAGACGATCGGGCGAGAGCTTTTTTATCCGGTTTAAAATCGTAAACTACGTGCTTAGATGTATTTGGTTGTAATTTCCTGTTTCAGAGCCAAGGTTCCAATGGATTGTTGAGATGGGATTGAAGGATGAACAGTTGCCAGGTAGTGTGTGAATATATGGGTTGCAGTCAGCAATACTGAAAGTGGTCTTATAGTGAATACTATATTGCTTGCACATAGAACTCCGAGCGAGGAAAAAATCAGAAATCAGGTTCTTCCAGTGAAAGATGATTTGAAGAAAGGTAGTAGGGAAAGAAGATGTCGTTGTTTTACCACCGATAATCGTGATGCTTAATATTCTGATCAAATATTTACAGGTACCACTCAAGGTATGTAGGGTGATGTTTATAACTCTAAGTACATTGTAAATGGAAGGAAGCCAAATTGATTGTTGGTTATAATCTTATTATCACCTGGATCCCGAAAAAAAATATTGAATACAATTTCAAATATTCTTTGATGCTATAGAAAAAGTAATAAAGCTTTAACCAGCATATTCTCTTGATCTTGGGCTATTATGACTTGATCAACTGTAAACAGCACCCTCTGGAGACGAAGATTATTCCGAATCTCAATGCCCATCGACGCGCATATGTCATTCCCTTTTTTAAATGCTACATGGAAAAAGGCGGACAGATTAAAATATTTGAAGTTTTCAAATTCTAAGTATTAAATATAGGTAGTAAATATTTTCCTCTTAGAGTCATACATTGCAATTCTATTTCAATAAACTGAATACATTATGCGGACCTGTATTATAAAGTTAGGCACAATTAAAAGTGTTGTGAAAATTCTGATTTTATATTTGAAAAACTGCTTTAAATGCTATTAGAAAAAATGTTTCTTAACAAATCTGTTTGGTTCGTGAATATGAATAGTATTAAAAAATGAAAATTCGGAATAAGGCAACTAATTTGTGTTCTTTTTTGGAAACGAAGATTTTTGATCAAATTCTGTTTACCGAAAGTATCATTTAATCGAGTGTTTTTCTCTAAAATTGTATAAATAAAGAAAATTACTGTAAGTAAAGCCGGCATTAATTTTGTTATGGAAAATTTTGTTTTAAACTGAATTGCAAAATAGAATTTTTCGTTTTACCCTGTCTCTCAAAAGGGAATCCTGATTTTTAATAGAAGACATATGCAGCAAAATAGAGCAATGGAAAGTATGCTGATCAGCCTAAGTCCCTATTGATCAATTATATAACACTTACTATCCCAGAGCCCAGGGCGAGTCTCAGCTACTGGGCGGGTCACAGGTGGCGGATAGTGAAAGCCCATCAGATATGGTGGGTAGCTGCGAATAAGAGTTTACTCGAATAAGCAGTCCCGGACCGAGGCGGCTGTCACAACAGGGTGTGGGGGAGTGCTCTGTGGTGAGAGCTCTACCAACAAATACCACATGTACCCAAGGACGTGACTGTGACATGGCGAGCAAGTGCCGCCATTGAAAAAGCTCTACCCCATGCTTCCTTGCATGGATAGGGGTTGGATCTTCAAAGGATAGGAGACGGATAACTCCGAATTCAAACCAAGGGTAGATCATACTCTCTAGCTGTAGTGAAAGCAGTTGATCTAGGAGAGGGAAACCCTGAAAGCAAATGACCTGGCCCTCCAGGTTGGGGGTTGAACGCTGGGCTGACAACCCGCTTCGTAAAAAACTAATTGTTCCGAAAACCGAACTAAATAGAATGAATCATGGAAATAATGGAAAAAGACCAAGGCGATCCCAACGGAACAATCATGGAATACCTGACATTTCACTAGCAACATGGAATGTGAATTCAATGATGAGACCGGGCAAAATAAATGAAATTGCTGAACAACTTATTAACTATCGGATTGACGTAGCGGCTTTACAGGAAGTGAGATGGAGCGGAAGTGGAAAAATTGATAAAAAGGAGTTTTCTCTGTTGTATAGTGGACCTGAGAAAAGGACCGGCCAAGCAGGTACTGCATTTTTCATTAATAACAAAACAAGAAAAGCCCTCTTAAGCTTTGAACCAATCAGTGATAGACTATGCAAAATTAGGCTGAAAGCAAAATTCAGAAATATAACCTTGTTTTCTGCATATGCACCAACCGAAGACGCGGATGACGAAACTAAAGAAGAATGCTATGAAATCTTGGGAAAATATATAGAAAAAGTACCTAAATATGATGCAATCATTCTCCTTGGTGACTTTAACGCCAAAATTGGCAAAGAAGATACTTTAGGTACCGTTGCTGGAAAACATACATTGCATGAAACAACAAACGAAAATGGCAGCCTTCTAGCGCAAACTGCAGAAATGTACAGGTTAATAATAAAAAGTACCTGTTTTCCTCATAAGCGGATCCAGAAAGTGCCAGGAAGTGACATGGTCAATCAGATTGACCATGTACTTATCACAAGCAGGCACGCATCAAACATAATTGATGTAAGAACTATGAGAGGGCCAAACTGCGACTCCGATCATTATCTTGTAAAAGCATGCCTAAGACAAAGAATATCTAGGGTAAATTACCCCAAAAGTGTAAAGCGAACGAAGTGGAATATAAATCATTTGAAAGATGAAGAACGATGTAAAGAATATCAAGAGGCTCTGGATAGTAGGATCGGTGAAGAAAAAGTTTGGGAAAGGATGATGAATGTAGAGGAGAAATGGAAAGTGGTGAAGGAAACATTAACCAATGCGGCTAGAGAAAAATTAGGTGAAACGAAGAATGAGAGGAATGCAGAGTGGTTTAATGATGAATATAGAGAAGCCATAAAAGAGAGAAACCAGGCTCGACAAAAATTACTCCAGAGGCACACTAGGCAAAATCATGAAAACTATTGCTTATTGAGAAGGAAGGTCAAACAGATATGCAGACAAGAGAAGAAAAAAATGCTGAAAATAAATTAGAAAATATAGAAAAGTTGAACCTAGAACAGGATAGCCGAAAATTTTACAAAGAAGTCAATTGGTTCCGAAAGGGTTATCAACCTAAGTTTAATGGATGTAGGAATAAAGAGGGAAAACTGGTGGAAGGCGAAGAGAATGTGATAAAAAAATGGACTGAGCATTTCGCTGACCTTTTAAATGTAAATGCAAATGTATCTAATACAAATGTAAATGATATCACCAAGAATATTAGCAGGATGATCACTGCGAATAATAAAGACCAATTGCCTGAACCTACAGTGGAAAAACCTACTAAAGCTGAGATAGAAGAAGGGATAAGAGCCCTAAAAAATTGTAAAGCACCAGGGGAAGATGGGTTAGTAGCAGAGCTGATAAAAATGCCAGCACAGGAATGAAAGACCTGATATATGATATTATTTGTGATATCTGGGAAACGGAGGAAATGCCTCAAGAATGGAATGTAGGAGTTTTATGCCCAATATTTAAAAAAGGTAGTAGAGATTATTGCTCTAACTAGAGGTATTACCCTACTTGGTATAATCTATAAACTCCTAGCTAATACCATTTTGAGAAAGGTTAATGAATATACCGAGAAAGTACTTGGTGAATACCAATGTGGCTTTCGATACGGTAGAGGAACAATCGATCAAATCTTTATTATCAGGCAGACGATGGAGTTGTTCCATGAATATGAGATGGACTTGCATCTCCTTTTCATAGATTACAAACAGGCATTTGACAGCATAAACAGGGCAGTACTTCTTGATAGATTAAAGGAATATGGTATCCCTTTAAAGCTTGTCAGGCTAATAACAATGACATTAAAAAACACTACATCCAAAGTAATGATAGGTAACAGGATTGGTGAGGCATTTGATGTGGTCTCTGGAGTGAGACAGGGTGATGCATTGTCTGCGACATTGTTCAATCTGGCACTACACTCGGCTGTGAAAGAGGCGGCAAAAGATGGAACATTAGCAAATAGGACCTGGCAAATCTGCGCTTATGCGGATGACTTGGTCATTATGGCTAGAAACGAGACAGCTCTTAGAGACGCCTTCCAGTTAATAGTACATAACGGTGACAGGATGGGACTTACCATCAATCAAAGCAAGACTAAGTATATGTCACTGTCAGATAAGAGAGATAGACTCACTATCTCTCTTTTAAACTTTAAATTTGAAAATGTTAGTAATTTTACATACCTGGGCTCCTCTCTCAATAAGGAGAATAAAATTAGCCATGAAATTAATAGCAGAATAATGGCCGGAAACAGGGCCTACTTTGCGAACCTTAAACTGTTTAAATCCAAAATTCTCTCAAGAAAGACTAAAATACAACTGTACAATACCCTCATCAGACCTGTAGTTACATATGGATCGGAAACCTGGTGTTTGTCAGTGGCGGATTGCCAGAGACTAAAGGTTTTCGAGAGGAAAATTGTAAGACGAATATATGGTGCTATAAAGGTCGAAGGCAAATGGAAAGTTAAAAGCAATGCAGAAATCGCAGAGATACTGAAAAATAAAGACATAATAAATTATATAAAAGCAGGTAGACTGCGATGGGCTGGGCATGTCGAGAGAATGAAAAAAGAAAGGCCGCAAAGAAGAATGTTAGATATGGCAATAGTGGGTAAAAAAAGAAGAAGAGGAAGACCAAGGAGCCGCTGGAAGGATGAAGTCAGAAGAGACGCCGCAAAGTTGGGAGCTGGAGACTGGAGGATTGTCGCAAGGGACAGAGAGAAATGGAGAGAAATAGTTCGGAAGGCCAAGGGTCACACAGATCTGTAGAGCCGCGGAGTAAGTAAGTAAGTAAGTAATCCCAGAGTACACTTTCCAGTCCTCTCTTCCAGAACTCTTGTATTAACCTTGAAATTTTCTTTTCTCCTCGGACACCAAATCTTGCCCTTCACACCTGGCAAAACACTGCAGCACAGGTTTCATATATTTTTTCTTCCAAAAACCATTGTCCCCCATTGACCATTTTCCTATTCAGTCAGTCACACGGTCAATGTACATTTTTAACCTTACAGTCATCATAATGGTACCAACAACTTGGTGAAATAATTCACTAAATAAACAGCTAAAAAAGACCAAGACAATCTGTGTTGGTTTCAATCGGACTTAGATTTGTTCAAAACAAGCAATTTCCGATTAGTTGCGAATTGTGATTGTCATTTTATATGATCGCCGCTTGTGACTGGATTGTGATACATAAAATACATAACATAAAATTTCCCGCATAAACTCAGTGTACACAAATTTGACACGATCGCAATACTTTTACTAGGAGTAACAGAAAGTAAAAATCTTATTTTTTTTTTGTTCGACTTCGATCTGGGAAGGTTTTCCAGCCATCATCAGTCTTGAGATTTGTGTTTTGCCACCAATTTTTTAAGAGAGTAAGGCGATCCTAACAAGAAATGCCATGTTATGATTACCTTTAACTTATCAATTACTTAGGCGCTGCAGAAAAATAGGAATAACGAACTAAAGAAAAAAAAAACTCAGTTTGATAAAGAAATCAATATTTTATTATATTTTTTACTTAGAGATAATTTTTATTTCTTTTTTTTAACCAAACGCATGATTATATTGTTTATTAATGATGCCTGTTTACAAGGAATTTCATTTTTCCAAAATGGTCTGAGAATAATAAATTGTCAATAATTTTAAATTTAATTTTTGTTTGGTAGTCTTTCGAAATACTGCAGATGATTAGCAAAAGTTATTTACAAAAAATTATTTATTTTGTAATTACAAACAAAAAAAAAATAATAAAAAAAGAAACACTATAAGTTATAATTTAACTTTACAAAAATAATTATCACAGATACTGAAGTAAATCAAGCCTTCCTACTGCTAAGATTTTGGAGAGTGTATATTTTTTTTTTTCTCATAAAGACATAATACATAGAAACAATCTTTTATATTATTTAATATTTATTATTATTTATTTATTTATTATTTTTATGAAAACAAATCAAATAAACTTCATATTATTTAACTACTGGTGTCTAGGTTTGATTAATAAAAGTAAGAAAATATAACTTTCAGTAGTTTTTAATTCACCCGCAGTAAGGCAAGATTTATTTATTATGAAAAAGTGCCTTTATAAATTTATTTATTTTTTATCAGTAAGTAAGCACAGATTAAAAGGGTGCTAATATTTTTTTTCTCCTATATAGAGTAGTTCCTTATTTTGCTAAGCGTACTTTTTTATTTTTATTAATGCTTTCACATTAATAAATAAATATGAAATATTTCTGGACTTTTTTTAAAATTGAAATTTTGTTGTAATTCCAATTAAGAAAATTAAGGAATCAGAATTTTCACGAGTCCAAGTCACACAGCTTCCTAAAGCCATCAGATTTACACAGGCTGATATATTTCTTAACAACCTGTTACAATAAAAAACAGAAAAAAAAAAATTAGGTTCACTGAACAATTATTGAAAAAATAAAATAAAAAATAAATTCTTTATTAAAATTCTTTTAGGAAGTAATAATAAATCTTGATGAGATCAGAGATATCAATAAAAAAAAATAAAAAAGAGAAAAAGCCAAGGAATTTTTAAAAATACAATAATTTCCAAAAATATCAAATAAATAATAGTGTCTTTATAACATAATGAAAATTTCTTCTTCTGATACAATGATAGAAATTTATTTTAGTTTTATTTTTAAAAATTTTGTGCGAAATATTCACAATACTTTCTCTTACTGCACATTCTCAGAATTGGAGGCCTGAAAAGGCTGAGGTGGCATTGGTCTGAATTAAAAATAGGCTTCTATGCCGAGCATTGTACACTACTCATGGGATACCTAAAGAAGATAAAGAACACAGAACAGAACCTATAGTCGTACTTCTACAAGTTTTACTCGAAGAAGTTTAAGAAGCCTGATTACATGTCGGGGTATTAAGAGAAGAAAATTTCTTGCTAGAAACTTTCCCAGATCCTGAAAAAAATAAGACTGGAATGGGTGGGTCAGGTTGAGAGGCACCAGCTTGTTATGGACACAATAGATCTTTCAAGTTCCCAGAGCATTATATTCTTCCAGAAACAATCAACAGAAGATACTATCTGATGGTTACGATCGAACTTCATCAATGAGAAATCCTATTTTTCTGAATGGCTTTTTTGTTTTCATGGTACTCTCGAAGACGGCTCCACACGATTTTCTTTAAACCTATTTTCTACTCATAAATGAGAATTTCATATTTAAGTAAAATATTTAGGTGCGAAGTAGAAGCTCAGTGATAGCGCGCTGGGCCCCCATGCGTCCCAAGTTTAATTCAGCAGTGCTGCCTTTAGATTTTCTCGCCCTAGGAGCCTATATAGCTCACTCTCCGATGAAGAGCAGTATTTTCTGTAATGAGAGAACACTATCCGGAGACCGGCAGTGCAGAGAGGCCTGCGGTAGCTATATGGGCCCAGACAGCGCGATACCTGTGGGCGATAAAAAAAAAATTCTCCGAGAAATCTGATTTTTAAAGAAAATGGACCGTTAGGCTAGCTTCTTACTAAGTGCTATTCTATCAACTACATTTATCAATTAGAAATTTGGGGATATCATCAAAAGAAACTACTGTTTTCTTTTTGTATAGAAAAACAGATATTAAAGATACTTCTATCATTGTGTCCCGCAAGTGGTTTTAAATTATTTACACTATTCACTCTTAAGAGCAGAAGTACAATATCTCATGCAAAAAATGATCTTTTTCCATATCGTTTATTGCAATGAATCTTACGATCATGGGCAAATATCAAATACAATTAATAAAGGTTATTGAAATTATTAAACATTAACTTACTCGATATTTATTCTAGAATAGTGCTCTTCTTCCGTTATTTTTTTTTTAATTCTTTGTGAAATTATGTTGTTAACTGCATGTTTACATTGAATTTCTTTTTAAGTGCTTTCATTTTGTCTTCTGTTTTTTAGATCCTTAAAACATAAAAATTAATTAAATCATGAAGACATGCTAAAGCACGTTGCTGGTCAAAAAAAAAAAACATATTGACGGAGTATCCGTTGGAAGACTAGATGGGATTAAAAAAGTTTTTTTTTTCATAATATAACAAATATTTTACAAATAATGGGGATATTCCGCGTATGTCCGTATGAGATACTGTAAATCTTTTTAATTTCTATTTTCTAATGAGCTTAAACAAAATTGTACATATGAGTGTAGAAGGTTTGATCTCTTCCTATCTTTACATTCTAAACACTGTAGCGAACTTTAATAAAAAAACAAAAAACTCAATATGGGAAGTTCTAAGCGACAGAAATATTACTTGGCAATGAGTTGATTATTGGTGAGGCACCGGCCGAACCACTATGATGACTGTGTGTTACAATGTAAAAATAATCATGAGCCATTGCTTCTTCTGCAGTCAGTCTCTCTGAATGATCATATCTTAATAATTTGTCTAGAAAATCAAGCGCTTCTGGTGAAACAAGATGTCTATTGTCCGCATTGATGAATCTATCCCAACGTTTGCGTGAATGTTGTCCAAGTACGTATCTTAATTTTGGTTCAAGTTCTATTCTATATTTATCTATATAATTATAAAGACCATCAGTGCCGAGTACACGTGCAATTCTAACTAGCTGATCATGATTGTCACAACCATGGAAGAATGGTTCTTTTTTGAATATCATACTAGCTAGCATACATCCCAACGACCACATATCTAAGGAATAATCATACATTTGATAATCGACAAGTAGTTCCGGTCCTTTGAAATATCTTGAAGCAACTCTTACATTATATTCCTTGTTAGGATGATAGAATTCTGCAAGTCCCCAATCAATAAGTCTTAATTTTCTTTTCTCATGATCTATCATAACATTATGTGGCTTTATATCTCTGTGCATAATGCCCATGCTATGGCAATAATTCAAAGCTTTTAGTAATTCATATATATAATATCTTATATCATAATCAGAAAGCGTTTGATATAATTCTTTGAAATCAGAATTTTCTACGTATTCGAAAATTAATGCTGGCACCATTGTAGTAGGATCTTTTACTACTCCTAATAAATTGATAATGTTTGTACCTCCACGAAGGTTTTCGAGTATTTTAATTTCTCTTTTGATTTTTTTATTTTTAACTGGTTTCAAAATTTTAATTACACACTGATCATTGTTCTTAATATTGACCGCTTCAAATACTTCGCTATATTTTCCACGCCCTAATTTCCTCACTAACTGGTTATCTTCATGATTTCCCCACTTTATATTATAAGAATCATAATCCCAATATTCAATGGGTTTATTCCCATTAGCATCTGCATAAACCCTTGCTTTGCTTGGTAAAGCCATGATGTTTTGTTGACAGTACTGCTTTCTTCATATAAAGTCGGGAATAGTCCTAAAAAAAAAAAGAAAAAAAAAGTAGAACTTCAATTAATTCAATATTAAGTTCATATAAGTCTATTAGAGTAAACTAAAAAAAAAAAGCGGTACTTTATTGCAAGCTGGTTAACAGACAAAACCATGCACATTGGAAATTTTAAATCCAACTTAAACAAGCCATAAACACATTTTATCAATTCCACAAGAATATAAATACCTTTTTACCCAAAGAACATATTTACAACAGAATTTGCTAATTAAATATAATACTCTATATCAGGTACTTAAATAGAAGGTTATGTTCCATTTCGCAGTCTGTTTGTTAACTCACTACCTTTGGCCAGTTGTTTAAGGTTACCAAAAGTAAAAAGTAATAAGAGGTATTTATAGAAACTATTTCAATATTTTTTAAAAGTTATAATATAACCAAATACGCAGTAATTTAAAAGTAAAAGTAAACTCTTTTTATTATTTGTAATATATATAAAGTGAAGTGAAAGAGAAGAAAATTAGAAAAAATAAATATTTTTAACAGTAATAGAAAATAAAATAGATTTGTGTAATTAAAAAGTAAATCTTCCAGAAAATATAAATAATTATCACTTGGTATTCCTTTTATAACCTGTGTTAATTAGTAAAGCCTATTTCCCGCTCTGCCAATTAGTTTGAACTTAAATATCGAGTCTCTGGTGTTATGATTAATTTCTTGATTTAAAATGGATCCCATCAAAAACAATGAATTTATTCAAAAGATCCGTGCCACAAGAGAAATATTGAAGACAAATTTAATAATTAAATCCACATTGCGCGGTTATTCTGAGCAAAAGAAACAAGTTTATAATATTATAAAAAGAACAGTTTTTTACTCCGAAAGTGATTCTCTTTTACTGGTTAGTCCAAGAGGATGTGGTAAAACAACAGTGAGTCATTTATTTGGATTTAGTTGAGTTAAATGTTGCTTCAAAAAATATATTTATCGTGATTCTTTTTTTAGTTAGTAACAACTTGCCTAAGAGACCTGGAGAAAGAATGCGGTTGTTCCGATGATTATATTGTAATACATCTTAATGGCCTTGTGCATACTGATGATAATTTAGCTCTTAAAGATATTATCCAACAACTTCATGTAGAAGAATTGGATGGTGAGAGGATTACTGGATCTTTTTCTGGTTTGTATTTCTCTTTAATAAATTCGTAGTATTGTTTCAGTTATTTTTGTTTAGTCATTAGAAATAGGAAAACAAAATGTGTCAAAAAGAACTTTTGATATTTAAAAAAAAATAAAACTAAAAATAATGTCAGAAATGTATAATCATATGCTAATTGTTAAATTCTCAGAAAGAAAAACAGCTCAGAAACATTATCGAAACAAAATACAAACCATTACATTTACGAACATCCGACGAGAATGAGAAAAGCCAATGAAATACGCCTCAAACACAGAAATTGAAGAAATGTTTTCGAAGTCGTTTTAAATTAGTCTTGAAATTCTGAGTTTCTTTTTGTTTTTACTTGAGTATGGTAGATTGGGATAAGGAATAGGTTTTAATATAATTTTCTGTTATTATCTTGTTTCAGATAATCTTTTTTTCGTTCTTCAAAGTTTAAGATCTGGAGATAGGGCCACATCAAAAGCAGTAATATTCATTTTAGATGAATTCCATTATTTTTGTAACCATCGAAATCAGACATTACTGTACAATTTGTTTGATGTAGCTCAAACAGCACAGGTAAAGTTGTTTATTAAAAGAGAATATGTCCTACTCGTAAATTTAGTTAAAGGGAATTTACAGAAAAAAAAAGTAAAGGGCTGAAAGAAATGGCACTTTAACATTTTAGATGTTTTTGTTTTCAACATTGCTGATAATTTAAAATAATTGCTCTGTTAGTCCGATTCATTTGATCAGCGATATTTCGAACTATTTGGAAATGGTTTTTTTGAGTTATTGAGTACACATATATAAAAAAACAAATGCGGTAATGAAGCCAAAGAAATCTTTTAACGTTAAAATTAAATAAAAATCTTATAATTAGTAAAAAACTTGGCTAATGAGTCCATTATCTTTGCATTTTTTTGTTAATAAAATAGTATTATATTTAAACGGCACGTTCATATTTACTAACGATGTTAAACAAACTGTTATGTTATGTATGTTGTTGTTGGGTCCACAAAGCTGGAAATAATCAGAGATATTTTACATCACGCAATCACGGAAAATATCTCTTGATATTTTGCAGGTAGATCATAACCACGTGTTCCAGATCCTCCCAAACTACAATGTTGGACATACGGGGGTATTAACTACATTGATCTTATTGAAATAAGCCCAGCATATAACATGGTTTGTTCGTATTTTGCACGTGATGGTCATTATTAATTTACTGAATGGATAGAACCATAGGAGATGATAGCGCAAGAACTTGGTTGGGAAAGCCCTCAGCCTCATAAAGAGGGGTGATATCTCATTCTAGACCTAGGCACAATAAGCCCTCTACTGGCTGTAGTCCCTGAGATTTTGACCCACCCCACTTTCAAATCTAATCTACTGAATGGAACTTGAGCAAGCCAAGATCGCCTGTTTAATTTAGGAAATAGCATTTTGTAAAATATTCCATTATTAATAGTATTATCTTGCTTTTGCCACCTTCCAATTATAGAAAGCCTAATTGTTTGGGTAAAATTGCTGAAAGGAATTTTTATTGATTAGAAGTGGCCACTGGTAACTTCCTTAGCTAACTGATCTACTCTTTCATTATCTACTATAGCAGAGTGTCCCTTTAGCCAGCCTATTTTTATAGCTTTTCCCAAAGAAGGCGTTACTTTAACTTTCGATAATACTATGCATTAAGTGGCTATCTATGGAGTAAACTGATACAGCCACATTTTTACAGTCACTTAATATGATGAAATTTATTCCATCAACTGTTTCTGTACAGCCTTATAATAGCCACTAATTCGACTGTTTTTACTGATATATTGTTATTTAGTTTATATTTGTAGGTATAGTCAGTGGCGGTATATAGGCCGCAGCGCCAACACAATCTCTATATTTGGAGCCATCTGCATAAAAACGAAATATGTATCTGGACCAAATCTCAATTTTCTTGCAAAGAAATATTGCATTTCTCATGGATATAGGGATACCTGATAGATCCTCTTATTTAGTTAGCAGTATTGTTTGAATGCGTTATCCGTTAGAGAAACATTGGTAGTTTTGATGAAGAGAAAATTTGGGTGGTTAGTTTAGTACAAGTTATAAAACTGTTTAGTGAATTTTTGGTAATTTAATGATAATTTCATGTTTTAAATGATTACTAAAATGTGCGAGTGAAAGTAAATGTTTTTAAAAAAATCGAAACTGTAATGAAACCAGACAAAGCGATTATAGCTATAATGTGTCTCCTTGTCTCAATGTATGTATTCATTATTTTCTTTTCGCCTTTTTTCTTTATAATTTTTGAGAAAATTTATCCTATAATGTACTTGACAATTGTTTTCAATTTTGAAGAATCTAAGCAATTTGGTCTATGCTCCATTTATTCTGCATATTGGATATACATAATGTTTATATATTTTTCCAGGCACCTATTTGTGTTATAGGACTGACAACTCGTATCGACATCACTGAAATGTTAGAAAAAAGAGTGAAATCTAGATTTTCTCATAGACAGGTGATGCTTTATCCAAACAACGATATTGCCGATCGTCTTTTATGCATTATTGATTATTTAAGTCTTCCAGAAGAGAGTAAATTAATTGTTAAACCTTTAGATAAACATTTTTCAAGATTATGGAATGATAAAATTTTGGAAATATTTAAAACTCCAAGAATTATACTTTTTGTAAAAAGACAATTGGAATTAGATCCTAGTGAAAGGAAATTGAAAACTTGGTTGGTAAGAATTTTTTTTTTTCAAATTATTCACATTAAATAAAGGGATTCTTTAATATGGTACTGATTATAAGATTATAATAATATTTTTGTTTTATGTTTTAGTTTTCAGTAATATCAAAAATATCAGAGGAAAACCCATATATAACCGCAGAAACTGTTGAGGAAGTGATTGGAAACCGTATTGATGCGAGAGTTGTATTATTAAAGGATCTCTCAGTTTTGGAATTTTGTTTGGTTAGTCATCAATTAATAGCACATATTTTATCAGTAAAAAAAACTAGGATTTTTTGTTAATTTTTTTTTGGTATTGCGATCGTGTGAAATTTTCGATATCCTGATTGATACCGGAAATACCTGTTTTGAGCTCCCTTGAATCCAAAAAAGTGATTTTTAGAAAATTGTACATACGAATGTGTATGTGAAGCATAACTCAAAAACGAAAAATCGCAGAAAGTTGATCGCAAACACTTGACATTCCATTTGGGTATCATCATGGAATCCAACAGGAATTTACCTGTCAAAATTCCTTAAGCGGTAGTACCACTTTACTAATAAATGAATTTTTCATTTTTTTTTTTAAAAATAAACGGTCCCCAACAATTTTCTTTAAGTTAGTATATTAAATAGAATAAAAAAACAACTTTTATTTGAAACATTTCTCTGGAAAAATCACTTAAGGTGGTGTTTGGTGCGCGGCAGGGTTATGTTTACCTATATAATGATATATTTTAGTTTATTATTCAATTCTATCATCACAATAATATTAATTAGAATAAAATATCTTGACAAAATACTGAGTTTGAAGAAAATCGGTTGACTGGAAGTGCATTTTTGCTGAAATTATTTTAATTTTCTACGATTTATCCATAATAACACCGACGGAATTCATTCAATTTGTTACACTATTATGAATACAATTATAGAGTTGTTTCATTCAGAGAAAGCTTATTTAAGGAAGTTTTGGAGGGGAGTTTATGGCCTTAAAATAGTCCTATTATTAAGTTTAGTTTCTCCAATCTAATCGAATGGCAGAATAAGATCTCTAATTCATTATAAAATTGAAGACAAGCTAACATTTAGTAATAATTATAAATTTGAAGAAAATTTGTCACTTAATTCTACATAAACTGCAATAAGTGAAAGTAGCACCAGTCTTTTTTACTGTTTTGTGTCCAATATTGTTATAATAGATGTGAAAGTTAATATTATAGATTTTGTCGGGAAGAGAGAGAGAGAGATATAAAATCTCTCTACTTATATATCCCAGTGTTTTTTGTGATAAGTTTATGAAACTTAATATTTTGTACAAAGTATTATTTGGTTTATTTATAGCTGTATATTTTTTACTAGATAATTGCAATGTCTCATCACAATGAAATTTATGATGGAGAGCCTTTTAATTTTGAAATGATTTTTAAAAGGTACAATAAATTTGCTAGCCAGAATTATGCATCTCAAACAATTCAAAGGCCTATTCTGTTGAAAGGATTTGAAAGACTTGCTGTAAGTTTTTCTTTTCTATTTGTAATATTTAATTCTAGTAACCTGATATATTTTCTCTCTCTTTTATATATATATATATCTACATATATATATATATATATATATATGTGTGTGTGTTTTAGTTAACTGAATATCCCTAAATGAAAAGTCGCAAGAAGCTCAAACTTGGTATCCGTTTAGGCACCTGTTAATAGACACGGTGATTCGGGCAAAATCCATCACTTGGAAATGTGATTTTACTGATGTTTTTTTTTTCTTCAGTTTTTTGAGATTTTGTCGAAAACGATCCAACAATTTTTTTAAACTTCGTACACTGTCTACATACATAAATATCGTATCACTTTTATTTGAAGAAAGTTTCTGAAAGAAATTGATTTTGGAGGGGATACTGGGGACCTGATAGTTCACTTCAATTCAAATTTCTCAAGCTTTGTTGGTTTTGACACAGGAGCGTTTCACATAAGGCAGCCAACTAAACATTGTAATGTTGCAATTTTAAAGAAAATTTCTAGATTACATTGAAATAATTGTAGTAAGAGAAAGTCGTGTGAGTGTTTCACATTAGATTTTTTTATATATTAGTCGGTTTTGTCTTGGTAGCATAGTAGTTAGAGATGTGTCGATTATTATGGAGTATCTTGATATCGTGTTCTGTTCCCATCTACTAAGCTTTAAATTTTTTAGTTGTAATTAGTAAATGAAATTTATATTTGGAGTACATCTTCGTCCAAGACTGCTGATTGGCTTGGAATGTAAAATCTGGCTGGAAATTTGCAAATATTTACAAATTTATGTGTAATTTTTTAATGCTTTTTCTTGTTCCTCATGTCAATTTTTATCAGTTTTTGTTCTTTCTTTTTTAGGAATTGGAGCTGATAATGCCAATTAGTGGAGGAAATAAAGCGTTTAAAAAAGAATACCAACTGCACAATTTGTTAGTAACAAAATCTCAGGTAAAAGAAGCAGCAAATTCTTATGTAGAATTGCCAACAGATGTGGCACAGTGGGCTTCTAGTAGTTTATTTTGTTTATAGTAGTGTTCCACTGGCAATGTGACACAATATTTTATGATTTCTTACTCCAAAAAATATGCCATTCACAATTTTTCAAAATTGTTGGTAATTTAAAAGATTTATTTTAAAACTAATTTTGTCTTAAATCCTGGCTTTTTTTCCATTTTGGTAATCATGTCCAGCTTTTGAATTTGGCCGGCTGCGGATGATTGTAGATTTTCGAGAGATGGAAGTTCTTTCCTGTAATTTATTTAGTAGATCCTTTATCCATTGATTTCCTCAAGCTTTCGGTCTTGCTTAGATCATTTTAAACTAGCTTGGGATTTATATCATTGAAGATTTAAAAGAGAGAAAAAAAAGTGAACTACAAATGGTCATCTCTATCACATGAGTTGATTAATCCCTAATTTCTTTTAATATTCAAACTAAAAATGCATGATTACATACATAAACTGCCTGCGCAAAGTTGACTACAATAAAGGCTTGATTTTTAAATTGCAAATTGTATCAGCTTGTTTTTATCCTAACAGCGTTATATTAACTGCAAAGAACGTTTCATCGATGAAATCGAGAAGTACACAACCGATAAATCAGCAAGTCTATAAATTGTCAAAAAATTAAAACATACTTTTGTAAAACAGAAGGATAAAAAAAGTTCTACGTTTTATTGTTAAAGTTTATTTTATGTATGAAATATATTTGTTTTCAATGAGATGTTTCTACGGCAATGGCCAGAGAAGTATTTGTTTTCTTTTTTTTCCTTACATTTATACAATTTTCCTTTTACGTTTATATTTTTCCTTATACAATTGATAATTATGTCTAATAAGATAATGTATTATTTCTACAAACACAATTTAAAATTATTTCTACAAAGACAATGTTATTTGTTTTATATATATATTTTAGAAATATATATATAAATTATGTATAATAGTGAAATGCACAAGGGACATTTGGTTGTAAAATGGGTCGTCAGTTAATAAAAGTGGTTATTTCTATTGCACATTACCTTTTATTTGTCCGTAAGCAGGATGTAAAAAGTGCAATAGAAATAATGATAGCACTTTCATTGGCCAAAAAGAAAATTTTAAAATTTATATAAAAAATTTGGCGGCTAGATTATTTTGATTCACTAATAAGCTTTATTAATATTATAGAAAATTGGTGTCGGCAACAATGCCCTCACTTGTCACTCATTGGACATTACGCTCCCCAACCACCTTTATTAAGCTGGAAACAGGGCGGCAGCCCATTTGCAATTCCAGGTAATTCACTTGACACATGTTCACTGCATAGAATTGTGTGTAGTGAGGTGCAAATTATTTTCAAATCTTGCCTTGATAGATTACTACAATTAAGTATTAATTATTCCAGCAATATTAAATATAACTAGTACTTACAAATTATAACTTGCATAAAAGTAATTAATATTGAAGATTTGAGACCACTATCAAGTTGCATAACACTTTATAGTATAAACAGTTTTTAATATATTTTGGACTTGTTCTAATTTACAACTAGGGAAGGGGGTTAGCTACAGTGCTATGTAATACGTGGAGCTTAGACTCTCAGGGTCAAATATAAATTTAGAGTTAGGGGAGGGATTAGCTAAGTGGTTAGCACATTGGACTCCCTCGCGGAGGTCCCGGGTTCGAGTCCAGTACTACCCTTAGAGTCTAACATGCCATGCTAACTGCACATAATGTAAACGCTATCACTTCTACCACTTTCGACTTTGTTTGCATTGTAAACAATTTTTGGGGGGATTAATTTTATGTACTGTTATCAACTCTTTTTTTTTTTTAATTGAAGGCGCGACAACATCTGTGGTCATTAGTGCCCGGAGCCTTCTCAGTGCACTGCCGGCCTTCGGACAGTGTTCTGTCGCTACAAACAACACTGTCCATCACCGAACAGTGAGCTGTAGAAGCTCCTAGGAAAAAAAAATTTAAGGGCAGCACAGCTGGACTCGAACCCGGGTCCTCCGCGTGGGAGTACATTACGCTAACCACAAAGCCATAATGATTTTGATGATATAAGGTTGGGAGGGATGCTTGTTTACATTGAAATACTTTTTTAAAGAAAATGTCTTTTGTATACATTGCATTAATTAAAATAGTAGAACCATCCTCCCAGCTTCCAGCACTGAACAGTATTTTGAACAAAATATGATTGTTGAAATTAAATGACAAAAAAGTCCTGGTATATATATGTATAAAACACTTTATTATACAGTATCGAGCTTTCGACCTGGGAGCCAGCTCATTCTCAAGATGACACAACTAGATTAAAACAACATAGCAGGTTACAGTTTGATGATATGTTATATTACGTGCTTAGCAGTGTTAGAAAACAAGCGGTGTCATTGTTTCAATAAATTCGTATATAATATGGCATCAAGATCAGCAATATCTGTTTTAAAAATGATAGATGTGCTGTTTCTATTGATATGGATCTTTTCTAAAAATTTTCTTTTCTCTGTCAAGAATTGTAGTTTTACTGAAGTCAAAAGTGTGTCTAGTTTTTGTGATGTGTTTGTCTTTTTTTTTTAACGTCATGTTTGTGTTGTCGAATTCGGTTTTGAACATATTGTTTCGTCTCTCTTATGTAGGTGGATGGGCAATTTGAACAATTTATTTTGCAAACATTGGAATTTAGGTTTATGGGGTTTTGTCTTTTTGGAATCTAAAAAAATCTTTTATTGCTATTTGAACTAGAATAGGAAATTTTCATATTATTTTTGGAAAAATTATGCGATAATCTTTCAGTAATTCCACGAATGTAGGGTAGTGAATAGAATTTTCTATCGTTGTTTGTTGATATAACGTTGTTTTTTGGATGACTAGGGTTTGATTTTGCGTATTTTTATGAGATTATGGATGTTTTTTGGGTAACAATTTTCTTTTGGAAGCGTATTTGATTACGGAAATATTGTACTTATTCGAGGACAGAGTCAAGCTTCTTTTTATGAGGTTTGCAACTGTGTTTAGTTTATAAGAGTAGGGTTGGTCAACATAGAACTTAAGAATTCGTCCAGTAGTGGGTTTTGTGTATAAATTAGTGGAAATGGTACCATCATGATCTTTGACCTCATGAACTCTATCCTCAAATAAGTACCATATTTCCGTAGATATTGCTGATCTTATTGCCATATATACAAACTTATGGAAATAATGACACCGCTTGTTTTCCAACACTGCTGTATGTAAGATAACATATCATCAAACTGTAACCTGCTATGTTGTTTTAATCTGTTGTTATCTTGAGAATCATGTGGCTCCCACATCGAGATCGATAGCTCGATACTGTATAAGTTTTATACATATATACCACGACTTTTTTGTCATTTAATTTCACAATCATATTTTGTATAAGTTTTTAAGTCCAATGAACTAAAAGTTATAGTATTTTGAACGTTTATGTATTCGACGACTTTCTGTTGTCGTTGTTCAAGGAATTTTGATCGACCTATTTATTATAGCACAGTTTTACATTATCGGCTTTACTAAATTAGCACTTTAGCGAAACGTTTAATTTTACAGCTTCCTGATATCAAATTTTCCTGAAAAAAAGCTTATTACAAATAAAAGAGACAAGAGTATCAACGGCGTCAACATTTTGACAGAAAAAGGATGAAATTTTTTTTCTTATCTATGCGAAACAATAATTTTAGCAATACTTTCTCCTACTGCAACAATAAAAGAAAATAAAAAATATGCCGCTTTCAGATCCAACACAAAAGGGGAAAAAAGAGAAACCAAATATTATAATCTATTTTTTTATTTTATTAACATAACATTTAAATTATGAAATATATCGCTGTCTTAAACTGTAAGATAAATAAATTGCGTAATGGAAACTTTTTTTTATAAGATAACTAAATAATACCGAAAAAAGAAATTACGACGCCGTACGACTAAATCGTTAGATATATAATAATCTTTATAGTAATAGCGATTGTAGGCTTACAAATTATAAATTATCACAAACTTATATAAAACAAAAAATTACTAATAATTTTTGACCTCTCAACAGCCTGAAATAACTGGAATGGTGCGCTTTTCTAATAAGAAAATAACTACAAAAAAAAAAATTCTTACAACTTGCGCCGACTTTTAACTATATAAAAAAAAGTATGCAATAAATTTAATAAATACAAGATACTCTAATCAACACTAAAGTTTTTACGAAATAATTATAACAGCTACAAACAAATAAGGCGTAGCCATTTAGCAACCACTGGTAAAAATTATACATTCTACTTTTTTGAGAGTATTTAATACAATTCTTAATAAATAAATTAAAAAAAAAATCACATCCCTTATATATATTTTTTTTTAAAGCACACATTGCAAAAAGTAAATAAATAAGCTAAAGTTCCCATAAATATTAACCTCTTAATAGTATTATTTATATAAAAGGTTGCGCAGCAAAAAATATACTTCTGCTGGACTTAAGTTATAACATTTAATGGTAACGTTAACAATACTTTTTTTTGTGAACGACGATAAAGCTAGAAAATAAAATACATTTTCATTTTTTCTTTGCTCTTTTTTTTTCTTTTTTTTTTTTTAAGTATAGAAGCAAATATAACAATTGAGTAAAAGATATAAAGTGTTTTCTTTCTTTTAGAGTTTTTGACTAGATAACTCTTCCATTATGTCTATTATTGGCTCTCTCCAATAAACAAATTGTGAAAAATCTTCACTTGAAAACGGTTTTGAAGCAGGGAACATTTGGTCAACCAACTGGGACATGTTCGTATACCTGTAATTAAAAATAAATAAGTGAATATCATAAAAGAAATCATTTTTTTAACGCACTGTTAGTCAATCAAGTAAACAAAAAAAAATTTGAAACTTTGTAGTTCAGAACAAACACATAGACTGCCAAAGTGATAATTTTAACGTGTGTAACTGTAACGGGCAAATGAAATTAAAAACATCAATTTTCGAATTAATAAATTAATTTCTTCTTAAACAGTAGTAGAAAGCGTTCTTTGCAGAGGAAACAAAGAGGATTTAGCCTCTGCTTATTTCTTGGTATTCAGGTCATGGATTTACTTGCAGTAGCAAATATCTGCGGGGTTTAGTGTTATCCAAAAGACAATACTCTAGTGTAACACAATTTTTTTACAAAACACTAACATGCAGTGGAGCCTCATAAGAAAGCTTCCAAGCCTAAAAAAAAAAATTCTCTTGAGAATTATTACAGAACTTGCCCTGTTTTTCACCGTACAATCACTAATGAATCTATTGTGCGCTATTCTACCGGTGTCCAGAGCAAAGAATACTCTCCAAAGTCTGAAGCACTTTTTCCAAATCTACTTCTTTCGAAATTTCACATAAGCTAGATCTGTTCTAGTCTGCGTTAAATCCTTTTCCTATATAGTATGTTTCTGTAATCGTTCTCTGGATCATAGCATCGCAGTTCGTTAGAGATGGTGAATTTGAGTTTCCTCTATCTTTCTACAGAATTTGCAAATGAGCGCGTTCCAGGCCCAATTTCTTCAGGTGCCTGCAGCAGCCTGTGTCTACAATTTGGGTGCATGCAGCAGCCTGTGTCTACAACTTGATGTAAAATTCATTATAGCTCGAACAGTTTATTTTTTACTCAGACTCCAGATCTTATTTAGTCATAGCGCTCAGACGCCCGGGGATTTTTCAGAACAATGTTCTATTCACAAAAAAATAATCCTACCCCATAAAGGGAGTAGCTGCATCTTTTTGCCCTGGTAGGCTGTCGGCCATCTCGTTGCTATTTAACATATATAGTGGGTTACTGCCCTTATTCGCACACAATTTGAAACCAGATTGCAATAGCATCCTCTTGGGACATTTTTGGAATGACAAACGTGAACTCCTTTTTCTTTAAACGCTTTGGCAGACACTATGTCATAATATATTTGATATTATGACATTGATACTGTGAACCATAAATAAATAATTTTGTATGTTAGCATCTACAACAAATGTTCACGCTTATTTTCGTAAAAAAACTACGTATATATTTATATTTATTTACTTTTTTAAATGTTGTATACTTTTTATAAAAATTGATTTCCATGTAAATGAAATTGCCCCTTTCTTCATATATCTATCGGAATTTCTTACTTTTTAAAAATTTTTCTTTTAAGTAAATGAATGTATAAGTTTTAATGAATATGATTTGTTAAAAAGCCTCCAAATCTTTTCAAAAATGCAGAATTACCAAATACCACATCCACTTGTTTATTATGTGTAATATTTATTATTAGTAAATATTCAGACAAGCGTTATTATCCCTTATGTTTTGTTTGTACATCCACATTGTCAACATATCAAAAAGCAACGCCAAAACATGCATATTAAATAAAAGTATAGTGTATATTACATTATCAATTTTATCCATGCCATTACTATTATTTTTTGTATATATATATTTTTAATTCTTGAATGAACATGAAAAGTGCTTAATAGGGAAATAGGAATTGCAGTAGGGCAATTAATTTCAGCTTCTTTCCATTCTTTTTAAACCTTTATCGGCCTTACCCTGTAACAATAATATCTGTTGCTTGCTTTAGTTTTTCATAAATATTGGTTCAAATCACGCTTGTCCTTTTTTGGTGTTTGTCTACTTATTTTTTTATATATTTATTTTAGTACATCTCATTTACACATAAGTTGTTTGATAGCGGAGGAAACAAATCGTTCACTATACAACTTTGCCCTGAGTAACTGAAAAAATAAAACCCTCTTCCAAGTTACACTGGATTAAGTATAGAAAGCACATAGTTTACTTTTCTACTTCTGTTTCCTCTAACTTAAATCTATTCATGCATATAACCTGTTATCTCTTTATTTAAAAATTTATCAAATAAATAAATTAAAATAAAACAATTAGAAATATACTTACGTTGATTGGAATGTTTCTGTTAATTCATGTTTCAATTCTCCACGATGATTAATGGTGAAAATTCTAAAGATTGGAATTCCTACTGCCTGATATGCCCAAACATCCTGAAAATTATATGAACATGTCAGATTATTTATAAGAGATGTGTTGCTTAACTAGTCATTGTATCTACTATGAAACGTTCACAACACTTTCTGCAATTATTAAAATTTAAAATCAATTATTATTATTTTTTTTACAGAAAAATGTTTCAAATAGAATAGATCCCAAGTTTATTAAAAATATTTGGAGCTGTTTACGAGAATTAAAAAAAAAATAAAATCTATCAGAAACCTATTCAGTAAACTCGCACTTCCTCCTAACAAATTTTCATTAAATTTGGAATACAAGTTTTTCTTGTAAGTTAAATTATAAAGGTTAAGGTTGTAGCAGAATGTACCTACAAATCCCTAAATATCAATTTTGGGTAAAGATTCGGTAATCGATTACAACTTAAAAACACAAATGTCTTACGTTTTGTTAAATTATGTCATTTGTTACTTTGAATGTAACATTTTGTTTTCCCACACAAACATGAATACGGTCGAGAAAATCGTAATCCAAGATTTGAGAAAAAAGAAGCCAGAAAAAAAAGTTCATTGCTATATTAATATATTTTTCCTTATCACGTGCATGGAAAATATTAAAAATAAAAGGTACTCACATTAATTTTATTGCCATAACCAGCATAAAATGGCTTGATATGCGATGGAAATAGAGCTTGAATGTCTTTTAAACAAGAGATCTTGAATTCTTCTGGTTTCTTCTCAATTACCTCACTGAAAACAGAGAAAAAGTAAATCTGGTATGAAACTTCGGGGAAACTTTCACTTCTATATTTCTCAACTGATTTCAATTGCACATTTTGCTCAAACATTTACTTAATATAGCTTTAGATTAGAAGAGGTGGAACTGTACAATATATTGAAACATAGAAGACTGTAATTATGCAATGTTTAAAAGATATTCTTTGGAGCTAATTTTGAGAATTTCGCAAAAATGAATAATACACATTCACTTAAGTCACACCATCCATTTTCGCGTTTTTCCTGTGATTTTTCTTTTTTGAATTATACCTTACTCCCCTCACAAAAAAACATTCTTCAAATACATACTTGAAGAGTCATCAAACCATATACATTTCAGATGCCATATCTAAATCGAAAATTTGTCATGATAACAAAAAAACTTCTTAGACAATCAAAGAAAGTAAAGAAAGAATAGAAATAATTTTTTATATACAGTGATGAATAAGCACAAACCTCTTCCACACGTTGGGGAATATTATTCGTCTCAATGACATTGATATGTCCTTGGATGGACAAAGGTACCCTCTGTCCCTACATTCATCTTATTTTTTGTAAGAATACAGGGCCAGATAGTCCACATCGTTTTGATGGCTTCAGATAGGTTTGTAAGCTATGTATGCTATGGCTCAATTTTTTTTTTTTCTTTAAAACTTGTAACTGTAGCCCTCACTCAAAGCATCAACAATACCAACCGATATTTCCATTATTACATTTCGAGCTTGTCTCCCCCCTCCTTCCTCAGTGTTTGTCAAGAATGAATTATGAAATAAAATATGTAAACACTTACGTATGGAAAGCGTTGAGTAAACTGGTTGGATTTAAAAGCATCGGTCCTTCAGGCAAACCTAAATCTTCCTGTTTTATTGATCTTAGGTAGTCTCTTGTTAGCCTAGATTGACCTACAAATAATAATGTTATTTTTCCGAAAAAAATTAATTAATAAGTAAATTGTGAATGTTAAAAATAAAAATATTTACCTATAGCTCTGGCTGACAAATAAAGTAGTTTGTAACCATTATCTTTGATTTTGGTGAAAAGTTTTGCTACACCACTTTGTGCCCAGTCCTTTCCTACTATTGGAAGAATGTGACCTAATACATCGGATCTGTAAATACAAAAGAATCGATACAATCGATTTCAACTTATAAACACAAATGTCTAGTTTTGTTAAATTACGTCATTTAATAATGTGAATGTAACATTTTTCCAAATTGAAAATGCTGAAAAACCGAACCCGAAAAACAACATAAAATTGTCACAAATGAAGATGGTGGGGATACTTTTTGGGAGGGGGAAGTAGAGTGGGCGGGGTGAATGACACCTATAGATGTTTTTGGATTAGAGCGCCATTAAAAATCAGAATAAGGAATATCAACACCAATAAACATTTTCAATATTGGATTTTTTTGTGAAAATTGACAGCAGTTTTTTTAAATAGATTAATGACTGCTACAACCATTTAGCTATATATTTGTTATTTTTGTGTCAACGTATTTACAGGCGTTTCATTCTTGCACTTCCCACATTTAACAATCAATACGTGGGTATCAATATGTTGTTATGCATGTGGTTGCAAAATTTATTTCTTTACAATTCAAGAAATCAATGAGTTCTTTGTTTTGTGTAAAATTGAATTGTCCCAAAATAAATGAGAAGGAAAAAGAAGCCAAAATAACATGACTTTTGACCCAAAGAGTAACCGATGTTTTATGTACGTAATTTACTTCAAAGATCGACCTTAGGTAGGGTCAATCCTACTGAAGAATCCCTGAAGTGGACGATACCGTTCTTCAATGAATGGTTATTGGTGAAAGGTCAAAGTGATGAATTTAAGTGTGTGGGGCACCAGCATTAGCTAGCACTAAAGCATGCCCATTATACTACGGAGATGCACATTATACATCCATGGCCAAAAGACTCTAATCACTGAATCTCTTCATCAGTTTCAGAGTTATAACTTGTTCCCAATATGTGAATAAGCCCTAATTCCCCGAATAGCCTTGCTGCTACAAAAATGATAGATTTGCATAATATTCTCTTTTCTTTTTTTAAAGTAGAAGAAAACTTACTTCGTAATTGTTCCATCAATATCTGACACAACTATTTTATCATCAAACCTCCAACAGAAAAGGAAACATTTGCATTTAGTAGTTCCTTGATAGGCTGTGGTCACACTGAATTCTACCTCATTAGCACCAGGATGTAATTTAAGACTGGCCTGAAATGTATTAATAATGTGTTATTTTATTTTGAATTATAGAAAGTTCATTCAAGAAAATGGAATTGCAAATCAAAGATTATATAAGTATCGTTAATTTCACTATCATAACTTGTCATCCCAGCTGTCAGATTAAAACAGATGTTTGACCACAGTGTCTTTAAACATACTCTGCAAATAAATTGCGTTTTATTATCAAAACCAAAAATAAACACGGTTTTCCACGAATGGGTTGATTAATTCAAAAGTGAATGTGTTTCTGGTTGGTAACTGACGACCAAACGAAGTTTTCAACTTGAAAGTCCAATTTATTTTTTGGAAGTACAGCATACTATTAACAGTAGTATTCTATAGAAAAATGCTTGATGAAGTAAAGCTGCGATAAAGAAAAAGCGATAGCGATGCTGGAACGAATACTCCAGCAGAATACTCGCCCAAAAAGTGCGCACTCAATACTTGACATTAATGGCATATTAGGTGGAAAAGTTGTTGCACGACCGGCTCACATGCTGGATCCTGTGTACAATCAATTTCTATTTCCTTGATATCCTTTCAAGGAATCCATTATTTGGTGTTGAAGTTCACAAAAGTGAAAAACTAGCTCAAAAACATCTTTTTAAACCGACAAACATTTGGCTCTATACTTACTGAATGACTGAATTCACTCTCGTAATTTAGTAAAAATAATTTGGGTAGACTCCAAGAATTGAAGTGTACCGTGTATGGAATATAAATAAGGTTTACCGCTCATGCAGTATGATGTTTGTGTGTGTGAGAGAGAGAGTGAATAATAGCAACATTTATTTCGGTCAATTTTTATATAAACAAAAATGAACTATTCCTAAATGATCTTTCAGGTTTCTGCGGCCATTTTAATTAAACACACTTGAGTTTCCGGGTTGACCGCGTCACAGTGTTTGCTAAAAACCGACGTTTCGCCCATATTGCAATCAGCCTCTTCAGGATCGTTACACCTAGAAAGCCAATAAGGCAATGCACTTATTATTGCTTATTGCTTTGGTAGAGAAGGCGCGTGACTTGGGAAGAGGGGGAACAACTAGGTGTAAAGAGGCTGAAGAGGCTATTGCAACTTGGGCGTCGGTTTTTAGCAAACCATTGACGCGGTCTCAACACGGAAACTCAAGTGTGTTTCTATTTCTAAATATTTAAGGGATAAAGGGGTAACAAACTGGACTTTTTGACCAATGGTATTCATCCCCAAAGTTTTCTGTAGATGTGTTTGTAAAATATGTACCTCGAGCAACTGTAGGTATTACATTTAAAAGGAAAGAGAAGTCCACTAACTAAAGACAAGCTTAAGGAAAAAAATCAGGCCAATGTAAATTCAATATTAAACTACAGAAAACGACGATGGATTGTGAATAAAAATAATTTGAAACAAACGAATGTAATAAATACTTCCTCTTAGCAAACAGTACATAATTACAAAAAAAAATTAAAATAATATAAAGATAAAATACTAACTATTTGTTGTGATGTAAGCCTTAATGTTTTTCTATATTTATCACTGTTATAATCTGGAGTAGTCGCTTCCAGAACTTCTTCCTC
This sequence comes from Triatoma infestans, assembly GCA_011037195.1. Classification (NCBI taxonomy): domain Eukaryota; kingdom Metazoa; phylum Arthropoda; class Insecta; order Hemiptera; family Reduviidae; genus Triatoma; species Triatoma infestans. The sequence continues at coordinate 7,242 of JAAEAF010013546.1, read as the reverse complement.
CTTCCTGGGACTTCTAAAAGACAAGTAAGTTGTATTTATTTATTTATTTTTTAAACTTGATTTATTGAAACATCACAAATCTGATTGTACTAACTCTGTACTGAGATCTAGAGGATTGCCATTAGCAGATGAAACTTCAGCAGATATACTATCCGGTCTGGTAGGTAGCGTTTTGGCTACTACTTCTATGTGTTCCAAAGGTTCTTTAATCAAATCAACTTTTACTTCAGACAGCGGGCTGGGTTCTTCTGGAGAAGACGTGTATATATTATATTATTAATGAATGATTTTTATTGTTAAGGAATAACTGTTGTAAGATATAGTATTTTGTTAAGTAAATATAGCTATCTAAAAATGATTGAAGAGACGACATTCATTATTAAAAGATTTGGGACAATTAAAGTCAACATTGGAAAGAAATTTACATTCTACTGATAATTCGGAAACACAGGATTTCTTAGAAATGGATTCCTAAAGACGGATTCAAAGTCTGCACTACGACCTAGAACATCTATTGGAGCTCTTTTATTGTGTGTTCAGTTTTTGTACATAGAATGAAAATTTATTATATGTAAATGTGATTAGAGTGTGCGTAGAGGTGACCCATCGAATGGATACCGCTTGAACGTCACGATCACTGAAGGTGACTTTTATGTTTTAGTTCTCCCCTTAAAGTTTAATACAATTCTGAAATATAGGTTAATTTTCTTTCAAATATAAAATCTGAAACAAAAGTTTAAACAAATCCAATATACCTTGCTGCTGCTGTTGTTGTTCAGGTTGAGGTTGGTTAGCTCGTGACCAATAAAACCAAGAGTATGGTTTCTTTGGCTGTTTTCCCTTATCTTCAATGTCAACTTCTCCTTCGCAAAGCCTTGAAATCACTTCCTATACAAATATTTGACATTTCGTTATTTTGGTTTTTGTGTTTTAAATAATCATTATATAGTCATTAAATAATCATTGTGTAGACTGTAAGATTGGTGCATTGTTAATCAAAGGTCCTGATTGAAACTTACCTGAGGAAGATTTTTACGGAAGAAAAACAACGATGCTAAAATAGGTGCAGCAACTCTCCAATTGTGAAGCTTGCCATCTATTCTAACCACTAATTTAGGGTTAGTCAAAAGTGAAGGATCCAAGCAAAAATCGTTGTAAGAAATTAGATGCTCTTGGAATTGTTGAGGTGTTGCTGTAGAACCGCAAAGAGATAGAGCAACATCTTCAGGAAACCATCTAAATATAATAAATGATCAATGAATTATTGTTGAATAAAACTTTAACTTTTTTTTTTTTTTAAAAAAAAGTTTATTTAACTAAAACTTACTTATTACTGTCAAAATCAGAATCTATAGATTTTGGACCGCAGATTGCTCCTTCCACACTATGTGGTGACTGAGGTAAAGAAGGGCCATTTCCTGATTCAGCATCTTCCTCTCGTAATGTAGATTCAGTAGTAAATTCTGAAAAAAATTAATTTGTAAAGGATGATGTAGATTCTTGAGGAAATTTGGCCAATTTTTAATAAAACAAAATTTATTCGGCCGTCAACGTCTTATAATGAAGACACCATCAGGATTACAAAATAAACAGCAATGACTAAAGAAAAAACAACTAACACACACACTCCTTTTATGATACAAAAAAAGATATTTAATGTAAAAACGTTTATGTAAAAAATTTAATATAAACTATTGATTTATAAGGTTTGTTTTCTTCAGTGGAGTCTAAAGAAATAATGAAACATTTCCTCAAGAATCTGTATCATCACCTATGATTTTTATCTGTCATCTATATAATCCATTGTACATTTATTGGTCAAAATATTTACGCGTTTTAACAAATTAATTTTGTATAAAGTTTGGAACGATGATCAAGTCGGCCTCCGGGGCGAAGAGAAATATTGATTGTTTTATTTACACTGACCAGCCAGCCATTGTTTTACTCGCTTTGGGTAATGTTAAAAAAAAAAAATTATCATATCACTTTGCCTCAACTTGATACCAATATTCAAAATAATTTCTGTTAAGAGATGTATGAGCAGTCCTCCAAGGTTTTGCAGATCGCCCAAATTGTACCTAAATTATTTTCTTCGAAGCTTCAAAATATTTATTTAGTGAGATTTCAATTTTTCTTAAAGAATTGTGTGAAGATAATGAAATGCTACAATCCTTATTGTTTCATGAAAGACGCAGTACAGCCTTTGGAAATTACTGAGTGAGCGTGACATAACATTTGATTAATTTTATTATAATTAATTATAAACAATTGAAAATATGCCCACACTACAATTAATTTCGAGTATTTAGTTTTCAGGGAGAAAATGAGCACAGTTTATGTCCAGTTTTAACTATATCCAAAGATTGCTCTAAATAAAATGTCAAGACTATAGAGTGAGTCCCTGTTCTATAAATGCCCAGTGATGGGCAGTTCACTGAGAAGGCTCCGGGCACAATAGATCTTTCATTTCGCAATGCAATAACCCCTATAACAATCTATCTACCTATAGAAGTTCGCATTTGTTGAATTGAAAAGACCGAGCTTTTTAACAATTTCAGACGGAAGATCCTGAGCTTGATTTCGATGGAGGCTGCATTAAAACGATTGATTGTATAATAATTTCACAATCGTCCGACTGCTTGTCAATATATAAAGTAGATGTCTCCGGCTGTCAGTATCCACAACTCATATTCCCAGATATCCATTAGGATTTTATATGCCACTTAGTGAGGACCCCTCGTTGCAGCATTCCCCTCACGCTTCTTAAAACTTTTTCTTGTATGTGTTTCGTACCAGATAAATCTTTTAAGCAATTAGACTGGTTAAAATTTCTAAATAAATATATATTTTTTATTTTTGCAAAATACCTGCTTGTGTTGACGTATTTGTTTGTTTATAGGCAGAAGGAAAATACAAAGAAGCCATTTCAGGATCATCTGAATTAAGTTCTGATAGATATATTCCTTCAGATTCTGTCTTGTGCCTTATATGTTTAGTTTTCTTCATAAACCCCAACATGTTTTGTAGCATCCATCTTTGAGCTAAACAAATTTAAGTTTTATTAATATATAAATAATTGGTACAAAATTGAATGTTATGGGAAAAACAAAAAGACAAAAAAGACTATATCTTGGCACTTACATTCTTGTTTACTATCTTCTGAATTTGAAGTAGGCAATTCACCCCATCTCCAGGACTGTGGCTGTTCATCAACTGCGGACACCTGATGCACTGCTTCACCTCCAACACTGCCCAATCTTTTAGTTTCGAATTCACTATCACTTTGAACGGGCGCAAAATCACGTGGACTAGAAGAAATAAATTAAAATAGTAAACATTTTTTTAATTATTTGATCATTTCTCAAAGCTTTCCTCAAATCTTGCATTCCATTAAAAAATAAACTTAAGTTTATAAATAACCAAAGATAAATATATAAGTGAATAATGTGTGAAAATATTTAACATAGACAAATACTTTATAAAAATAAACAATAAAATAAAAATGGTGCTTTCATCATTTTTGCAAATATCTTTGAAAAGACTGTACAAACAATAACCAATTTACAGACAATCACTTAAAACTCAAATGTAACAACAACGACGATGTCATATCTTACGATAGATAAAGCTAACGTATCTTTAAATTACAATGAAAGTGCAAGAATGTATTACAATATTTAGTTCCTGATTGTAGAGGTTGTAAGAGCAGATACAAAGATTACAAAGAAAATCCCAGTCTCCCGCTCCAGCTGTTACTGAACATCTCAGTCACTTCTCTCTTCGCCACTAAGACATAGTGCGCGGATCAATCTTGTTGGAATCACATTCTTGTTCTGACATTCAATGGTACCCCTCAAGCAACTGTCGCAACTCTCGGCGAATAATATTAGTGTTTTCTTGTCCATTTAAGATACCTAGCGGAAAGTATGGGCCAAAAGTTTTGTCTCCAACCATTCCGCACCAAATACTAACAGATAGATGTTCAGTAACCGCTGGATCGGTGGCAGGGGCCGGTAAGCTGGCCTTCCAGATCGCCAGATTTCCTAAATGTTGATGATTTCTGTGGCGATATCTCGAAGAAAAAATTTATGCCAAGGAACCAACAACTCCAGAAGCCCTTAGAGAAGACTTAATCCAAACCTCCTTAGCAATTCCGGCAGACATGATCCGATTAGCAACTTCATATGTTGGGCAGCGACTGCGCTTGTGCCGTTCAAGCCAAGGAAGTCATTTTGAATAAATAGGAAATATTTTTTGTTTTGAATATTGTCTTGTTTTAATGATGTTTTACCTGATTTTTAAGTCTCTTATGGTTTTAAAATAGGTTTTAAGTTTATTAGTATTTGAACGCTCTTATTTATTCGAAATTAATAAGAAAATCCGCTTTAAATTTTAGTATAAGAAACAGAAAATTAGGAAAAAAATGACGAAAATTTAATCTTTATGGTTGAATATCTCGGCAACGGTTTGAAATATTGAAGTGAAATGAACAAACGTTATGTTCACTTTTTTCTTGCTTCGTTTAAGAGTTATTTCAAAAGTGGCCCGTTTAAATGGGGCACCCTGTATATTGAACTGACAAGTTAGAAAGAAGATTAACCTCATTTCTCCCCCAGCAGAATACCTTTAAAAAAATTTATTTGGAAAAATATTTCAAATAAAAATGCTAGAACTACAACTGTTTAGTAATTACTCTAACCAACTTTTAAAGAAAATCGTAATAGAGGTCTTTTTTGGAAAAATCAAGAAAAATAAAAAAAAAATTATAAAATGATAATACTTCATTTTATTTCAACCATCGTCTTTTTAACTTTTGGGTAGATGAAAGAACCGTACAAGCCGTTAATTATCGCCCTAAGGTATCGATTTCCCTTGGAATTAAATTTTCTTGAGAAAATGTTTAATCACATAAAAGTGGTTGACCTAAATGCGTGTAGTAGATTATTGTAGGTTTAAAGGAAAATCATTGTAGCCGGCACCGAGAAAATAGGGAAGAACGGGGAAAAAGAAACATATGCTATTGGTACTTCCAGTTTAATAATTTTGACCGAAACCTTAGTGTCAGATTCCCATAGAAGTCTTTTTATGTAGTATCAGATAACACAAATTTCATGGAAACAAAGCTGCATGCTGTTTTGTCTAAAACTATTCTATCTTCTAATTGATCTGAACGAAACATGTGAAACGGAAAATAAACTGAATTGAATTATAAACAGAGAGGTATCACATTTAATGCAAACTTATACTATCTCTATCTTTTTTTTAAACTAAACGCACTATCTAACGTGCAAAGTACTTGGTGGAAAGACCACAGGTTATAAAACACTCCACAAGAAAACATCTAATTACTAGTTGATAGCCCATCAATGCTGTCCTAGACGACACTCCCCCCCCCCCCCCCGATATGGTAAGCCAGTTTCCATTCTTAGTAAACAGAAAGAGGAGTTCTTTCCGATATTTTAGGAGATAAAGAAGTATAAACATTTGGTATATTAAACAAGAGTGTTCAGCAAGTCTGCATGTTTCACCGCTAAACGGTCGCGCCGTCGCCTTCTGTAAGAGACGTTACACAGTGTCTGTCTATAACTTTATGCCTAACAACTGTTAAGCATTGTAATTTATTTCATGAATTAGTCGTACTTACTGCAATGTGATCCACACTACCATTTTTTGGTTCCGAGCCAACCAAGCCGTCACTAAGCAATTCTGTGACAGAGAAATTGAAGAAACACTGGAGGGACACGGTGGGATGCCTCCAAGAAAATTTGTTATAAAACGACAGGGAGATGTGAACCCAGTCATTTTACACAAAATAGATAGAACAACTAGACCTTTGCGTCATGAATTGTGACGATGGAGTTGAGGAAACGGTGTACCAATAACTAGGACAGTGAGCCCCGTTTCACAAATTAGGAAGGGTAACGCTCTCAAAGGAATGCTTGGGGGGAGTTAGAAGAGTTTAGGGATATCTCAAGATATTGTGGTCAGATCGGTAGATTTTGCTGGGGGATGTCTTATTAAGATAGTTTGGGAGGGGGGCGCAAGAGCTACATTGGCATTCACTTCGGGCATCAGTCATTAATAATAATAATAATAAGAAATAACTGCGAAATATTGGCGCAGTCTGACTACCTCCACCGGCACAATCAATTGGCCTAGCTAATACATGGGAAACTTCCTCTAAAGATGGTTTGATTGAGGAAAGTGTGCCATACTACAAATATGACTTCAACCTGTACTGGAGTCCAACAGTTAGAGACTGCACTACGACCGGACAGTGCTCACTGACAGAACAATCCATCACAACCGACCCGATATTCTGCTTACAAGGAGAGGACAGTAACGTTGGTGGACATTGCAGTTCCGAATACCAACAACCTCCTACAAGTAATGGCGGAAAAAAAGCGGAAGTATGCAGAGCTTGGGTCCGAAATAAAGAGACTGTGGGAAGTGGAGGCTGTCCGAGTAGTCCTATCAGCAACTGAGATAATGCCCCACGAATTGCACGAAAGTATAGCTACTCTGGAATTAGACCGAAATATTTATATGGTCCTCCAGAAAGCAGTTGTGTTAAACACCTGCCATATTGTCCGGAAATTCTTGAATGAACAATAAATAATAATGTGCTTGGATTCATCCCGTACATTATTACATCATATCCAATATATTACTGAGGTTAAAAAAAAAGAAATAATAATAATAGCTGGAATATCCAAGATTTCTGAATAATTTATGGCAGAAAGGCTGCCCCACTTCCACACGAGGGGGTGTCATGTCTTATAAACTGTAATATTTCCACACAGTGATAGATATAACAAAAAAAAGAGTAAGAAATCAAAATAAAACAAACGGGATTTAAACCAAAATTAATAAAACATGCGAAAGGAGCAAGTAAGATTAGTGTTGTTAATTACAAAGCTCTGATGACGTTCGATGCATCGAGCAGTTGAAAACTGTCTTCCGATACTCTCTCAACGCCACCTTCCAAACACCTAAACCCACACACATCCTATTATCAGCCATTGCGTTAAAAATTTTAGCAGCGCCTATATATTAAAAATATCTTTATTTTTATAAACATCATCACTTAATAGTTATTTTTTATTTCATTATTAAAAAAAAAAAATAAAAAAAAAAATATATTTACATGTTAACAAACAGCATGACTTAAGGTTTTTATAAACATATTTAAGCAATAAGTAGATTTAATATTTTTTGTTAGTCACTAAGCTATTTATTGAT